>CM056386.1:32484738-33077917 GCA_029718625.1 Synaphobranchus kaupii
GGGTCATATGCAGCTGTTCATGCTGACTCATAGTATCTCTCATTTCTATCTTTGTTATCCATGAGTACAGGAAATAGTACTGAAAGTCAAACATTTGTACCACAAATATGGATCTTGTTTGGCTGCCACTTTACCAAATGATTAAGATGTATTTATACAATTATGTAATTTATCAAATTTTGAGAACTTCATAACTGAGGAAGTCCCACGCTGCATTTCTGATGTATAATGAGGGATACGACTCATTTCCTCTAAAACAACCTATAGGTATTTTTACATTCATCAGGGGAAAAGCACAGAAATGTGCTGGGAAATGTATTATTTCACTGAACCCACACATGAATCATAAGGTTTCCATAAGAAATTCCATAAGAAAATATTTTCATCTACTGATGGAAAAGTTGCCTCAAATTTGTTCCTAATTATTAATCATTTGGGATTACTTCATCTGAGATCAAGGCACTCTTGTTTATTTGAATCAGGATTTAACAGTTAATTAAAATGTGATTACATATTTTAGTGACTCTAGGAGATAATACTCAAAAAATGTAAGCATTTATTCTTTTGAGTGTACAGTGTACTAAACAACTATTAAGAGTTGGTTCTGAACGGTTTTTGATTTGACTGCTGCAACTAGCACATTGCATACAAAGAAATATGTGGTGTACAAGTTTATTCCTTTTTAATGAGAGATAAAAACTCTTCCTTATATGTTAATCTTTTTTTTTTGTTTCTTTCCAGCCACAGTCACCCTCCCATGGTATATTTGTGTGTGAAAATGTGAGTCATTGTCCATGGGTGGTGAGAACAACTGAGGCTGCACAACATGAAAATGGTATTTTGGCCGACTCACCACAGTGGAGCAGCCAATCACGCTAAAAGCACAGGCCGTCCGGGACTTCACGCAGGACAGGATGTGATCTGGAAACTGTAGGGTGTAAAGAGGGGCAGTTTGAGGTAACAGCTCTATTGAAAGATTACCCAAAACTTTCCGTAAAAGCGTGTGTGGGAGGTTTCACTCTGTGTGTTTCGGGGTGGGGGAGAGGAACGATATCTATAATAGCCACCTTGTTCCTCTCAATGGGCTGAATGTGGCGGTTGGTTTTGGTTTCAGCCCACAGTAAAATGAATAGGCCATGTACTTTATGAGTCTCTTTCATTGTGCATTTACAGAGTGCACATGGGTGGCTGTAATATAATCTCCTAGACCCACCCACACATCAGTTAAGGTCATGTGCCCTTCCCCGGGTAGGTGGTGTCCAGTCAGCCATGATTATGACCTGTATTTACACTGGCATGACATGATAATTGATACCAACAGGCCTGTTATTCAAGATCTATCTAATTAAAGCTTTGGACTTGGAGTTTCTGTTTTTATTTACTCATCCTTAATTATACAGCCTTGCCATGGACGGGCTGGCTGACACGACACAGTGAACTGCATCTACTGGAGGTGATACACTACAGGTTTTTTTTAACCACGAACCAAGGAAAATGTAGAGGAACCAAGGAAATTGTGGAAGAACCAGGGAAAATGTGGAGGAACCAGGGAAAATTAGCACAAACTGGAGCAGCAGCACCCTCATGTGTTTTGCGGCACCAGAGCATGGTCATAGACAGTGCTCCTACAGCACAGTGTCCCTGTCAGTCAGCTGGGGGACTGGAATCAATCTGCCCAACACTAGGTGAAACCTTGGTTTCACTGAATGTTTCTCACACAAGTGGCTGCCCTGATTAAGCCCCAGCCCTTTGACCCAGAGAGGGGCCTGGGTTTTACTGGGAACACTAAAACATGGCGTGCTGCTGTGGTTACAAAATAAAGCCAGTTTAACAGATTAAGCAATTTGAAGACAAACCTTTTCCCTGGGAATCTTCTTCTTTCCACAGTCCTTGCAGTGAATAGGGAACTTCTGACATATTTCATCATGGGCCTGGGAAGATATTCCAGAGGTTGGAGCAGAGGAGTGAAGTGGCGGGGAAGGGGGGGA
This sequence comes from Synaphobranchus kaupii, assembly GCA_029718625.1. Taxonomy (NCBI): domain Eukaryota; kingdom Metazoa; phylum Chordata; class Actinopteri; order Anguilliformes; family Synaphobranchidae; genus Synaphobranchus; species Synaphobranchus kaupii. The sequence goes on from CM056386.1 coordinate 32,486,727, forward strand.
GGGAGCAAGCGAAAAAATAGTGGGGTCAGACTGGTGGAGCCTGAGATCGCATTCCGAGCAAAGCTTGAGAAATTCCACTGCCTACATCCTGTAACTTAATCCATTAAAGTACAGCATGCCTTGTACCAGATCTTAATGAGCTACTGAGAGGGAATGATAGCCTGTAATTACATGTAGGCACTGAGTCATTATGTAATGCACATTTTTATGCAGTAGGTCCTAGCCAGTCATTTCCATGATTGGATCATGCATGTTATTATTATCATTATTATCATCCCTGGATGATGGTTATTATTGGCACATATATATTCTTGTGAGTAACAGATTTTGGAGTAGACCAACATGGAGACTAATTCACGGCCTCCCACTCCGCACTTTAGAAACATCTCAGTCCAAAAGGGACAGAATATCAAGCTACAATGACAATATTACTCATTCTTAAATGGACTATTTTTAATCAATTTGTATTCCACTGTGAAGTAGCGTGAGATGCTTGTTTCCTTGTGTGAAAAATGCCAAATAAGTAAAGATTATTATTATTATTTATCCCCAGGTATTGGGCTGTTGTGTTAGCAGACCATCACCTTGATTTCTTTGAAGTTGAAGGTGACCTTGCAGTATTTGCAGTTGAGGGTCCTTTCCTCACATTCCCGCTCATTGTGCCGGTCTCGTTCAGTGCGCAGGATTATGGCGTGGCACGCGTCACATGTGGTGCGCTCAAACTCACACTTTCCCTCGTGCATCTCCTGGAGAAGGAAAACCAGAAGGGAAAGGTTTGTGGGGGCTGGGCTCCGTATGAACGACAGACAATCCACAGGATCCAAATGTCCCTCCTGAGTAGCCAAATGTCCCTCCTGAGCCCCCCCGTAATGGTTAATTTGCTGTTCAGTCTCCTGGTGGCGTGCTGACGTATATGAAAAAGAACTATAGGTTTTGGGCTGGAAGGAACCGTCTAAACAGGACAGTAAACTGTGCCTCTTATTACAAAAACTTATTCCCACAGCCACAGGCTTCCATTGTAGGTGCTTTTTGTGGATGCTTGTAATTAGCCATTCCATTGTAGGCCTACTTGTTTTATTAGCCACTTTTTTAATTAAGAGTTTCAAACTGCAGTTTAGACGGTGAACTACAATGAACGAAGTGTGGCTTTCGTCTCGAATTATGTGCGGGATGGCTTCTCTCTGCCATTCTCACGGTGATTCACTGTTTTCTCAAGCGACACAAATGTATAATTCAGCAAACCCAGTCAGTCCTAGTTCTTGTCCCAGTTTCTATGTTTTGATCAAACAGATATCAGTTGAACTCTTCTATCATGGTTCAGCTGCTATCTGACTTAATCAAGGGAAGGCATGTCTCAGCTTGCCGGGGTGCTGAATAGTATGTATGCTTAAATCTGATAAGACTTTGCTTTCTCAGTATTCAATTCAATTCAGTTAGCCTACATTTTATTTGTATAGATTTTTACATTGACACACACTCGTGCTCTCTGTTTACTATACTCACTGGGGTCTTGGTAATCTAACTAATCAATATAATAGACTACAAAATCAAGAACAACAAAAAATGTGCTTTCAGTTTTGATGTGGTGATTAATGGCTAAAAGAAATGTAAGATCCTAGTCATTTCCTGAAAGGGTCGATCAGTGACCGAGCTCTGCTGATTGCTTGGTGGAAATGACTGGAACAGCAGAGTTGCTTTAGATAAATGGATTCCCTTCTCTGAAAATAAATATGTGTTGAATGTTTTAGGGGTGGGAGAGGGAGTGTCCAAATAACTTCTAAATAACTGAAACCAATCCAAGACATTGTAAGACTGGAGTAGCCGTCAAGAGTATCATCTCAAACATCACCTGTCACACTTGAAAACAAAACGTAGATACACAGATTAACTAAAAATGTGATTATCTTTCTGTCCTTATCTTTCACAAATTAGACATTAAGCAAGATGTACTTCAGTAGAGCCGTAACGGTCAAACACACCTCAGCTATTTCTCAATCAAGGCTCAGTTCAAGCAAGATTTTTCTGTAATCCTTGCCTCATAAACATTGAGGCTGTGTCAACTGCTGCCATCCAAAGCACATTCTGTACTCCCAGAAACTAGTTTCGAAACTGGTCTTATGAAAAGTTTTGTGATCGCCATTTTCTAATGTGTAAATGCACAGACTGCCGCAAGACGAGCTGGTTTAAAATGTGTCTGTCTCAGACTTTTAGACAGACAGGAGTGCAACAGGCCAGCTGCCCCCAGTCTGTCTTCGCTTCAGTGCTCTCCCGAGTTCATATTAAGAGTCTTTTAACCCCTTTGTGCAGAGGCTCAATTTTTCTAATTTCCATCTGTTTTGTACTGTTCAGTTTAACTCTACACAAACACCAATAATGGCCATTTATTAAAATGACTTAACATTTTTGGTGATTCTTTGGTATGGGTCATCCTCGCTGAGACAGTACACCATAAATGACTCAGGTCAATTGGCTCCAGGCAGACTGATTGCCCCAGACTTAAAGGAATTAAGGCATGGCCAAAAAGCAGCCAATATGTAGGCTAAGGTTCACTTAGCTGCAGCAAAAGCCCAGATAACGAGGAACGTTTGGGATCTTTAAAGAACGTTCCCTATACAGCCCTGTAATGTCATTACAGAACATTACTTTGGGAACATTCAGGGGAGTATGGGGAATGTTCATAGGTTAATTGCTAACATTGCTAGAAACATTCTTCTTGGGTTTCTCTTATGCTTAGAGAAAAGTCTGTGGGGAATGTTCCTCCCTGATAACAAAATAACATTCCGGGAACACCCCCCTAAATGTCACAAATGTCATTAAGTATTTCTCTGGATATTAATTTGTGGTTAGTTCTTTTCCTACATCAAAAATTGAAGTGAATCTGCAGTCTTCACTGATGGGGCAAGAATCTGTTATGACAACTTGCCTGTCCATTCATTCACTCCAATATTACCCTACAATCAGGGTGAGAAAATGTTCTAAAAGGGTCACATGCTTTTAGCTGAACAAATATTTGCTTTCATTCTTGAACTTTAACAGCATTTGATTGATGGGCTTGATAAATAGGATTTGCGTGCAATGAAGAGAAACTGAGGCAGTTGGTGTGTAGGTGTATGCAGTAAAGGGCTGTTGGCCACACCTCACATTAAATAATAAAGAAAGCTATGTACACATAATGTATGGTATGAGGTCTGTTGGTCTGTCTAACCAGTTCATTCTCTGGAACTAATGGTCTGTTTTTTCTAGGATTGTGTGAACACGTTTTAAGGTCAGGTATTGTCCTTGTACCTTGGAACCTCATAGAAATCAGTCATATCTCAAGAGATATCACCTCTAGGCAAATTCTACACTGGTATGAAAAGTCTTGTGTAACCGCCTGATTGGGGTCATTGTAGTCAAGTCACTTGCATCTCATGATATATCATATGACAACGAGACAGCTGTGGTAGTTAGAACTTTAGCATTTATCAGATAAACAAAGAAGCTGCAAAGCAGAAAGCAGTATGAAGCAAACCGTTCACAGGCTAGAACCTGGCTGAGATGTTTCCCATCCATACAATTGGCTTTTGAAGTCATTGTACCCTTAACTGTAGACATTATGTCCAAAACTACAATTAACCATGACAACGTATTTGAGGGCTTGTTCATAAAATAATAGTGCCACATGTCAGGCATATACAGTAATTCAAAGGCCAACTCAGTAATTTTGGTTGCTGTTGGTCTGAACGAGGATGTGTCTGCCTCGGACCGCTGGGAGGAAATGGGCCAATGCCCAAAGCACTGCCTTCATTTCTAGAAGGTTGATGCGCTTCTCCGCCCATGAGAGGCTTCACAACCCCTGCAGGGGCTGACCCTCCCAGATGGCTGCCCAGCCAGTCTCGGAGGCTTCTGTGGTGATGTTCACTAGAACACACTGGCCCCAAGGGAAGGATTAGCAGCCCGTCCTTGTGTGGGCACACCCTCGTGTGCCGCTAACCACCTTTGTAATGGGCGCATATGCAGTAGCCAAAGTGGCACGACCTGGGCAGTTGCAGCCATCAGGCCGAGCAGCCCCCGGCAATGCTTCATTGTCACCTGCCGCTCTGGAGCAAACTGTGACAGGCTCTCCCTCAAAACATGCTGCCTCTCTGGGGTCAAGAGATGCTCTATTCCCTGCCTAGAAAAGAAACCAAGGTACTTCCTATGATCCCAATGTATGGGGATGTGGAAGTACGTATCCCGCTGGTCCACCGAGGTGAACCAGTCGCCGTCTCTCACCAATAGGAGACGGGAAAGCCACAGCATGGACACAGAGGCTCCTTCCAGCATTAAAATGTTTGTATGAAGTACCACAATATATCTCTGATATAATGTGTAAGTAGTGACATAATAAATACTGAAGTGTACACACCCTAATAAGCCACGGATCCGAACAGTAATACTGCAGAGTCACGAGGCGGTGGGGGAGCCTAAGGTAGTGTGTGCCCTCACGGACACAGAGGCTCCTTCCAGCATTAAAATGTTTGTATGAAGTACCACAATATATCTCTGATATAATCTGCAAGTACTCTCTTGTGATCTATTGCTTAAATAGAAAAATAAAAATCCAATTACATTCAATATAGGCTACTATATCCAGAGAAATATTAGTAGCAACATGAGCAATAACCACACACTATCGATTAATTTTACCAGTAGCCTAGATTAGTCACAATGCAATATGTCGCTGGGAGTGAGAATGTCTCAGGTAATATAATCCTTAAGGAGAAGATCGCTCCATTCAGAATTTAAGTTTAGGTTTAGACGCTTCCTTCCAGCCCTCTAAGAATATGATCCCAAATTGCCAAAAGCTATAGTTTTTTTTTTTTTTCCATAACCGTCAACACGCCACAGTAGCCTATGGGTGATCCTCGCAGAGAGGGTGAGCGACCAGGAGACTGAACAGCAAATTAACCATTACGGGGCGGACACCACGTCATGCAATAAATATCGCTGGCTGTCCGTCGCTCATTCTCTTTTTGCCTCCCCAGAGGTAGGTTTGAGCTGAGACTGTTGAATCATCGCTTTAGGTTGAATCTTCGCTTTAAATTCAATATAGGTTATTATAACCAGAAAAGTAGTAGCCTAATATTAATTCAAAAAAGAGAATGTCAGTGAGCTGCCTAAACAACCACAGTAGCTACTAAATAAACACTATTGATTAACCTTATCCAAAACGCGCACACGTGTCACAAAAAACAACGCAACACATTGCTGGTAGTGAAAATACCTCTGGTAGCATAATCCTTTTTAAGGAAAAGAGGCTCCTTGCAGCTTTTAAACGGGTTGTAACAACCTAAAGCGATGATTCAACAGTCTCAGCTCAAACCTACCTCTGGGGAGGCAAAAAGAGAATGAGCGGCGGACAGCCAGCGATATTTATTGCATGACGTGGTGTCCGCCCCGTAATGGTTAATTTGCTGTTCAGTCTCCTGGTAGCTCAACCTCTCTGCGAGGATGACCCATACGGTGGCGTGCTGACGTATATGAAAAAGAACAATAGGTTTTGGGCTGGAAGGAAACGTCTAAACAGGTCAGTAAACTGTGCTGTGCCTCTTATTACAAAAACTTATTCCCACAGCCACAGGCTTCTATTGTAGGTGCTTTTTGTGGATGCTTGTAATTAGCCATTCCATTGTAGGTCTACTTGTTTTATTAGCCACTTTTTTAATTAGGAGTTTCCAACTGCAGTTTAGACGGTGAACTACAATGAACTAAGTGCGGTTTTCGTCTCGAATTACGTGCGGGATGGCTTCTCTCTGCCATTCTCACGGTGATTCACTGTTTTCTCAAGCGACACAAATGTATAATTCAGCAAAACCAGTCAGTCCTAGTTCTTGTCCCAGTTTCTATGTTTTGATCAAACAGATATCAGTTGAACTCTTCTATCATGGTTCAGTTTCAGAAAGATTCCGAGCACCTGCCCTATGCTTGCAAGTGACAGCTCAGGCAAAAACGTCTGTGTTAAAGTCGATCAAATGTTCTTTGTATAGCGCATTTTGCATAGTTGCATGCGGCTTTGAAAGCTGAGGCAAAATTTTCAGGAAGAGCTAACACGATTAAAATTTCAGGGGCTGGATTCAAATAGTGTACTGGCAATGCAAACCACACCCAGGCGTTGCAATTTTCCAACGGCTGAAAATACACCACAATAACAGATTCAGTTCTCATTAAGAAGGAAGCCGGTTAACGTGTATCATCATGATGAAAGATGTTTTTGGTTGGGGAGTCATATTGAATCATACAGGTGTGTCTCAAACATTTCCCAAATGAATCACTAAAGGGGCCAAAATAAGACTGTCTGCTTCTACTTTCAGCTTGTAAGGGAGTCTTTGGTCTGCAGGCTGCAATCTGAGAGGAACAGCTCATTCCCACCTTGGGTCTTTGCCACTGTTGCCTTTGGCTTGCTCTTGTGGGGGGGTTTTGGCTGGGTTTTGCTGTGAAGTGCATTGTGACAACTATTTGTGAAATGCGCTCTAAATAAATATTGATTTGATTTGCATTCGGCCCCTTACTGTGCACCCTTAACCAGTGTGCGTGAGAACCAATAGGCTACTACACAAATAGGATAAAACAAGCGAAACAAGCAGCTGCATATATACCCTTCAGCAAGATGTAGAACAGAAATGACTACATTACTTCCAAATGACCAAGCACAGCACATCCATCTGTAGTTGTGTTCTCACTGCATGACCCTTATAAGCAATGCAGAGAAACCACTCACTGTAAAATGTATGCAGAAATGTGCAACTTTCGTGGTATGCATGCACTTCAAAGCACCCTGTTGTCTCAGCTCACACAGAAAGCAAGATTGGAGGAGATGGTTATCATTCCACTGTGGCACTGCGTTGCTATCTATGTTGTTTACTGCTATACATACTTGTTTTGGAAACAGAAAGCAGTTCCTTTCAAATAGTCCATTCAAATAACTGTTTTTAGCAAACACACTTTCACATTTAGTCCTAAGCAAAAGTAATCATGTACTGATGATCAAAACTATGATAAGTACCAAAATCTACAAGAAAATCAAGCAAGCATTGAAGAATTGAAACTAGTACTGCCTGTACTATAAACACATGCCAAGTGGAAAGTACCTAGAATTCTGCATGTGGGGGTTTCCAAGCCCGAACGACTAAACAGGCGTATCCTGTTTAACCGCACTGCAGTAACCGCACTGCAATAACCACACTGCTCTTCCTCATTCCCCTCACCACCACATTTGTTCACTCAACACTATCTATTCTGCAAATGTCTTCATTTAGTTGATGAAATATTCAGAAAATACAATTAGTCTGTGTAATAAAATACAAAAATAGAAAGGTTGTCGTTTTATTAAAATCCCATTCTAAATAATGTCAGACTTCCAAGAAAGCACAGCAGTTTCACATATACATTCTGACCATATAAGTTTGCGTGATCAGCCGATGTAAAGTCTACATGTTTTAAAAATAACATTTACAGCCACCAACAGACGTAAACCATTAATGATGAAGACCTAAACCCCTAAGACCCCTTCCTGTAGACTGTGAGGGTTGAGACGGGTATTTAATTATACATGCAACTTTCATGTGATCTTTGTAAAGTCCAATGATGCAGAGCCATGGGAAACAGTGTAATGGGCCTCATGCGTTATTTTTAACCCTGGTTTGCACTGTGTCGAAATACTTTTTAAAAAAGATTGCCTCAACCCCCCTTTTGAAATGTATTGCAACACAGAAACGTTCAATTAAAAGTGCAATTAAAGGGTGGCATGCTTTTAAGTTCTATAATTAAAGGCCACAGGAATTATGCATGCCTTTGTTCCACATTCCAGTCAATCCCACAAAACACACACACATGTGCCCATACCCATAAACATGCACTATTTCACACATTCTTTCACATATACACACAGACACATGCACACACACGTGAATACTCCAACACACAGAGACACACACACACACACACACACAAGCTCAGAAACCTACAGACACACACACACGGATACACATGCACGCACACGCAGGTACCTCATATTCCTTTATTTTCCCAGTCCAGGTGCAGCTTTCATTGGGGCAGGTGGCAGGCAGGCTGTCGATTTCCCTTCGTGCTGCATTGTCTGGAAAAGCCTGTTTTGGGTCGGGGGGGGGGGGGGGGGGGTGGAAATGGAGGTGTTCTGTTATTAATAGATTAAAATAGAGTAAGTAAAACTCTTGCTATGACTGAGTCATGCTACTAAAACCCTTCAGAAACGGCGGGGAGATAACAATATATCCGTTTACTCAAATTGCCCCTCATGCAGCAGATTGACAGGGAAGTACCGCCATGGTTTCCAGTAAGATAAGACTTAAGAGGGAACAGGGCCCATATGTTGGAGTTTCTATATGAGATGGAGAACATAGGGGGAACATTATCACACAAAACAATCCTGCCATTTAGGTTACAGGCTTTCGATTTATTCAGTTCAGCTACACTTCTGTGTGCTACGCAGAAAGGAGGACGCGACAAAACAATATTTAAATAAGGCGAAAATGAGAAGAGGTGTAATGAGAGTGACTGCTGAGAAAGAGCAGTCAGCTTCTGGGAAGAATGCTGAGAGTGTGTAATGTGGTACAGCAATGCACATAGGGGCACAGTAGTCAAAATAAGGGCACTTACATCGCTTATGTTCAGGATGGACTGTGGTTCTTCATATATGGCCTCCTGCTGACACGCTTTGCAAGGTTTAGGTCCAGAGCTGGGGGGCGGAGGGGGAGATGCAATGTGGTTTCACTGAAAATGTCTGAGCAATAGTCTGCAAATATCAAAGATTTCCCAGAAGCCTTTCAGTTCTGTGTCATCCTGCTGTATAATCTCTTCCTGTAGCTGGAGCTCAGCAACTTGCATAATAATACTAATGATAATAATAATAATAATAATATCTCACTGGACAATCCCATGTACAGGGCAAAGGGCACAGGATGAGGTGCAGAACACTCAAGGATGATACATTTGAACATGAAAGCAAGATGTAGATGTAAAAAAAAATATATATAGTGCTGTAAAAAAAAGATGGCCGCCTTTTGCAGCGTCTGAAACAGGTGGGAAATGAGAAGATAACGCAAACAAAGGACAACATGGGTGAGTTCTGTAGTTTTCTGTAGTGGTAAGAAGAAAGGGAACAGTTTAGGGACAGCAGAGTGAGGTCGCGATCACACATAATCCGTCAATTGCATTTCACTTGCTTTGCCATTGCGCTAATTAATGCTCGTTTTTTGCGCACTCATTCTCTCCTCCTGACGGAGCCAGGCTTGGGAATCATCGTCACTAGCAGCTCGTGTACCCATACTTTACGAGACCTTTCATTAGGTACAGCAAAGCTATAGCCTATAGAACAGTCTTCTGAACCTAGCTGGGTCTCATCTTGACTGGACAGATGTGTTCTGGTTCTCCTCCTTGATGTTCAAAATCAAAAATTATTGAGGGAAATTAATTACGTGAATTGTCTAAAAATCATAATAATAAAAATAAAACAATGGTGATTTTTTTTGTTTATAGGATCATTAAAAGCTTCCAAACAAAAATGATATTCTTATATTGCAATATTTATTTATACACTGTAAAAAATAGTAGGTGACTTCAACATAAAAATATACGCAAGTCAACATTCTGCAAACAAAATTTTGAGTAAACTGAACTTCTGCACACAAAGTTGATTAACTCAAAATATCAATGTAGTCAAACTTATTAAGGTGTGTTAGAACCGATGTTTTAAGTCCTTTGTACTTGAAAACTTGATAAAAAAAGTTTTGAAGTCACCTACAATTTCTTACAGTGTACAATGACAACATCGGGTTTGGCTGGAGGATGCATTTTATACGCATGCAACACCTGCAAAGCACGCCAACACATTGGCATTGCAAATGAAAAGCAAAGTTGCAGTGGCGTTGGATCCTTTTGGAAACAACAAACTTCCATTGTACGGAGACGCAACAATGGATTAGGTGTGATCACGGCCTAAGGGGGGGGGGGGGGGGCATAAGATACGCACGGTACACAGAATCCTGAAATTTCTTTCTTCAAACACAGAGAAACATGGAAACGCAAAGTGGGGCGACTTTAGGGCTAACTTTCAGCAGCGTATAATTGTCTCAACCTTTTAGGGGCTGATGCCATGTGGAGACAGGAAAGAGGATGAATGAGTCGCTGTTGGGGCATCAACTGGGCTCAGAATAATATTATGAAATGATCTGGATGAGATCAAACGAGAGGATGGAATGATGAATGAGAATATGACCAAAATATATAAAAACAGTCACAAGCTCAAGCTTGTCTTCCCAGGTGTTGTATGACTGTATGAAGAGTCACCTGCAGACATCTGGTCTGGTAAACACCTGTGTCCTGTTGCAGCTTGTCGTGCTGTTGCTTCATTGGCTTAATGTTAAACGTGTACACCAGTAAATGGATAACAAACAGGCTGTGAAGCCTGTCATTCGTAGCGATATGGTAAAGCTTCAGCCCCTTGCTACTGCTCCCCACAGTATCCACAGAACACTGCGCAGAACAGCAGCCATAGATTTCCTTCAAAGTCAAACTGAAAGCAACTCAACCACTGGTGAGACGAGTCTTCTTAGCGTTTGCGTAAAAATTAAACGAACGCAAACAAAGCTGCTTGAGCCAGTAGGTGGCAGCATTTTTATGTGTGTGACCCCAGTCCCACCCCCCCCCCCCCCCACCGCTTGGAGACTCAGCCAAGGTGTGTGACTCAGTGTGACTGCGTCACACACCGTATCATCATTAGCTTTTTTTTAACCTGTTAGTTCGATTTCATTTTTAGCCAATGTTGAAAAAAATGTTCACTTAACACTTAAAAATGGGACATAGCTACAAATGCTCAGTAAATGATTTATTACCACAAATGCATTGAATGTTGATGGCCAGTTTTTAGGAGTTACAGCTCAGGGGGTGTGTCTTCAGTCGTCACCCTCATTCCCTCTGCATATATGCTACACTCGCAAATGTACCCTATATATTACCTAATTTCTTTGTTTATTTTTCTATTAGAACTTCTTTGTGAAATGAGTGATTGTCCTTGTGCTTGTGAAGCATTTTAAGTCTATTATTTCCATTGTTGACCAAGGTTAAGAAGACTGTGACCGGGTAATTTCTTCATTGCATAAACACTGTTGTAAAGTACAGAAACTTTAGCTTGAGAGAAGTACCTTGGTCTGATGAGAAGGTTAGTGCGACGCATAACATTGAATCATCACACGGTATGTGATACTGATGTCATTCCCTGTGATGCCATTTCCGAGGGTTCAGATGGCGTTCAAATCCACGCTTGGCAACCGGGGGCTGTCCCAAAAAATAAAACGGAAATGAAAACAAGCGTGTTCTACACACGACACTGATGCTAAGCGTGTTTAATACACGGCACTGATTCTAAGCGTGTTCTACACACGGCACGTTTATTATAGAAATAGAACACAGTAGATTTAGTTGCAAAGGTCAAATGCTATGTAGAACTGATCTTTTGCTCATATTATTTGATGCCGCTCATTTTGTGACCTGGGATTGGGATTGTCCAAAGGGCTGTGAAACAAAACGCAACGATAGTTTCGTTTAAATTAGGATTGCGTTTGCGTCAAATTTAATTACGATACTATAGGAACAGCCAATCTTACGCGGGGACTGAGACAGGAAAATTGACAAAAATGTTTTATTAATTAAAAATATCAGGGCTTTTTAAGAGGTACACGGAAAATGTATTTTTCCCTGAGGCTGTAGTCCTGATCTGAATTAGTCCAAGCAGTCTTGTGGCCTAAGGGCCTGGTCTCGTCCCATTGACTCTGACTTTGACCTGCAAATCCACGCAGATTCCACCTGCTGCCAGTACAGCCCGTAAGGACGTTACCCACCCCCAGTTACGAGAGGACGGTATGGATCTGGGCATGCCCAGTAAGAGTAAGTGTACAGAAGGGAGGGGGGGAGAACGGCGAGGAGGAGGAGCGAGGATAGGATGGAGAGGAGCGATGGGGGTGGAAGAGGAACAAGGAGGAATACCTGGTGAGCTGCGTGAGGCAGTACACGCAGAACCGGTGACCACACTGTGCCTGAAACGGCTTTCTCAGCACCCCCTGGCACTGCTGGCACAGGTACTTGGGTTCCATGGGAACCGCCAGCACCTCCCGTGGCATCCCCGGCAGGGAGAGGTCCAGAGAGGATAGCTGGCCAGAGCGAGCCATGCTGTACCATCCACCGGAAATGGGGTGCTCCTGTCAAAACACGAACGCACACTCAGACTTGGAGTACAGACGCTTGACGCACACACACACTCAACAAGGAAAATGCACACACGTTCAAAATGCACAAACGCACATGCTTTGCAAAAGTATTTAATGGCCCTCGCAGCACTTGTGCCAGAACTTGGTCCCATAACAGTCAACACAGAGGGGTGTTCGAAAATATCCTGAAAATATATAGTCTTATGTCCAAAAAGTTGGGAAACAATACAAAGATTTTGAAAATCTTATCTTACTTATTGAATAAAAAACATTTAGATGGACATGAAATCAGGTTTATGGAAACAGCCACGATGAAATTAATGAATAGAAATCAGTTTGAAGAAATTTATGATGTAAAATGTGTGGCAGCTGAAAAACAGCAAAATACAAAAGAGTCTTATTTCCAAAAAGTGAAAAAAATTTAAAAGTCTAAGGAGTCGATTTACTAAAGGTTTGCGTGCGCAAAAACGCGTGTAAAACTGTTACCACCCACAAAAATCGTCCGAGGTGATCAATTAACGAGGTGTAATGAGGAGTGCGTGTGCTAAAAGATAAGATACGAAAAGATACGTTGATTTATCATTTTTGCGGGTTAGCCTGTATGAATATGCAATATTGGCCGTCCGTCCCTATGTTATTTTGCAAAATGCAAATAGATTACTTTAGCACGTGTGAAGAGATTTACTAAGCCTGAAAGGAAGTTTGAGAAAGGTATTTGCGGGTGCATTTTAGTACAAATGGAAAGCAGGTATTAAAAGACACGGAATTAATAAGATGACGGCTGTGACTGTCGCAAGACACGTAGACCTAGCCTACGGGTATGTTTATAATAGGCTATCCATAACTGAACATTCTGAATGATTGCGTAACAATGGGGGCTAATTAACTGGCCCATTCTAGCTAACGCTCAAAATACACAAGAAGAGAATTCGTGGATAGGCTACATCATGAACAATAAGAATATTTTTTTAAATCATGAAGCAAATCGTGTTACAGAATACAAGAGTAACTAGTATTTGAATCAAACAAGCAATACAACGTCTATTATAAAAAAACAATGAATAACAAGCAAATCAAAACCCATGATCAAATATAAATGTGATTTTATGTGACACTTACGGTACGTGTAACAGTAGCCTATAGGCTACCGAACTGTAAAAAGATAAACTGTATAAAAACGGCAACATTGTGGCCAGTCTTTTCACCGTTTTCTTACAGTATAACCATTCCAAACACGCAAAATCTCTCATTTAAATATTGCTGTTTGCGGCTAGTGCAATTTACATAATGACTCTTAGTTGATCTTGTGAAATGATAACGTGCGCAAATACTTTGGCTGCGCCCGCAAAATAACACTTAGTAAATTGACCCCTAAGTGTACTTGGATTGATATTTATGAACTTTACAATGGGATAGAACAATTTGTCCTGGCAATATTGCCGAAGTTGCATGTCAGGTGTTGTGACATATTTTATTGTAGACTCAGGACTGAACTTTCACTGGGCAAGTCAAGGACATTTACTTTATTTTCTTTTTTTCCACTGTTGTGTAACTGAGCTGCTGAAATGGGCTGTTTCAGTCCAGAGGATTATATTCTTTACTAACACACGCAGGCTTCCTCTGCTCTACCGTGTTCTTCTGTCCTTCACAATCCCTGAGTGTCCTTGACTCAATGCTGACTGTGACTGAGATGATGTTCTTACTTCATAGTACAAGGTAAACTTTTAGCCTAGTCAGACCAGAAGGCCGTCTGCCCCATGACTGCAGTATGATTAATGTGCATTGTCACACTCATTGTGTGTCATATGTCACATTCCTTGTGATTCTCATTCAAGATGAGAATTGTTCAGATCCCTTCAAGCCACTTGGCTGTACACTCTTCAGTTCCTATTTTTTTCTCCGGGGGCTTCAGTATTGTCTTCAGCAAGTGAAATGCTTGTTCAACTGGATTCAGGATGGGTGTTTGACTTGGCCAGTCAATAACATTTTATCTTTTGGCCCTGAAAAATTCCTTGGTTGCTTTAGAGTATGTTTGGGCTCATTGTCCTGCTGCAAGATGAAGCAACATCCAATGAATTTTGAGGCATTGGTTGGATCTGAGCAGATAAGATATTTCTGTACACTCCAGAATTCAGCCAGTGTCAGTGGCAGCCACTTTCTTTCTCCACGCTTTCCTCTTTCCATCACTTTGGTACAGGTTAATACTCGTCTCATCTGTCCATAAGAATTCCAGAAGTTTTTTAATGTACTTTTTTTTAGCTAACTCTAACCTGGCCATTCTTTTCTTCAGGCTTCTCAGTGGTTTGCCTCTTTTTGAACCCCCTGAGGCTATGCTGGTGATTGCCTGCTCTTTATGGTAGTCTTTAATACATCTATGCATACTACATCCTACTGAGTGTTCTTGATCTGTCTGTTGTTCACAACAGAAAGTATTTTTCACTCAACCACTACAGTTGTCTTATAGTTGTCCTACCAGATTGTTTGCTATTGCTGAGCTCATCAGTGCATTGATACTTCTAAACAATTTTCCAAACACTTGATTTTGACATACCCTGCACTGTAGTTTAATAAATCTCACTGCACTTTGTAATATGTGTTCACATGGTTGTAACTAGGGTTGCAAATTCTAAGGAATTTCCTTGATCGATAGTCGTCAACGTTAATGAACAATCAATCGATAACAAAACAGCTAAAAATAGCTTATGACATAGAAAATACAAAATGCATGTTTTTTTCCTCAATCAAAGCTTTATTGAAACATTTTAGAAATACGCCTGTTTCATAGCATAACACAAATATAATTATGAACGCTGTTTTGTTTAAGTATGACATTTTAATAAGGCACGGGAAATTGCGCTCACTCTTCCGAGGCGAATCAGTGACTAACACGTACGTCTATGACATATACAAAAATAAGATGAGCCTTAATTAAAAACTTAAATTTGCAAAATGATTATGAAATAGATAAAGATAAATAACGTTTTTGAAAACAGCGCTATAATAGGTTCCCTCTTGAAATGAGAAAGCTACGACAAACTACGACAGCTCAGGCCTCAGTTTAAAACTTAAACTGCATAAGTGCAGTAAATACCTAGGCCTGCTGATTTTTATTTAAGAATATAAGCATGTTTACGTTATCAGGGGTGAGTCGTGTGCACAGTCGGTTTACAGCGAGACCAGCTGCTGAAAATACGCGTTCCGATGGGACCGATGTCCCAGGCACGCATAAGTAGCGTGCTTCATGGTCGAGTGAGTCTTCTTCTGTGTAAAGTTAATAACATGTTTCCTAATTGCAGTGCGCGCGCCCCCTTGTGTTTAACTTAATGATTGCATTTCACCAACAGCTCCCATTGACACAATTAAGATGAGAACGCAAATAGTTCAATTTGATCGTTAAATTTGAAATGGTCGATCGATCAAATTATTAACGGCAATTAATCGATCAACGATTAATCGTTAACACCCCTAGTTGTAACAACAACCTATAAAGGGGCTGAATATATTGAGATTTACTTCTCATTTTCTTTGACTGTAGTGGTGTGACTGTTTAATCAAATAAATGAGTACTCACTATGGACTCATTATTCATCCCAGAATGAAAAAACGAAAAATTAAAAAATTAAAATGGGTTTTTCATTTTCCATTTCCATTTCCCATTTTTTAAATTAATTTAAAATTTTACATTGTTAATTTTCATGTTCCTTTTTTCATGTACTTTGAGAGGACATAATGAAGGTCATGGCACAGGAACTCAACAAACACAGGAGTGCTGAATGTGCTCTCAAACTGAATAAGGGGGGAAATTCACCCCTTTGTGTGAATTTCTGAATCCAAGCACAATCCAGACTCCTAAGGCATCACCCAAGCTGCTTCCCAGATCCTGTTAGGTATAGATGTGAAAGCAGTTGGCATTTGCTGCACTTTTTATCCTAATTACTTAATTGGGGCCACTAATTTCATACAGTAAGTGAATCAAGGCCAAACAGTGGCTATCTACACCTCTCTAAATCTTCAGAGCCTGGAGTCAACACCCCTGAGTCAGATGTTCAATGTCATTTTAACAGTGTTTTAAAATTCCCATTCTTATGTTATATATGTACAGACGGGTGACAAATTAAAAGAAAAACCCCTACAGTGTGGGGGTCCGGTGGCTCTTTTATGCTGTGGGGGGCATTTTCCTGGCATGGTTTTGGTACACTTGTCCCCTTAGAGGGAAGGGCCACTGCAAATCAATACAAAGTTATTCTGAGTGATCACCTTTATCTTATGATGAAACATTTCTATCCTGATGGGAGTGGTCTCTTCCAGGATGACAATGCCCCCATCCACAAGTCACGAGGGGTCACTGAATGGTTTGGTGAGTATGGAAATGATGTGAATCATCTGCTATGGCCTTCGCAGTCACCAGATCTCAACCCAATTGAACACCTATGGGAGATTTTGGACCAACATGTTATACAGCGCTCTCCACCATCATCAAAACACCAAATGAGGGAATATCGTTTGGAAGAATGGTGTCCCATCACTCCAGTAGAGTTCCAGAGACTAGAATCTATGCTAGACTAAAGGTAGAATCGATGCCAAGGTACAATAAAGCTTTTCTGGTGGGTCGTGGTGGCCCAACACCGTACTAAGACACTTTGGGGGTTATTTACTAAGATCCCAAATAAGGGTGTTATTTATGTTAAGTATTTGCATGCTAAGTATTTATCATTTCACATTTTGTGGGTGGTCAACAAAATGTAAATGCAATTATTTAATTATATAAATTCATAATGTAAATTACTCCAGCTGCAAACAACCATATTTAAATGAGATTTTGCATCTTTGGAATGATTACACTGTAAGTAAACGGTGAAAAGACTTGCAGCAATGTTGCCGTTTTTTCAATTTTCTTTGTTACAGTGATAGGCTGTTACAAGCTGGCGGTTTACTACGAACCCGCAAAAATGAGAAATCAACATACCTTTAGCACAAGCAATCCTCTTTACACCTCTTTAGTTCACCTCGTACGATTTTTGCAGGTGGTAACAATTTTACACGTGCTTTTGTACCCACGTGCTTTTGTTACTAAAGGTTTGCGTGTACAAAAACATGTGTAAAAGTGTTACCACCCGCAAAAAAAATCATCCGAGGTGATCAACTAAAGAGGACTGCGTCTGCTAAAATTTAAAGATAGGTTGATTTCTCATTTTTGCGAGTTAGCCTGAATGAATATGCAAAAATGGGTGTCCCTAATAGTGGGAAGAGGTCATGCAAATAAATCACTTTACACATGCTAAAGAAATCTATTAAGCTCGAAAGAAAACTTAGGAAAGGTATTTGAAAATATCCTGAAAATATATAGTCTTATGTCCAAAAAGTTGGGAAACGATACAAAGATTTTTTGAAAATCGTATCTTACTTAGGCTATTGAATAAAAAACATTTAGATGGACATGGAATCAGGTTTATGAAACAGCCACGATGAAATTAATGAATAGAAATCAGTTTGAAGAAATTTATGATGTAAAATGTGTGGTAGCTGAAAAACAGCAAAATACATAAGACAGTCTTATTTCCAAAAATTGAAAAAAATTCAAAAGTCTAAGGAGTCGATTTACTAAAGGTTTGCGTGCACAAAAACGGGTGTAAAACTGTTACCACCCACAAAAATCGTCCGAGGTGATCAATTAACGAGGTGTAATGAACGTGTGCTAAAATTGAAAGATACGTTGATTTATCATTTTTGCGGGTTAGCCTGTAGGCCTATGAATATGCAATATTGGCCGTCCGTCCCTATGTTATTTTGCAAAATGCAAATAGATTACTTTAGCACGTGTGAAGAGATTTACTAAGCCTGAAAGGAAGTTTGAGAAAGGTATTTGTGGGTGCATTTTAGTACAAATGGAAAGCAGGTATTAAAAGACATGGAATCAATAAGATGACGGCCATCATTGTAGCAAGACACGTAGCCTACGGGTATGTTTAGAATATCCATAACTGAACGTTCTGAATGATTGCGTAACAATGGGAGCTAATTAACTGGCCAAGATACACAAGAAGAGAATTCGTGGATAGCCTAGCTACACAGGCTACATCATAAACATGTCATGGTTTCTGGCAGCCTGCTGTTGTTTCTGCGGTCGTTCTTTCTTTTGACGACATCGGGGCAATCTATCGGATTTTTCCGCCTCCGTTTCGGTGTTTGAATGTCGCCCGGCAATTATTCCTTTCACCCGTTTTGGATTTCCTGCCGGTTACAAATAGCCCAGGACTTCTGCATTTCCGATGCTTCGATATTGTCTTTGCTATTTGACTATCGGAGTCGGTAAGGTAAAGGATAGCGGTCTCTACGTTTCTGGTTGTTATACTTCAGAAACGTAGGTAGTCCGGTTAAGAGTTAGGGTAAAGATTTATTTAGTCTTTTTGTTTCCTTTTCTCCGTTTATCCTTTTATATTCCTGTACCTGTTACCTTTTGTTCAGCTCCTTCACACCTAGAGCTGTAGGTAACAGGTTCTTTTTCTATTACGTTTCTTTCGCCCTTGTTACACAGGCTTTCTTTTGTTTTTTTCTAACTTCCAGTTATACGCCTCTTGTGTAAGAGCATGAGGTTCCTTTGTTGTTTTATTACTCGTGATCGCAGAGTTTGCCCTCTTTTGGGGTTGATTTGTGTTGGCTTACAAAGGTTTTGATTCCCATTGTTTTTGTTTCATTTCTCCCTTTACTGCGGAGCTGTCTGCTTAGTGGTGTATTTCTCACGAAATACACTTTCAGATCCCTTGGTTGTGGCGCTTTGTTCTCCGAACCTTACACTCCCCCTTACAGAACAGTAAGAATTTTTTTTTTTAATCATGAAGCGAATCGTGTTACAGAATACAAGAGTAACTAGTATTTGAATCAAACAAGCAATACAACGTCTATTATAACAAACAGTGAATAACAAGCAAATCAAAACTTTATAAAAATAAAACCCATGATCAAATGGAAATATGACACTTGGGTGCGAGTAGGCTTAGTGCTAGTAAGCATAGTTATGATAATTTCAGTCCTGATAAACATTCTCCCGGCAAAAACTAAGAGACATCCAGTGAAACAGTTTGCAATAAACCCCAGCTCGTTCAGTGTAACATTAGCTTAGGCTATAGCCTACCCAAAAAAATACCATAAAAACGGCAACATTTCTGCTAGTCTTTTCACCGTTTTCTTACAGTATAACCATTCCAAACACACAAAATCTCTCATTTAAATACGGCTGGAGTAATTTGCATAATGACTCTTAGTTGATCACGCAAATACACTTCATGCAAATACTTTGGCTTACGCAAAATAACATCCCTTAATTGGGATCTTAGTAAATCGACCCCTGAATGTTGGTTTTTCCTTTAATTTGTCACCCGTCTGTATATATTTCACTGCTGATAAGGTTACTGAGAACAGAGTGGTGAGAACACTTGATATTTCTTGGCCCAGAATATATATTTACAGAAGTTTCTGACCTGCTGGCATTACAATGGCTGTGAAACAGCGGTTACTGTACAAACTGCTTTGGGGTAGAAGTGTATTTACATCACAAAACCCTGAATTGTAAAGACTGGTTGTTGGAAACGTCTGTACGCAACAATCCCTGTAAAACCCCAGAAGGTGAACTTGCTCTTTTAACAGGAACTAGCCTAAGGAAATAACCCAGTTCACATCCTTGTCCTTTGTTTCAAAATTTCCTTAAATCAATTGTCGTATGAAAATTATGATGTTCTTCCTGATTCAGTACAATGCTGAGTCATATTCCATATGCTGTATGCGTTTCCTGTAATTTCATTTCCAAAGTTGATCCATTGATACAACGGGTGACATAACAAATAACGAATAAAACGCATTGATAGGCTGGTGCATTTAACCGCTTCTGCACATCACAGAATGAAAGAGCATGTTTTGTTTTTCAAGAGTACTATGCAAATTATATGAAAATGACATCCCTTGCTTACCAAAAAAATAATAAATAAATAAATAAATATATATATAAGTATTTTAAGTGTAAATTTTTTTTTTGACATAATACAAGTTTCTTGGAAAAACATGTTGTAGTGAAAATATATTCAAAAATACTATTTTTTTAAAGAATTTTATTTTTATTGAATGTCCTTTGTAGTTTAGGTTTCAGCATAGTAGGATATACAGTGCCCTCCACTATCATTGGCACCCCTGGTAAAGATGAGTAAAAAGGGTTATAAAAAATTCACCGTTTGGTGAATTAGCTTAATCTCACACTGAAAAAATTAGAAAAATCCAACGTT
The DNA here is from genome assembly GCA_029718625.1 of Synaphobranchus kaupii. Classification (NCBI taxonomy): domain Eukaryota; kingdom Metazoa; phylum Chordata; class Actinopteri; order Anguilliformes; family Synaphobranchidae; genus Synaphobranchus; species Synaphobranchus kaupii. The sequence continues at coordinate 32,507,260 of CM056386.1, forward strand.
TAATTGAAGTTAATTTATTATGAGAAAAAACAATCCCTCATCAAGCAATAATTATTTTTAGCAAAACCACGTGTGCCACAATTATTGGCCCCCCTGCATTTATAGATAGAATAAAGTAATTTTTAATATTTGGTCGCAAATTTTTTATAACCCTTTTTACTCATCTTTACCAGGGGTGCCAATAATAGTGGAGGGCACTGTATAGTTCTTGATATTAAGATCAGATACTCATGTCCCCTAAAGGGTCTTAGGTGGATTTATTCAATTAAATTTCAAGATTATTTTCTGCAGCACATTCTACAGAGGGAGAACATATGAGTGATAAAGGCTGTTGACTTTAAAGAGGAGCAGCAGCTTGCTGGAACATAGCCCTGTAGCCTCAGAGGGAAAGAGGGGATTTAAATAGTTCAAATTGTGAAGTGAATAAAGGAGGTGAAGTCACAGGTAAAGATGGATAATAACAAGCAGGTAACCTTAGCTGCTGGTCTCATCATTCTGAAGGGTGGAAACCTTAAGGGACAACAAGCAAATCCCAGGCAAGTTGAAACTGAAATTCCAACCAATCAGTGAAGTGCTGCAGCGTGAAAGACTCAATTACTTGTGGCGCACAGGGAAAGGCCTTTAACCTGGCAGGTAACAATACATCAACAAGCAGAGACTCTTATACAGGGACTTAGAGGAGGAGAATGCAACAGTACAGGGGAATAATGAAACGGGACATGAGAATATTACATTCAGAACCGGTGTAACTGCGGAGGCTGCTCCCTCTGTGTAGTTAGAGTATAACCATATTTAACATGTCTTAATAACTTCACCAGGTTTGTAAGTGTATCCACCTAGCGAGCTAATGTTAACTACCTAGTGTAATTCACTGCTAGCTAGCAAACACACTATTAAGTTAACTATAACGTAGCAGTAACAACACGTACGCAAGTGCAAAATAATGCGTAAAAAATGTCCAATAAGGGGTCGATACATTACAATGCCTCCGGAACTGAAAATAGGGGGGCAATCTCCGCAGAAATAGCAGCCTCCTCAGTTACACAATCATTATTTCGCAAAACCATGACAAAGAAAAAATCCCAATTGGCTAATATGGGTTAGGCGCAATTGAAGAGCTGTGGAAATATCCTCCTGGGATAGGGAGCAGCGTGAACCCAGGCTGCCCTATCTCTGTCCTGTCACTCAAAATTAGAAAGGTGAACACTCATTTTGAGGAAAAAGAGGTGTACTCACAACCCCATCTGAACCGTTTCAGATCAAAAAAAAAAAGTACATTCACAGTCTTGTGTGATTAAATTTTTTACTTCAACAAAATATTCCGGCACTTTCAGTTACCCCTGTCAAAATGTTGTATTCAAGAATGTTCAGATCCTTGGTTTTATTATAATAACATGCAATGCAACTCTGCGTGATCCTGGATTCAAATGAGAAAAATACACCGATACCTAGACTCAGAATGAGAGTGTCATAACAAGTACATGGTAGTGGTCATATGAGAACAGTTTGTAATGTAATTATCTTTACTTACTTAATTAGTTACTTTAGCCATCAGAGGCTAAAGTAACCTTGGGTCTTTCTATGCAAACTCAGGTATAAAGTGTATGCATGTCAAAGGTGCAATACAGACTGTGCTGTAAATTATTTATCAAGGAAGGGTGCAAGTTCATCTGTTTGCTGAACATCTGTGATAAATGCAAAGGCAATGATGATGCAATATTTGCAACCAAAACAAAATAAGATGAAATATCAACAGAATAGCGTGTTCTTCGTGGCGTCACTTTTATTTTGGCAACATAACAGACAGCAAACAATACGTCTGCTTCAGCGTATCATGGAAACCAGGACAGAGATATCCGAAGCACCTGGGTGCAAGGTTTCTTAATTATCTAGATAAGCTGTTCCAAGGGAGCTTGACATGCATGAGTCTCCGGTTGCCAACAACAATTAACTCCAAGATCAGGCATTGCAGTACAAGCTTGTACAGTTTGGCAAGAAATATAACTTGCCCTGCGTTACATACACACACTCATATATTTTCTTGATTTTTTTGATACTATTCAAAATATTTAAATGAACATTTATTGACTTAATTATCAAAAAAAGTACCTAAAAAAAATGTTATCATTGACATGATTTTTTAAATGGAAATTTAGCGTTCAATTGTTTTGAACCAATTGCACATGCCGATGGGTAGGGTTGGATGTCAAACCCCACCCATCGACTTCCAACCCCGCTCCTCCTGCATCCTGCAGTCAAATGTGCTCAGAGATTGGTAGTATTTTAATGATATGCATTTGAAATACATATTTCAATTACTTTGGGGTATTTTGTAATTTGTATTTGATCAGAAAGATACTTTCTGGAGTAGTATTGTGAAATACTCAAATTACTTTTCTATGATACAACTAAATGTTGACTATCATAATATTTATATTCTAAATTCATTAAAGTTTCAGGAAGTAAACTCTGGCTGTATCCCAAACCGCATACTTCCATGCTCCGAGCACGCATAGCGAGCACGCATCCATCTTGGAGTGTGAGTCCAAAAAGTGTTGTAGTAGGTACAGAGCACGGATAAAATACCCGGATGCGTGCTCCGTTTGGTCAAAATTCGAAGTATGTGTGCTCCGACCAGAAAAAAATCCTATCATTCCTTTCGAGAAAAAGGCCAAGACCAAAAATTTACTATCGTAATGGAGGGTGAGAACATTGACGGTGCCTCTCCCGAGGCTTTCTACAAATGTAAGTCATTTCAACATTTTTATATGAACATTTTCACAAGTTTTAAAACATCTGGCACAGCACTATTTCTGTTAGTGTTTTAATGCTGAGCTAGCTCAATAATTAAGATAACTTCTATTTCCAACTAGCTAGCTTTCGTTATGTAAATTGCAATGCAATTTGCTCGGTAACAGCTAGCTAGCTAGGTAACGTTCGCTAACATTAAATGACAGTACTAACGTAATATCTATATTAGCCAGATAATGGCGTTAGTCGTAGATATAGCTATTCCGAAGCACGAAGCATTATTTAATATTCGTATTCGTATTCCCATATGCTATAACTGACTTGCTAGCTAGCTGGATATCAACCCACTTACTACGTCGCACTAGTTATCGTTAGTTAACTTCGCTATACTAACGTCACTTGTGTTTAATGCTAGCTCATGTTAATATTTGGTATTGATGCATTATATTTTCTGGTTTTCCATTTGTGACACTAGGGACATAACGTTACGTGTGTAGCCCCAGCCATGGTCCCTCTTGTTGGGGAGCATCCCAACAAGTGCACGGATTGCCCGTCGGGATAAGCGGAAGACTGGCTGGAGATCCTGGTCGTCATCAAAATATTTGGCAAGGATGGGGACATTGACACTGATCCTGCCATAGCTTGCAAGGCTCTCCCCCTAGAGACAAATTTCCCAAGTTAATAAATATACTCTGCCTAACTTCAGTGCGTCTGTCTATTTGTGTAGTATTGACACCTAGTGGTTCAGATTGGAAACTTAAACGGGGAAAACTACATTAGGAGTTTGTAAATGAATAAAGTGCTACAATGTGAATGAACAGCACAATATGCGATGTAAAATAATCATTTTTTTCATATACATTTAAGTTTAATGATATGTAATGTTAACCAGTGTAGCTAGCTAGTCGGCTGTATAAGACAACCTACGTCGGTGCTGACAAGCGCAATTGTTCTACGAAGAGAAGCCCTCCTCTTCACCCCAGCTCTCTGGATGGCTTGCTTTCGTCGGATGCAATTCGGCGTTTTCAATAATGATCTGCCGTCTTATTCTGGCAGCAGCCCGTCTTTTCTCCGTTTCAATGGAAAACCACCCCAGAAGCAACACCACCGCCACAAACATGGCTCCATTTCTACTAACTGCGTACCCAGTTGTTCACGCTCTGGTAAACAGCGCGAAAATAATCAAAACACAGACGATTGCTTACAATGAGAAGACAATTTTATTATAGGGTTTACTTAAAGGTATCCAATGATGTAATGAATAGGCTGTCTTCCTAGCCATCGTTGCTTTCCACTGACTTTTCCGGAATAAGAACGCTAGCAAAAAGGATAATTCAACTGTTGCGGATATTGCTGGTTATATCACAAATATATAATATAATAACAGCTGATACAGTACAATGCCAGCGAACGACGTTATGCCTCTCAGGTTTACCTTACTTACTCGTCCACATTTCCTCGATAGCTACGGGAAAGGTTAAAGGTTATAGGTAAGATGTCGCCACGAAGTGCGTCCCACGTGCAAAACTGCTACCGTACTTCCATGCTCCAGAGTGCAAACTCCCAAACCTTGAGTGCATACTCGGGAGCACGGTAGTGCAGAGCATGGAAGTATGCGGTTTGGGATACAGCCTCTGTATCTGATATGTAGTTTTGACCTGTGTCACGCGTCTTGATGGATGCGCAAGCCTGCCGTCAATGCCCCGACCCGCCACCCTATAAATCCAGTGTTTTACAGGTCTATTGGATGCATATCCTCTCATCAAGCTTCATCTAGGGCTGGGCGATATACAACATCGATAATTATTGAATGCAATAACGGCCGTTGCCACCGTGTGGGGCGCCTTTCTTTTCGTCTTTTTTTCTTGAAGTAAACCCAATATACGGCAGTAAACATCCAAACATCCAGATGCCGCGTGATTTTGTATTTAGCTCTGTGAGCATAGGGTGCCGCACAGAACGTGACACAAAGATTGCTTTGAATTGTGATTGTATTTACTGGACTGCAGAGTGGCCTGTCATAGCTTTTCAACGGCAGTGCGCAGTTACTGAGCCAAAATTAAATGTAAACGTGCCCATTGCATTTCACTCTGTGACCACTGGGTACGGCACAGAACGTGACACAATTCAAAGCAATCCTCGTGATTGTATTTAATGAACGTCAGAGTGGTCTGTCATTGCTCCAGCATTGCAGTTCCAAAATTAATTCGGGGTGGTCTCGGGATGTCGGCATGGGGACAAAACAGAGCAAATATGTCTGTGAACCATCTTGCATGTGTATGAATGATTAGGTTAGCTAGTTACCTTGCCATTCATGCTCTACATGATTTTTTATGATGTAGGGGAGAACCAGCACAATTGTAACAAAAACATTTTCTCACACAACATAAGCACTGATAAGGAAATGCTTTCATATATGTGCTGTGCTCTCATCTAGCTACTAACTGTAGCTCTCTCCATTAAACTCTTTGTGTTATTCCAAAATCGAATCTGAAGTGTTTTCGGTTTTGCTCTTTGTGCTCATTAAACCAAAATACATACCATTTTGATATCGCATGTGGGGGTAGCCTATACAATGAAGCAGGATTACCGAGTTAGCTGGATAACTGCACTAAAACCCAGAACCCTCCCAAATCTGGAACATGGACTGATGTAAAAATGGTAGGCTATGTATTTATTGCACATACCACTCCATTCCATATTGAAAACCTATCTGCCTGCTTCTTGAGGAAATGGCCCTCTCGTTTTCCTAAACATGTCAATTACCTGTTTGGAAAGTGCCAATGTGGCCATTGTTTACACTGTAAAGTTCTGACATAAAATCAATTGTTTGTCCAAGTTAGCAACAGTAACCAAGAGGGGCGGAACTTAGCGATGGGTCAATTAATGACGAGAGGTTTTGGTCCAAATATAACTATAAACCAGAGTTTTGCTTGACAACGCTAAAACAATATGCCCAAAGACCACGGAAGAATATTTAAATTTCAGTTGATTAAATAAATAATAAATCTATAATGATAAAAGAAACGAATATAATCTTTGTTCGTAACCGAGGTATAAATGGAATAAACTACTCCAGTCTAAGGCTGCACGATTATGGAGTCAAACCACGCAGTTTCAATGAGGGTGGCGGGCCCATTGTTCAGAACCAGTTTATTTTTGGTGTACACATTCTTCAACTACCCATATGAAAGAAAATGAAGTTTGAGCCTTGAATTCTTAATAGTTTCGCATTCGCTTTCACGTTCGGTTACAACTTGCAGGAACTTTGTAACAAAGTAGAAATACTATAAACGCGAGTCTGCATTATCATGCTTAGCCCAATCTGCGCATTTGCAATGGATTAGTAGCCCTGAGGGGTATACTATGAAACAGGATTACAGAACTGAGTAAAACCCCAGACCACCTAGTGTCCAATATGTGTAGTACAGCAAAACTGGTTATGATTGAACAATTATTTTCACTATGAAAGAATTTCATGTACACATTAGCTACATGTTACAATGCTTCAATTGTGAAAGTTTCAAGATTCTACTAATATGCCCACATGTAACTTTTTATCCTTGAAGACAAACCAGAAAAATATTTTTTAGAAGCCCTGTATAGATGGCAGCATTAATATTTTTGATAAATATATGTTCTAAAGCTGATGATACACGGGCAATATTTTCAGGCAATATTGCCGGCAATATTGCCAGACAATGATTGCTGGAAATTTTCCTGACTTCTTGACAAATCAATATCTGAACAAGTTTGATCGAGGCAAGCAATATTTTGCTACCATCCAATCACAGATGAGATTTTGGGTCACATGACACCTGAGTCTTCCAAAAATAAATTTCAACAATGGCTGCCAAGTGGTGCAAGGAAACCGAAGGGATGCTGATCTCTTATAACTTTATTTATTTATTACTCAGGTAAGTTATATTGATGTATTAGTGTAATATTGAAATAAAGACCAACTTTTCATAAGTTATGGTATTCTTGACCTTTGATTGTAAATAATTGGCATTATTACTCACTCCCCACCGTACTGACGAACCGAGTGACTTTTAACTAGCTAGCTAGCTAGCTAACTTTACTCAGCAGACGTAATCAGACCACCTGCTTTACTGGTGAATACATCCATGAATGCTTCCGTAAAATTTAGAGATACGGTCGATTGAATTACATTGGCGGAAAGCTGTGGTTCTTGCCGTTCCGGGCACATATATACCTTTGTGGTGAGATGACGGTAAAGGTTTGAAACAGAGGTTAAAAACAGGATCCGCAAAAAATCTTTTTTCAGTTATTGCCCCATTGCCCATTGCTACAGTGGCCCATACCCATTGCTGGCAATATTGTACAATATTGCTGGCAATATTGACTGAAAATATTGCCCGTGTATCATCAGTTTAAGAGTTCTGTGAAATTATCCCTCCAAAAATCTGATTTTTATTTCATTTATTGCCTGAAATACACTCACATAAAGGGTTTTTTGGCCTGTTTGGACCCCTCTATCCTACAACTGTGCAGAATATCATGACCAAAGTTCAGCTTTATTCATTTGGATGGACAAGGATTGTGTGAAAATAATATGAGAACAATTTGAGACCCAAGCATGCAAAATCAGCAAATCCTCATTGAAATAGCCTGGTCTGACCCTATGGCAAAAATTATAATCACGATTATTTTAGTCAATATTGAAATCACGATCATTTAACATGATAATCCATTGGTTTTTGGAACATAATACTTTTATTGCTTTAACATTTTGAATAAACAGAATAATTTTTATATTTTCACATTTTCTAACCATAACCCTCTACTGTGAGGGAGGTAAAATAGGAGTGCTTTATTTGAAATAGAACACCAGAGAAAGTCCAGTAAAGTGAGTTTTCATTTGTAAACAGACTGTGCCTTCAAAATTGTCATACTTGATTAGTCTTGTTTAGTAATCGTAGTCTGGTTCTCAGATTGAGGCTGTAAACTGTATGCTGATGAAGGCTGTGTAGCCGAAACGCGCCCGTGAATGCTGCTATTAAAAAAGAATTTAACATATTGGAGAATGCTGGCCGTTTTCTTTTCTTATTATAAAGACAAACAGTAACCAACTCCTAAATATATTTACATGTCCATTATCTTCAACCCGATTCGCTCTCATGTAGATCACACTGTAGATTGGCTGATATACTTTTATGAAATACGGAAGAACGGTGGTACATAGGAACTTCATATTTAGCCCGATAATAGCCCGACTCACGCTGATGAAGACGATATGCAGGTTTGTACCATGGTACCTCGCTTTCTGACGTGGTACAGTAGGATATTTGTGATGTAGACCCAAGGTTCTACGCCACTAGGGTCACTGCACAAAGGGGTTAAATAAAACATTAGGCCTATTTAATATTTTGTCTATTCTTTGTGTGTAGAATAGAGGCTATATGTCTTTTTTTATTTTTTAAGATTCAGCAAAGCCAGCACCTTATTACGCCTGTTGTATGCTCTCAATGCTCTAGTCTTTATTTAGTCCGCTCTGTAGCAGTTTTTGCAACTGTCAGGGCGTAAATCCGTCACTGGCACTTTTTGCCCATCCCTAATTCACTTCCATTCATTTTCAGGACCTCACCAAAATTAATCATTTTAAAGCACAAACTAACTGCGGTGGATAATACATCGATTAAAGAGAACATGAGGGTGAAATGATATGCATTTGTTTTGAGCTGTTTTCAAATAAGATTTAGCTATAAATAGTGGAACTATTTTGGGATAGGCTACTGTGTAGAAATAGAAGAAGTCGTACTTGATAGAAGAATATTCCTTACCCGGACCACTTCACTAGCACTAACCTGAAATAAGGAGGGCTGGAGCACACAGAGCATAGAGCAAAAATGCCTTTATAGGACTGACGTTTCGATGTCTACGACATCTTCTTCAAAGCAAAACATATTGGACAGTTTAACATAATGTAGAATAAAGTAATCACTTTTAATATTTGGTTGCATAGCCTTTGTATGCCATGACTTCCTGATGTCTGTGACCCAACAATATCAAAAGACTCTTGATATCTTATTTTGTGGCACTCCTACAAGCGATACTAGAACCTCTCTGCATTTGAATATTTTTTTAAAGATTCAGTAAACCGAACACGTTGTATCCTCTCAAATCATTTGCCAGTAGGTCACAGTATTTGCTTTTGTATTTGAAAGCACATCTTGGCTATAGTTTGGGTAACGCCTTGGTTTAAATTGAAATGTGGCGGATCTAGAAAAGAAAATGTCTCCCCCCAACCTTTTTAAATAATGTGTAAACGCATTTTTTTTCTCCGTGTAACCCTAACGATTTCCCCAGTTTTGCCCATCCCTACTAGAAACAGTTGATTGGGGGGGGGGGGGGGGGGGGGGGGGGGGGGGGGGGGGTAAATGGTTGTATGTCTAACAAAACTATGTCTATGTTGTGGAGTCCCTCAAGGATCTATCCTCGAACCATTATTATTATTATTATTTCTTATTTATATTAATCACCTTGCTGACGTATCTGACACACTATTTTGCTTGCTGATAACACCAAGTTCCTTATCTCTAATGTTAACTTTGAAACAATTATTACAGGAGCCAGTAGTTGTCGCTCAAGTGTTTCAAGATGGTTCCAAATAAACAATATATCTCTGAATGTAAAGAAATCCAATTTTATTATTTTATAGGTAAAGCAAAGTTATAATATGGACAATGCCAAATTTGTTATCAATAATGATAACATTTCTCGGACTTCTACCACTAAATTTCTTGGAGTTGATGAAAAGCTGTCTTGGAAGGAACATATTGATTTGGTCTGCAAAAAACCTATGAAATCTATTTGTATCACCAGTATTTAAATTTGTATTTCATTTCTTTTTTAATGTACTAGTTTGAGTTACCCATATTTAACCTATTGCAATATTGTCTGGGCCAGCAGGCCTATTTACACCTCTCATCTTCTCAAAATTACCCACTTCAGAAAATATTTTTTAGAATAACAAAATCTTCCAGGTATTTCGATTTATGTGCTCCACTATTCAAGAAACTCAAATTACTATCCATATATGATATCAAATTCCAAACATGTACTTTTACAAACAAATTAATGTTTCTGAGGAAATCTCTACTCATATACTTTCACAATTACTTTAATCTTAACTAGGACATTCTTGCAGATATGACATAGCATTAAAAACATTTTCATCTCCCGCACTACCACACAACATGCAGACAGTTATTAATCAAATACAGGGGTCCTTCCCTATGGAATGCCAGTAAATCTTTTCTTGTACTTTCCCCCTCCTTAACAGTGCTTAAATACAGGTATAATAGTTATTTCTTAAATCTTGCAATGTAATAGCAGTAGGCCTATTTTTTTCAATGTTCTCACTCTCTTTTCTAATCTCACAATTAATATTTTAGTTATTTTTATCATTTTAAAATTTCACCTTTTTGTTCTTTTTTTCCAAATACTGTACATACTTTTTTTTGTTTTGTTCCTTAATTAATGCGACTTTGCTCGTAAGGTGAGGTTCTAGTAAAAGCATTGTAGGGTATTTAACCTCTCTGGCACATCTTGATTCAATAAATTACTTTGATTACTTCAACTTATTCTTTATTCATGCAAATAATAAATAAATAAATAATGCTTGAACTGAAACTTGATTTTGAACAATGGCAGAATTTCTATTTCTGAAATGTAGATTTGTATATTATTTTTAATTAAATCCTCTTTTTAAACCAGTCATTTGTAATTTATTTTGATACAAATTATATGTACAATTCCAATTAAATGTAACTAGATACATTTTCATGTATTTTTGCCCCTCTCTGGATGTAACTTACTTGCACCCAGGATCAACATGATTATTTTTTAAAGCACATAATTGCCATGGTTTATGGTGCTATACATTTTAGGAGTATTCTGCCTATCACCGTCTGTGGCAAGTAGGGAAATCTCTTTTTGAGCATTTTTAAAAATTACACTCATGATTTCACATAAAAGTCAATGCATTTTACATTGCTTCTAATAGGCTACTTTAAATGCATATCTGGCATGCTACTGACAAGCATAATACTAACCGCATTCCCTAACTGACATACACACACACACACATTGATGTTATCAAAGAAAAATGTTAACCATATAGGCTACTTGATTCCAGTGTATAAATTATTTGATAAAACTAATAAAAATGGATGAAACGCTGTACAACTCGTCTGAGGTACGCTTAGAAGTTTCGCCTTAAAATGGAGGCTAAACTTCCATAGAAAGGACATGCAACCTGCATGGAAATACGAGAACACCTACGTTGATCCTGAAAATCCAAATCAGACGGTGAGTATTTGTAATTGTAATGCATTGTTTTACTATTACTCGAAAATGTCTATAACCCTACCTACAAATCTACTTGCCCCTTGTCAAAAATTGAACAAACCACAATATCGGCATAAAGCCTGATGTCAGGACTGGCTCAGATCTTGAAGTAAACAAAGTCTGCAAGGGACTTCGTCACGCAATTTCAAAAAGTCGCACTGGTTGCGGCCCAAAAGCCTACCTAACCCATAGCAGTAGGCCTATCTTGTTGGCAACTTACAATTTCACTAAAACATTTGTAAAGTAGGTGGTAATAACTATCTTTACTTACGCACAAATGTTCCTGTCGCAGTTGTTTCGCTCTTTATGTAAGGCCCCTTTTACGCTACGACTTTAGGGCCGCCTCCACGGTAGGCTACCTCCTTTCTGTGCACCGCCCCGTTTATTCATGGTCACAAAGGGATGAGCGAAATTTAAAAAATGGTTTGATTTAAATTTTCTACTTCGAATAACAAAAAATGAAATCACTAGACAACAGAAACGAAAAAGGGCCTGTTTTTTCATATTCTGAGACCGGAAGTGGTCATTTACAAGACAAGAGCGCCAAATATACCATTAAATCAGAGAAGAAGCACCAGGAGCCGGTTGCACCAACAGGGCTTAACTAAGACGGTTTTAACTGCTAAATAGGTCGTAGCTAACTCTTAGCTACGACCTATTTAGCAGTTAAGACCGAAGACCCATGTTTAGAGAGGACTTTACACCCGTTGCACCAACCAAAGTTACGCCTAGGCGCAACTAAGACCAGTCGTAGTAGTGCGCGTCCATGTGAAAACATAACAGTTGCTAAGTAGCGTCCGTTGCTAAGCAAAATTGTTCGCGTTGCTATGCGCGGGTAAAATATTGCCGGCTAATCTGCTAACGTTAACCTGCTAACCTCAAATTTGCAACAATGGACCAAAAAAAAAGAAAAAGCAATTTTACTGATAGTGAAATTAGAAAATTAATTGAAATGTATAGCCAGCATAAAACGACACTGACGGCTAAACATAGCAATGTTATTACAAATAATAAAAAAAACAGTCAACGTGGAAAACAATAACAGATGCAATAAACCAACTTACGGATTCGGGGGGACAGCGAACTGTAGAGGACGTCAGAAAAAAGTGGAAGGACCTTGTTAGTAAGGCGAGAAAGGACGTGTCAGCCCGTAAAAGTCATCCAACGGGCGGGGGTCCCCCACCGAAAATATCCATCTACAGTGACATCATTGTTGATGTGTTTGGCGAGGATTCCCCAACTTTCACTGGCCTGGTTGGAGTGGACAGCAGTGACTGCCAACAGCCTACAGAGGGGGGTGTTTATGCCACATCTACTCCGAGCGATGACACTTTCATTGAAAGTGATATGATAGACCAGGCGCGCCATTGCGATGAACTATGTTATTATTTACATCCGTAACAATAGAAACGTTCTAAAATTACGACGATTTGAATAAGTCAGTCTGGCTTTGCAGTAGACTACTTTTCAGAACGCCGGTGATGAGCTAAAAGACGTATTGTAGCCTACTCGCTGCTCGGGCTCTAAATGCTCGTCTCCTAATGCCAGCAAAACCTGGCAGAGCAGTATGTATTAAATCAAGTCCAGTAATACACCGCTGCCACTTGTACTACTGTCCCTATATTCTACCTACAGTACGGGCTGGAAGGGGCTCTTTGGTGCGGGGGACTCCGTTGGGTGGGATACGTTTTTTGCTCGGGCTCCCGGAACGGGGCGTTAACTGTTTTGTTATTTAAAGTAATGTTAGAACTGTCCACATTATTGTCCTGGTTTGTTGAACGGTATTTATTAGGCCTATTCGCGGTTCTGTCATATAGTAGGGAGGGCAAACCTGAGCTTTAGAACGTAGACAGAGTGGATTCACGCAAGCTTGACAATACATTTCTGACAGAAAACGTAGTAGACTTTTTTTTACTTCACTGCTGTGGTGATACAACTTACAAGAAGTAAATGCTAGTTTATTGTTCGCCATATGCGGCTAGAATGGTGAAGCTAACAGAAACCAATAGCACTAACCCATAAAAATCGACTTCTAACGTTACTTGTTCAATCGAATCGTAAAAGTGAAAGCGTTCGTTTGTGGTCAGTGGCACCGAAGATTTCGGTCACACCCTCGATAAACGGCAAAAGTCCCACTAGAAGATGGAATTAAATCTTTAAAAGTTATATATTTTCTGAATCGTTATCAACTTCCCCTGATCACTGTCGATAATGGGAGAGTGCCTATGTAAATTACGTCAGAAGCATTCAGCCGTGTTATTGGCTACCTAAACTTCAGAGTGCGCTCATGATTGGGAGCCTGAAATGTCAATATTCAGAATCCGTTTAAACCTTTCACCAATAAGCTGGGACTTTTAAGTTATAAGGCGGGATATACAGTGTCCAGCGAATTGACCTGACAGTCTTAAAGAATTCTAACAGTCTACCAAGTCAACTGCCAGAATGACCGCGAGACACTGAGTAGAACAGAATACTGGCTGCGCTGATCTGTGTTCGGTGCCGTCAGAGTCCTACTCTTATCATTAATCGAATGTTGGGAAAATGTGCGTTTAAAAGGCGCAAAAACAGTCTGTATATCACATTAAAATTACATATAAGGAGTTATTGTCCATAATACGTGTATTTAAGGTTAAACTGACATTTTAAGCACAATATTTATGTTGATTTCCCGAAATACATTTTTCGGTTGTCCTGCCTACATATAGCTGCTTACCGAACGTTACTAGTAGGCTACAGTCCATTAACGTGTCAGTAGTTTAAAGGTGCGCAGTGATGTTTCTTTGAAACAGGCAAATCTACTGACCGAGATTTCCCAGTGAACATTTTTGTGTCAGCTAGTATGTAGCCACGTAGATCCAGGTAAAACCTGGGCTAAATTGAGCTAAATTTACACGTTCATTATTATTTCATGAGCGACGCAGTTGCTATATAGGCTATATATTATATATATATATATATATATATATATATATATATACAGTGGGGACCAAAGGTCTGAGGGCAGTGACACAATTGGGCAGTTTAACATAATGTGGAATAAAGTAATAATTATTTATATTTGGTCGCATATCCTTTGCATGCCATGACTTCCTGATGTCTGTGACCCAACAACATCAAAAGACTCTTGATATCTTATTTACTTGTACTCCTACAAGTATATATAGGTCCCCGCTGTATATATATATATATATATTTATTTTATTCCCCCCCCCGTGCTTTAATTCGCTTTAAATAAATGCAGATAAAAATGAGTAATATTTTTACCTAGAAAATACCGTACATATAGCATTTTTTTAACAAACGTATCCAGACATGTTTGTGGGTCAGATGATGGCAAATAAGGAATAGTACAAATTTTCTTCATATAATAATAGTTATATTTGCGAACAGAATTTTCACAAGGATATCTATGCTCTGTAGGACCACAAAGGTTTTGATAGAAATCCAAATATTCCAAATAAATAAATCAATAAATACATCATAATAATAATACATTTTACTCATTCTGTGCTTTTCATAGTGTCAGGTTTTAGGTTAGAAAATAGAGAACCAAACGCGACAGATAAGGATTCAGAAAACGTATCTAAAAGACACGCCACAGAAGCGGAATTAAACCGCACCAGGGGAAGAAAGGGAAACTGAAAAGCGGGAGCAAAACTTCCCCAGCTCAAGGCTAACACAAAACCTCAAACGGAGGCGAGAATTCGCTAAAACAGCGAGAAACAAACAAAAAGAAAGAACCTCACGCACTAATTGATCTGCGTATATCAGAGGTCGAGAAAACTGAAAAGAAACGAACAAAATAGCAAGCCTGTAACTACAGCTCAGTCGGCTAAGGAGCTGAACAAAGAATAAACAGGCTGCAGGCAAAAAGAAAAGAATAGAGGACGATAGGACAGAAAACCAGAAATTCTAATCCTATAACTTATACAAATAGCTGTGTCTCTGTATAACACCAAACAGAGATACAGAAGCTAAAGACTTATACCTATACCAATACCGGCTTTCTAGTAATAACTCCACAACAATCTAAAAGCACCGGAAAGCGGAAGTTAAGCTCTATTTATAGCCGACGGAAACCAAACACAGGTGTCGGAGATAATGACCCGGAGAGATCCAAACACCGGAACGGAGGAAGAAAAAATTCGATAAAGCTTCAGACGACGCCAAACGGAAAACCATGGTAGAAACAAAAGGAGACAGTCACTAACCATGACAGTACCCCCCCCCCAACTAAGGGACGGTTCCAGACGATCCCTAAGCTTTGCTGTCTCGGAAGTCCCTAATGAGAGCGGGGTCCAAAATATTCTTGGACGAAACCCAGCAGCGCTCCTCGGGACCATAACCCTCCCAGTCCACCAGGAACTGGTACCCTCTGCCCACACGTCTCTCGGCCAAAATGCGCCGAACGGTGTATACCGTACCTCCCTCCAAGAATCGAAGGGGAGGAGGCGGCTTGTCAGCCGAAGCGAGAGCGCTCACGAGCACCGGTTTCAAACGCGAGACATGAAAGGTAGGGTGGATGCGCATGGAAGATGGTAACTGAAGACGTACCGTGACCGGGTTGAGTTTCCGCACGATCTTAAAGGGACCCACGAATCGAGGCGTGAGTTTGCGGGACTCAACTCGCAATGGCAGGTCCCGTGTGGAAAGCCACACCCGTTGCCCCACCCGGTAGGAGGGAGCCGGACGGCGGTGCCTGTCAGCCACCACCTTGTTTAGCCGAAGCGCGCAGTAACGATGCACGTACGCGCTTCCAGACCGCTCGACACCTACGCACGAAGAAGCCGGCGAAGGGTACCTCCGCATCTCTCCAGCTCAGGAAACAAGGGAGGTAGGTATCCCAGCTGAGCCTCAAAAGGAGAGATTCCCGTGGACGCGTTGCGCAGGGTATTATGCGCGTATTCGGCCCAGGCGAGAAAGCGACTCCAGGAGCTAGGATTGGACGTGGCCAGACACCGGAGAGTACTCTCCATACTCTGATTGGTGCGCTCTGTCTGACCGTTAGTCTCCGGGTGAAAGCCGGAAGAAAGACTGACAGATGCCCCCAACAGAGCACAAAATGAACGCCAGAATCTAGCGGTGAATTGGGGGCCGCGATCCGACACCACGTCCAGAGGTAGGCCGTGCACCCTAAACACATGGTCTATCATTAGCTGGGCCGTCTCAGGTGCCAATGGCAGTTTTTGCTTTGGAAAAACGGTCAACTATAACTAAGATGACCGTATTCCCATGCGAAGGTGGCAGGCCTGTAACGAAGTCAAGGGTGATGTGACTCCAGGGGCGCCTGGGAATGGACAGGGGGCGCAAGAGACCCGAAGGGGAAAGCCGTGAACCCTTATTGCGGGCGCAAATAGCACATGCCGCGACAAACTCCCGCACATCACTCTCGAGCTTCGGCCACCAAAACCGACGGGAGACAAACTCCTTTGTCCGGTGCACGCCCGGATGGGCCACTAACTGGGAAGTGTGACCCCACTGAAGGACACGAGACCTCAATCGAGGGGGAACAAACAAGCAGTGGGGCGGACCCCCCCCCTGGACCGGGATCGGAACGCAGAGCCTTCTGCACAGCCGCCTCAATGGCCCACATAACAGGGGCCACAATATGAGAACTAGGGACCACAGATTTGGGACGTGACTCCTTATCCGACCGGTCATAAATGCGTGATAACGCATCAGGTTCAATATTTTTTGACCCGGGGCGATAGGTAAGGATAAAATTAAATCTGGTAAAAAACAAGGCCCAACGGGCTTGTTGCGAATTGCGCGTTTTGGCCTGTTGGATATACTGCAAATTCTTATGGTCAGTCCAGACTGTGAAAGGGTGCTCAGCTCCCTCCAACCAATGACACCACTCCTCCAGCGCCAATTTGACCGCCAACAGCTCAAGATCACCGATGTCATAGTTTCTCTCGGCAGGTGTAAGGCTACGAGAAAAATATGCACACGGGTGTAGCTTGCGGTCCACCGGAGAATGCTGAGACAGAATGGCCCCAACCCCCAGCTCTGAAGCGTCGACCTCCACCACAAAGGGAAGGGAGGGATTGGGAGTAGCAAGAATGGGCTCGCAGCAGAACCTCCTTTTTAGTTCAGTAAAAGCGGTCTCCGCCCTGGGGTTCCACTGAAACCGAGCAGGAAATGCTTTTTTTTTTGTGAGGGCTGTGATAGGAGCCGCTACTGAGCTAAAATTGCGGATAAATCTCCTATAAAAATTTGCGAAGCCCAAGAAGCGCTGCACCTGCTTCACAGAAGTAGGAGTGGGCCAATTCTTAACCGCTGAAATTTTCTTTGGATCCATCAGGACTTTACCGTCAGCAACAATAAAGCCTAAAAAGGAGATGGAACTGGAGTGGAAAGAACAGTTTTCAGCCTTAACAAATAGTTGGGCCTTAAGAAGTGCCTCCAACACCTGTCTAACGTGTATGATGTGAGAGGGAAGATCCGGAGAAAAAATTTAAATATCGTCTAAGTAAATGAAGACGAATCTCTCCAGCATCTCTCAAGACATCGTTCACTAGCGCCTGAAAAACAGAGGGGGCGCTAGTGAGACCGAACGGCATCACCCGGTATTCGTAGTGTCCGTGATGCGTGTTAAAAGCGGTCTTCCACTCATCCCCCTCACAAATGCGCACGAGATTGTATGCGCTACGTAGGTCGAGTTTACTAAAAACCGACGCCCCCTGTAAACGCTCAAATGCGGAATTCATGAGGGGAAGAGGGTACCTGTTCTTAATGGTAATAGCATTGAGGCCCCGGTAATCTATACAGGGTCTTAGCCCTCCGTCTTTCTTTTTAACAAAAAAAACCCCCGCACCGGCGGGTGACGTGGACAGCGTGATAAAACCATTGGCTAAGGACTCCTCAATGTACTGCCTCATAGCAGCGCTCTCAGGAGCTGACAAGGCGTACAATGAGCCTCTGGGAGGGATAGTGCCAGGGTACAGCTGAATGGCACAATCGTATGGTCTGTGAGGTGGTAATTTGGCAGCACACTGTTTACTAAAAACCTCAGCGATGTCTGAATACTCGATAGGCACACCCGCGGGTAGATTAAACTCAAGCGCCCCTACCACCTCCGGAGTACCGGAAGATCTGTCAGACGAGCTATCCCACTCGAAATCGGAGATGGAATGTTCGTCTTCCTCTGTGAGAAGCCCCTCAGCAAAGGGATCCCAAGAGAGACTCTCCTCACCACTCCCCGCGAGGGAGGAGGAAGTATCTCGATCCGGATAAGATTCTGCCTCCTCAGAATCACTCTCGGAATTAGGTTCGGACAGATCAAAGGTGGCGTTTGGAACAGGGTAAACGACAGGATAACAATGCGCTAAACAGTGGGAACCCCACTGACGAATAGGATTCCTATTACTACCCCAACAGATATGCGGGTTATGTAACCCTAACCATGAATGTCCCAGCACTAAAGGATACGACGGAGAGTTGATTAAAAAAAATGGAATGTCTCTTAACACGGACCTTAAACGGGACGACTGATCTTTAATTGCACGTTCACGTTCTCTAATCCGGTTATCGAGACGTATTGCAGAAGTTATTCATTTATTTAGTGTAGCGGGTGGATCTAGCATAGCCAACGCATCTTTGATGGAACTGGATAATGCTTGAAGAAAGAGGGATTTTAACGGGCCGTCTGACCATCCCGTCTCCCCGGCTAGCGCTCGAAATGTAATGGAGAACTCAGCTACAGTCTTAGTGCCTTGACGTAAGCTGGTGAGTCTCCTTGCCGCCTCCTCCCCGGAAACCTCGTGATCGAAAACCAGTTGCATTTCGTCCATAAGTTGAACTGGATCACGAATGACAGGAGCATTGGCTCGAATAAGAGGATCCGCCCACGCAAGAGCCTGGCCATTTAATAAGGACAAAATAAATTCTGGTGTGGAGAAACAAGAGGGTTAGAAATGAGTTAGAAATGAGTTAGAACACTGAGTTAGAAATGGCCGGCATTTACCCGATTCCCCACCATAGCGATCCGGTAATTGTAATTTTGGCTCTTTTAGGGTACGTGGAGCGGGTATGGGAGGTGTGGGTGCTTGTGCAACTGGAGGAGGGTTACTTGCCACAGAAAGTCTGTGCAGGCTCTCTGTTAAGCGTTGGAGGCACTCCCCCTGGCTACGCAACTGTTCCCACAGCTGACCCTGTTGAATCTGCAGGGAGAGAAGTGTTTGCTCCGTAGTACCCCCCGTAGCGCCCTGACTGGTTTGTTCATAATCCCTATCTGACGCTGATTCTTCCATGTTTTAAGGCTTCTAGATTCTGTCAGGTTTTAGGTTAGAAAATAGAGAACCAAACGTGACAGATAAGGATTCAGAAAGCGCCACAGAAGCGGAATTAAACCGCACCAGGGGAAGAAAGGGAAACTGAAAGGCGGGAGCAAAACTTCCCCAGCTCAAGGCTAACACAAAACAACCTCAAACGGAGGCGAGAATTCGCTAAAACAGCGAGAAACAAACAAAAAGAAAGAACCTCACGCACTAATTGATCTGCGTATATCAGAGGTCGAGAAAACTGAAAAGAAACTAACAAAATAGCAAGCCTGTAACTACAGCTCAGTCGGCTAAGGAGCTGAACAAAGAATAAACAGGCTGCAGGCAAAAAGAAAAGAATAGAGGACGATAGGACAGAAAACCAGAAATTCTAATCCTATAACTTATACAAATAGCTGTGTCTCTGTATAACACCAAACAGAGATACAGAAGCTAATGACTTATACCTATACCAATACCGGCTTTCTAGTAATAACTCCACAACAATCTAGAAGCACCAGAAAGCGGAAGTTAAAGGGTAAGTTCGCTATTTTGGACCTTGGACCCTATTTGCGGTCTGTCTTCCATGAACCTGACACATTGAGTCCATATTTTCGCTGATCGGTCCAGTATTGAGTTCGGTACAGATTTCCTGTAGGCTCTCACTGGGCTACAATAGAAGTCAACGGGGCAATTAGAAATGTTATGGAAAAACAACGATAAATGTGCTTTTATAGCTCAGTGTGTATTCTTACGGTCTCAGTATGCGCTCCTGTGAAATCGCAAACGCAAACCGAACGTTGAAACAACAGTTCCATTTGAAACAGAACTATTTCTCCGACCGTACTACCTCGCACTGTAAACTTCCGCAGTCTAGCTACGTTGTAGAGAGGCTGCTTGAAAAGCAGTTGATCACAAATCCTGACCTCCCGTTGGAGTTTACTAGCTAGTAGCCTACAGCAGAACTATTTGTAACGCAGTGTTTGTAATCATCATTTGTAATAATTTACATTACCTGCGCAACTTCAGCCTCTCTCTCTTCTCTTGCTCTCTTATCATCCATCTCTTGTAGTTCCGTGTCCGTGTATTCTGGCTCAAATCTGTAGCCAGTAACGTCAGTCAAAATCAAATTCTTCGTCTTCGTAATCATTATAGTCATCCATCATCCAAGTTTTTTTGTGGAAATTGTAGCCTACGTTGCTGCAGGTAAACAAACGCAGACTGCTCACCTAGATAGTTTCGTAAACAGCCGGCACACCTTCCCGCTCCCCCACCCCCGACACATAGTACTCCGCGGGAGCAGCGAAAACAAGCAACAGAGAAATGCTTACTTCCAAGCCATGCCAAGCACGTAAAAATGTTCGGATTGAGATACATTTCACAGGAGAGCATACTGAGACCGGTAACAATACACCCTGAGCTTCCCGTCTCATTTATTGTACATGAAAGCACATTTATCGTTGTTTTTCCATAACATTTCTAATTGCCCCGTTGACTTCTATTGTAGCCCAGTGAGAGCCTACAGGAAATCTGTACCGAACTCAATACTGGACCGATCAGCGAAAATATGGACTCAATGTGTCAGGTTCATGGAAGACAGACCGCAAATAGGGTCCAAGGTCCAAAATAGCGAACTTACCCTTTAAGCTCTATTTATAGCCGACGGAAACCAAACACAGGTGTCGGAGATAATGACCCGGAGAGATTCAAACACCGGAACGGAGGAAGAAAAAATCCGATAGAGCTTCAGACGACGCCAAATGGAAAACCATGGTAGAAACAAAAGGTGACAGCCACTAACCATGACACATAGACCCAAAACAGTGGATGCAGACAATTGTTCAAACATGCCCTAGTGTAGTCATTTTTCTGTTTATTTTCTGATTACAAGCTAATAGGTAATCGTACATGGGAAATTTAACTTGGGCAATGCACATAAATAACTCTTGCTGTAATGGGGCGTGACCATAGACTGTATAAACATTTTTTTAAAAGTTAGATTCTCTTGCTCTTGTATTATGGTTATGTAATGGCGGCGTGACGTGTGAGGTAGGAGGAGCCAAACGCAGCAAGGGGATTCTTTAAGCCCTAGGGCCACTAAGGCGGGAAACCCCGCAGTTAAGGGAGGAGACAAGACAGGGAACACACGCAGCAAAGCTACAAACTGGCTCACTGTCACACACTAATGAGTAGAAGCGCAAACGCCAAGTTTTCAGCAAGAAAACCAAATAAGGCCAATGGAACAGAGCACAAGGTTCCCATACTTCTACGAGCAAAGTGACAGAAGAAAGAACCAGAAACAACAAACGCCCTGTCTCTGCAACGAGACACATAAGAACAGGCGAGTAGCATAAAAGGTACACATAAAACACACACAACTAACAAACACTGAAAACGAATAGAAATTAGTATACCAAGAGGCGAAAGGAACGGGGATCTAAAGTTCCAAGGCTACTATCGAGGGCTCGCAGTCAAACGCAAACATGTCCATAGCATCGTCCAAGCTCCATATAAGGAGGGACACACCCGGGGAGCGAACAGAACTACAGTTCCAAACAAAATCGTCCCGCAGGTGAAAAGGACGAACAGGCCAGCAGCACCGGACATCACCGGCTAAAAGACTAACACGAGTTAAATAGAAAATAAATGCCGTGCCTCTTGATAAAGAGGAATGTAATGAGGCGAAGGAACAGATATAACATTCCATGGGTAGTTTGATAGGCTCACAGTCAAATGCAACGACCAGGAAGCAGGAACAGAAAAGCCAGGGGAGATGAGTCCTAATAACTACATCTACATAGGCAAATACGCCAGGGGAGATGAGTCCTAATAACTACATCTACATAGGCAAATACGCCAGGGGGGACGAGTCCTAATAGCTACTTCCACATAGGCAAGTACGCCAGGGGGGGAAGAGTCCGAATAACTACATCCACATAGGCAAGTCCCGCATTGATCGAGAAAACGTAAAGGGGTAAACGCCCGATCTCCCAGGAGAGAGAAACATTTTACAGGCGAGCCGACGGAGCACCGTCGTCCCATAACTTTACTAGCAAACATGACTAACGCAAGCTTAATTGAAAACACACGCCCTAGCCTCTCAATAATGGGAAATGTAACGAGACGGAGGAACAGAGATAACGTTCCATGGTTACTTTCATAAATGCGCAATCAAACACAAACATGTCCATAGCATCGTCCAAGCTCCATATAAGGAGGGACACACCCGGAGAACGAACAGAACTACAGTTCCGAACAAAATCGTCCCGTAGGTGAAAAGGACGAACAGGAACAGCTGTAACAAAAGACCAACGCAAACTTAATCGAAAATAACCGACCTGCCTCTAAGAATAAATAAAACCCTAAAGTCAGTATGATACAAATGCCCTGTCTCTTAGTAAAAGGCAATAGATCTAGGTAAAAACGACAAACAAAGGACAGACCAGAAAGCGGAGACTGAAATGAGCACACC
This sequence comes from Synaphobranchus kaupii, assembly GCA_029718625.1. Classification (NCBI taxonomy): domain Eukaryota; kingdom Metazoa; phylum Chordata; class Actinopteri; order Anguilliformes; family Synaphobranchidae; genus Synaphobranchus; species Synaphobranchus kaupii. The sequence goes on from CM056386.1 coordinate 32,530,117, forward strand.
AAACAGGAATTCAACCTGAAGTGTTACGTATCTGTGTACGGGACGAACCCAAGTGCAACGACCAGGAGACAGAATTCACAAAAGATGGTATTTAATAAATTAAGTGTTGGGGTAGTCCCAACACTGTACAGGAAAGGCAACACACACAGAATTAGGAGATCTTGCGCCTGGAAGCCCGGGGCGGGCTGCTCCAAGCCGGAGCTGGACTGGAGGTTCTGGAACGGGCTGTTCCAAACCGGAACTGGACTGGACTGGAACTGGACCGGGTGGTCCACACGGGAAATAGGTACTGGAACGGAATTGTCCCAAACCGGAACTGGACTGGACTGGACTGGACCGGGAGGTCCACACGGGTACAGGTACTGGAACGGAATGTCCCAAACCGGAACTGGACTGGACTGGAACTGGACCGGGAGGTCCACACGGGAATCAGGTACTGGAACGGAATTGTCCCAAACCGGAACTGGACTGAGCGAGTGCCTGTAACACTCACGCCGGGACTGAACTGGAACTGGCAGGGGAGCGACTCACTACGGCAGGGCAGGACTGGACCGGGCTGACTGCACCGGTATGGAAAAACAAAACAGAGGAGGGTTAGTGCAAGGGAAGGCACGGGAAAGACCGGGAGGTTCTCACGGAGGTGATGGGTTTGGAAGTCGGGAGGCTTTGCGGAAGCACGGCAGGGCAGAGTGGTGTGGCGTAGCTGCGGTAGGTCCGGAGGTAGCTGACCGTCTCCAGAGCTCCAGGAGCCGGCGCCGAAGAACTGGGTGGTTTCCTCGGTCGGACAGGAACAACTGGAGAGTAGCCAGGTAGCGAATCACCCCGGAGCCTACACGCGCTGGAGGTGGGGGTACCGCAACACACACAAACAAACACGGGGAAAAACAAACACTGCCACGGGAGATAGGGAGTAGGGTTGGATGGAGGAGAAGGGAAACAAGTTAGCAAATATAATAATGACAGGAATTGTGCGGAAGGTAAACTACCAGACTGTAGTTTGCAAGGGGCTACACGCTGTATGGGAAACACATTCCACAAACACGCGAATAGTTTACACGGGGGGACCAGTTAACGAGTCAAGCACTACACCAAGTGATGATAGTTAACGAACTGGCGCCGACTGGCAGCCAGCCGAAAGACTATATAGGGCTAACTAATGTGACAAAATACGAAACAGGTGTGAACATAAACCGGGAGTGATTACAAGACACCAGGTGAGGAAATGCATGCAACGAGGGGGAGGGAGTGAAAGGCGGAAGTAAACCAAAACAACCAGACGAACAAGACAGGGAAGGACATGCCTAGTCCGCGGCAGAGGGGAAAACACGGACAAAGGGATCCAACATGACACGGAGGGAAAACAGGAAAACACGGAAAACGGACAGGAAGGGAGCGGAACATTACAGTACCCCCCCCTCAACGTACGCCACCTGGCGTACCTGGCGGCCTGGTCTTGAATGGGAAGCGACTGTGGAAATCCTGGATTAAGGTTTGATCCAGGATGAGGCCCTTGTGGAGCCATGACCGCTCCTCAGGGCCATACCCCTCCCAGTCCACGAGGTATTGGAAGCCCCGACCCTTACGGCGGATGTCAATGATGCGGTCCACCGTATAGGCCGGGGCGTTGTTGATGACCCGGACAGGAGGCGGAGGGAGGGTAGGGGCACTGAGGGGGCTGGAGGCGACAGGCTTGACTTGGGAGACATGAAAAACGGGGTAAACTTTGAGGGAGGCAGGGAGGGAGAGCTTGACAGAAACAGGGTTAACAAGACGTACAACAGGGAAGGGACCAATGAACCGGGGCCGAAGCTTTTTAGAGGAGGAGGGAAGGGAAATGTTAGACGTGGACAACCAGACCTGCTGACCGGCCCTGTATTTGGGGGCTGCGGTCCTGTGCAGGTCCGCCAGACGCTGGGACCGGGAATTGGAACGTAGGAGTGCGGTGCGTGTAAGCCTCCAAATGCGCTTGCATTTGAGGATGTGGGCCCTGACAGAGGGGACTGCTACCTCGGCCTCCTGGACCGACAGGAGAGGGGGTTGGTACCCTAACGAACACTCGAAAGGGGATAACCCGGTGGAGGTACTCTTAAGGGAGTTGTGGGAGTACTCCACCCAGGGAAGGAAACGGCTCCAGGAGGCGGGGTTGCGAGCCGTGACGCACCGCAGGGCGGCCCCCAGGTCCTGGTTCGCCCTCTCTGCCTGGCCGTTCGACTGGGGATGGAAGCCAGACGAAAGACTGGCCGAGGCCCCCAGGGCCACACAGAACGCTTTCCAGACCTGGGAGGAGAATTGGGGCCCACGATCCGACACGATATCGGAAGGGATCCCGTGCAGCCTGACCACATGTACCACCAGGAGCTCCGCCGTTTCGAGGGCGGACGGGAGCTTGGGGAGGGGAATAAAGTGGGCCGCCTTGGAGAACCGATCCACAATTGTCAAAATGACAGAGTTGCCATCTGACAACGGCAGACCGGTTACGAAGTCCACCCCAATGTGGCTCCAAGGACGGCCCGGGACAGGGAGGGGAAGGAGATGACCAGAGGGAGGCTGGTGGGAAGCCTTGCTCCTGGCGCATACAGAGCAGGCCAGAACAAAGGCACGGGTATCCTCCTTGAGGGTGGGCCACCAAAAGCTCCTCCTGACGAGGGCGGTCGTCCTGGCAACACCTGGGTGACACGCCAGGCAGGAGGCGTGAACCCACTCAAGGACCTGGGAGCGGACGGAGTCGGGAACAAACAGGGCAGGGTTAGGGTTATTACGGGGGTCAGGGTGGGAGGTCTGGGCGGACCTCACGATTTCCTCAATCCTCCAGGAGACCGCAGCCACCATACAGGACGCTGGGAGAATGGTTTCGGGGTCAGCAGGACTGGAGGGAAGGGAAAACACACGGGATAAGGCATCTGCCTTAATATTGCGGGAACCGGGGCGATAGGACAAAGAAAAATTAAACCGGGCAAAGAAAAGTGACCACCTAGCCTGTCTGGCATTCAGCCTCTTGGCAGATCTTAAATAAATTAAATTTTGGTGGTCAGTCAAAACAACAAAGGGGGTACCTGCCCCCTCCAGCCAGTGGCGCCACTCCTCAAGAGCCAGCTTAATGGCAAGAAGTTCCCGATCCCCGACATCATAATTCTGCTCAGCGGAGGACAGCCTCCGGGAGAAAAAGGCACAGGGATGGAGCTTGTTGTCTAAGGCGGCACGTTGGGACAGAATGGCCCCTACGCCGGTGTCGGAGGCGTCCACCTCGATCGTAAACTGACGGGAGGGATCAGGGTGGCAAAGGATAGGGGCTGAGGAAAACCGCGTTTTGAGTTGCTCAAAAGCACGCTGAGCTTCGGGATTCCAACAGAAAGAAAAAGTGGTGGAGGTAAGTTTTGTAAGGGGGGCAGCAATGACACTGTAATTTCGGATAAAACGACGATAAAAATTAGCAAAACCAAGGAACTGTTGTAGCAGCTTACGAGAGGTGGGTTGGGGCCATTCCGTCACCGCCTTGACTTTGACCGGATCCGCCCGGATACTGCCCTCCTCGATAATGAAGCCGAGGAACGGGACTGAAGAGACGTGGAATGAGCATTTCTCCGCCTTCACGAAGAGCTGGTTCTCGAGGAGCCGCTGGAGAACCTCCCGGACATGGAGAATGTGCTCCTGAGGGGACTTGGAAAAAATTAAAATGTCGTCAATGTAAACAAAAACGGTCTTACCCAACAGGTCTCGCAGGACGTCATTAACCATGCCCTGGAAGACTGCCGGGGCGTTAGTAAGGCCGAAAGGGACCACCAGGTACTCATAGTGGCCCAACGGGGTATTGAAGGCAGTCTTCCACTCATCCCCCTCCCGTATGCGCACCAGGTGGTACGCATTACGGAGGTCGAGTTTCGTGAAAATGACGGCCTGCGAGAGGGGTTCAAAAGCAGTGTTAATGAGGGGGAGAGGATACTTGTTGCGGATGGTGATGGAATTGAGTCCCCGGTAGTCGATGCAGGGCCGTAGTGAGCCGTCCTTTTTCCCCACGAAAAAGAACCCAGCACCAACCGGAGAAGAGGAGGGACGGATGATGCCCGAGGCGAGGGACTCATGGATATATTCCTCCATGGCGAGTTTCTCTGGTCCCGACAGACTGTAGAGACGGCCGGACGGAAGTTTGGCTCCCGCCAGCAGATCGATACAACAGTCGTACGGGCGATGAGGAGGTAGGGACAGAGCACGTGCTTTCGAGAAGGTGCGACTGAGGTCGTGATACTGTTTGGGAACGGTGGACATATCGGGTTCGGGTAGGTTGGTGCTGGGATTCTTGGACCCCGGAGGGGGAAGCGCGGAGCGGAGACAGCTAGCCAGGCAGTGGCCACTCCACGCCAGGATGCGTCCGCCCTGCCAGTCAATGTGTGGGTTATGGAGACGGAGCCAGGTCTGACCTAAAACTATGGTTGACTGTGTGGAGTTGATGAGGAGGAGTTGAATGCTCTCCCGGTGATTGCCAGAGAGGACAAGCTGTAAGGACACGGTGGAGTGGGTCACTAATCCCAAGCTCCGACCGTCTAAGGCGAAGGCAGTAATGGGTGATGGAAGAAGCTCCGTCGGTATGCCGGCCCTCTGGGCGAAGGTGGTGTCCATAAAGTTGGCGTCGGCTCCAGAGTCGATGAGAGCCGACGAAACTAAGGACTTGTCGCTCCACAGGAGAGTGGCCTTGAAGACTAGGCGATTCTGGGCTGCATGGCAGGGAATGATAGGGCTCGTCAGTACGCCTAGTTTAACTGGCGAGCCTATTCTTTTGGGCGGATTGGACACGAGGCGATCTGATGGCCAGGTTTGCCACAGTAGAAGCACGACCTGGATCGCTGACGGCGTTGGCGCTCCGCAGAGTTGACCACAACTCTGCCCAGTTGCATGGGCTCCTCTTCGGAGACCCCAGACGCCGCCCTGAATCCAGAAACAGATGGGTGAGAGTGAATATGAGGAAGGTGACCGGGATTCCCCCCACGCTCACGGGCCCGGATACGAAGACGGTTGTCGACTGCTATGGCCAGGCTAATCAGGCTATTGAGGGAGGTGGATTCCTCACGGGTGGCTAGTTGGTCTTTGAGCTCCTCGCTGAGTGCCTGGCGGAAAGCCCCCTGAAGGGCGGTGTCGTTCCATCCGGACTCCGCGGCGAGGGTACGGAATTGGATGGCCATCTCTGCGACGCTGCGACCCCCCTGACGGACTTGAAGTAGGCGCTGAGTTGCATCTCGCCCACAGGTAGGGTGGTCAAACACGCGCCGCATCTCGGCGGTGAAGGCAGCGAAGTTGTTGCAGAGCGCGGCTTGGCTATCCCAGATGGATGTAGCCCACTCCAGGGCACCTCCTCCCAGGCTGCTCATGATGAACGCGATCTTACATGGGTCGGAGGCGAAGGAGGAGGGCTGCATCCGGAAGACAATGTCGCATTTCATCAGAAATTCGCGACATTTCCCCAATTCCCCGCGGAATAGCTCCGGATGTTGAACGCGAGGCTCCCGAAATGAAGCGGACACAGGAGGGTCCGCCGGGGGGTCCGGGGCGGGCGGTGTAGGGCCCACTGGAATACGCGGAAGCGGCTGGTGAAGAGACAGCTGAGTAACTTGTTCCGTGATGCTCTTCAGTACTTCCAACACGTCGTCCAGACGACGGCCCTGTTGGTCGCTGACCGCAGTTTGGCAGGAGAAGGCGTGCCGAATCTGCTCCAGGTCGGCTGGGTCCATGTTTTTGGCCAGTTCGTTCTGTTACGTATCTGTGTACGGGACGAACCCAAGTGCAACGACCAGGAGACAGAATTCACAAAAGATGGTATTTAATAAATTAAGTGTTGGGGTAGTCCCAACACTGTACAGGAAAGGCAACACACACAGAATTAGGAGATCTTGCGCCTGGAAGCCCGGGGCGGGCTGCTCCAAGCCGGAGCTGGACTGGAGGTTCTGGAACGGGCTGTTCCAAACCGGAACTGGACTGGACTGGAACTGGACCGGGTGGTCCACACGGGAAATAGGTACTGGAACGGAATTGTCCCAAACCGGAACTGGACTGGACTGGACTGGACCGGGAGGTCCACACGGGTACAGGTACTGGAACGGAATGTCCCAAACCGGAACTGGACTGGACTGGAACTGGACCGGGAGGTCCACACGGGAATCAGGTACTGGAACGGAATTGTCCCAAACCGGAACTGGACTGAGCGAGTGCCTGTAACACTCACGCCGGGACTGAACTGGAACTGGCAGGGGAGCGACTCACTACGGCAGGGCAGGACTGGACCGGGCTGACTGCACCGGTATGGAAAAACAAAACAGAGGAGGGTTAGTGCAAGGGAAGGCACGGGAAAGACCGGGAGGTTCTCACGGAGGTGATGGGTTTGGAAGTCGGGAGGCTTTGCGGAAGCACGGCAGGGCAGAGTGGTGTGGCGTAGCTGCGGTAGGTCCGGAGGTAGCTGACCGTCTCCAGAGCTCCAGGAGCCGGCGCCGAAGAACTGGGTGGTTTCCTCGGTCGGACAGGAACAACTGGAGAGTAGCCAGGTAGCGAATCACCCCGGAGCCTACACGCGCTGGAGGTGGGGGTACCGCAACACACACAAACAAACACGGGGAAAAACAAACACTGCCACGGGAGATAGGGAGTAGGGTTGGATGGAGGAGAAGGGAAACAAGTTAGCAAATATAATAATGACAGGAATTGTGCGGAAGGTAAACTACCAGACTGTAGTTTGCAAGGGGCTACACGCTGTATGGGAAACACATTCCACAAACACGCGAATAGTTTACACGGGGGGACCAGTTAACGAGTCAAGCACTACACCAAGTGATGATAGTTAACGAACTGGCGCCGACTGGCAGCCAGCCGAAAGACTATATAGGGCTAACTAATGTGACAAAATACGAAACAGGTGTGAACATAAACCGGGAGTGATTACAAGACACCAGGTGAGGAAATGCATGCAACGAGGGGGAGGGAGTGAAAGGCGGAAGTAAACCAAAACAACCAGACGAACAAGACAGGGAAGGACATGCCTAGTCCGCGGCAGAGGGGAAAACACGGACAAAGGGATCCAACATGACACGGAGGGAAAACAGGAAAACACGGAAAACGGACAGGAAGGGAGCGGAACATTACATGAAGCTCAAAGCACAAAGGCCAGTACCGCAAAACTCCAATAAAAGCACAACGGAGCAAAATGGTCTCCTTAAAAACCTAGATCTAATCATACAATTAAAACTTTAAAAGGGCAAAATAAACCATACACAAAACAACACAACTAATACCAGAAAATACACCACAGAACAAACAAATCAAACAATCACAATGAACAATTAATATCGAAGCCCAGAACAAAAGGAACATGGGCTTAAATAGCTCACCGGCATTCCATCCCAGCTGTGAACGCTGATTACTTACTCTGTGAAAAGAAGGGACGGAGCCAAAACTCCACCAACGGAGCAGCGCCCATGTGTGGTGACCGAGGAACACGACCGCAAGGGAAAAAGGGTCATAAACCATGACGCTTGCATTATATTTGGCCTAATTAAGTACAATAAAATAATCAATATATGAAGTTTATTTCCAAAATACAGTATCCACAATTTGAAAAAACTGACGCCTACTCATGACTGCTTATTGACAAGTGAAAACTCGGTAACTGATTGCACTTGGGCACCCACAGGAAATAGAAGTTCAATATTCCTGCTCCAAACGTGGAGAACAAAATCATGTCAAGCAACGTGTGGAAGAATTTTGAGAAACTTAATACTAACGAGGCAAAATGTCAGGTTTTTTTAAAGCTGTAAATTAATTTCAGAGAGAAGAATAGGCTACTATAATTGCGACGTCAATGACTAGGCTACCACTAGGGGGTAACCGTGGATAGGGATGAAAGAAACACTTTTTACATGCATCCGGTTTACTCGAAAGTCAATAGAGCTAGAGAGGCCATATTTTCTGACAAACAACTTGTATGTGTCCCTCACTAATAGCAACGGGGATTTTGTTACCAGCATAAATAAGTCGGATATAAATTGGCCGCAAACAGGATGAGTGCAATATATCTTTCGTCCCTGCCGTGCGGGACGAAAAATACACTGAATCGGGACGAAAGAATCACGTGAGAAAAGTGTGCTTTAGCGGTCTTATCTCTGTCTTGTTGTTTTTTATGCTCATTCCTTTCAACAAATGTACTGTCAGGCAAAATGCCATGTTAGGGATGAGTCAATGAATAATGGTATAAGTTTAAAATCCATGAAAATCAACCATGGGTCAAGAGCATAATGTTGCATAATTAATAGAAATTTGCATCGCAACGTAACGGTCTGAAATTGATGATTTAATAGCAACTCACCTTTATTAATAGCTACTAGACATAATTTATTGATGCTTATTATACCACAGCATTGTTGAATACTCGGTTCTGATGGGGTCAGTACGCATTCCAAAGTTGTGCATTGATTTTAACCATGGCCTTTTAACAGTGTGGCTGTGTCCGAATCAGAGCCCTGTTCCCTGTCCACTGTCCCCTGTCCACTCAGACCCCTGTCTACTATGTGCCCTGTCCCCTCACATTGCAAGCAGTGTGCGAAAGAAATCCCGCAAAACTCTTTCCAAACTAGTGAGGAAGTAGTTCATAATATCTTCTTTTTTTAAAAATTTATTTATTGGGAATATCAATCAGTTAACATATGACAATTGTTACAAAGTGTAGACTATGAATGAAGATAGAATTAACAAAAATAAAAAAGAGTATTTCGTAATATGACCCACTCTTGTACCATAGATATGCATATACGCTCTACGTCTTTTACGTTTTTACTTCCGAGTTACTTACCGAAATTGTCGGGTGAGTACCCCAAGGGGCCAAGACTGGGCTTTCGTTTTGAAGCTCACTTCCTGGTTGGGCTGGGAGCGGCCATTGTGCCGTTGCTCACTAGCGCCACTGCGGTTGGCTCCAGTATAGGTCTTTCCCCATGTAAGTCAATGGCAGCAATGTGGTCAAAATACTCAAGTCAATAAATTTTTTACACAAAATAATTTAATTGTAATAGGTGCCTTTCCTTCATCTAATGCCTGTGCATGTGCTGATTTTTTTAAATATTGTGTCGTTTGGACAGGGTATTAACATTTGTTCAGGACCAATCAGAGGGACAGGTTGAGTCCTGGGATCACTGGCATAGATAGGTTCTATATGGTTCTCACTGCCCTCACTTGGAGGGGCGGGACCTATTTTTATACAGTCTATGCTTGGGACAGGGAGACACGCTGTATTTTTGAGTGGAAGTCGATGGAGAACATTCCTTAGTAGCCTACCGTGAACAAGCTGTTGTTTTGTGGACGCAGTTCATAGCACAATAAATTGAGTGCCTTACCCGCCCATCTTCAACATGTTTGTCATCACATATTAATTTTGGTTGGAGCGAGCTATGATGTGTCTACTACGAAAAAAAATACTGTTTCGTAAGATGAGACAGAAGGGGATGTTGCAGCTACACTACAGGCCCAGTGTCTCGGAGCAAGCAGCCAAACTATGGGTTAAGTATCTCAAATCAATTGCTCCATACCTGTATAACCTTATCAATTTAGATATTAATTTAGCTATTCCAACCCCTCCCGTACGCAATAGCCCCCTGTTATGTATACTCCCCTGTCATGAACGTTACTATTGCTTAGTAATGCTGGGTTAGCTAGCTAGCAAGCTAACGATATCTCACGGCAAGTCGTTTTAACATTTAGCTAGCAAGCTAACGATAGCTTATGGCAAGCCATTTTAATTTAACAGTTATCCTTGCTGTCAAGTAATCCTTGCTGACTGGCCATATAAGTTTGCTAGCTACCGTGATTGCCTAGCTAACGTTACTAACGTTAGCCAGCTCCTCTAGCTAGAAATCTAACCGGATATTTCTACACCTGGATCATTTTTTAGGTCCCAAAAATTACGAAAATGTGCAGGGAATAGAGCCAAAGTGTTAGCGGTATGTTTGTACTGACTCAATACGGGGATGTTTAAAATAAAACCAATAATTTATCGGAAAAGAATACGGAGTCTGCGTTTATAAATGTTTGTGATTAGGTTACAGGATGCAGATGAAAGTTAATGCCAGCTACGATGTAGCTACTGTGCTTTTAGCTAGCGTGTGAACCCACTAACCTTAATCTCCACTTTATCTGGAAGAGTTTTCAGAACAGGGTTTCATGCTGCGGCAAACCGTGACAGACTGCTCTGCCACAGTCGAGTTAATTAGCGGTTAGCAATGGTGGTGATGCATTAATTGCGTCTAGCTTGGCTACCGAGCTCAGCTGGTATGCTATCTAGCTAATCAAATTAGCTGATGTTAGCTGAATATAAATTGAAGATAACTGAATGAACGTTAATTATGTGACGAATACCACACATTCAATGCAAATAAATGACACAGTAAAATCGAGGATGAAAATTAAATGTTATATTATAAAACATTAGCAACTTAAGGAAGTTTACCGCGAGATTGTTTTGCAAAATGGTGGGTTTGGTCAGGTCATGGGCTTTATATAGTTCTGTGGGCTTTATAGTTCTGTGGCTTCTCCACCCCGAACTGTCAATCATACTGTGCCCGGGCCATATCCGGTTGACCCTGCTCCAAGCCAAGGTCACTTCGGCTCCACGGAGCAGGCGCAGTTTGTACAAACGGCCGGCGAAAAAGACTTCCGAGCTTCAATTCAGTTTTTACGAGGCCGTGGAAAGGCAATGGGTGATGTCACAGTGGCTTTGTCCATATTTTTATACAGTCTATGGTGAGTACACAGTTCTGCAGATGAGTGTGCTCCTGAATTCCCTCAACAAAACCCCGGAAATAAGGGGTTCATCCTGGTATTTTAAGTACCCCCATTTGTGAGAAAATGTCGCCCATTCAAAAGCTTTTTGACGAAGTGGACTCAAATATGCGTACTCAAAAGGGTGGGCTCTGATTCGGACACAGCCTGTGTCTTCCGTCCCGCTCGTGTCTCGCTTGCTTTCAACTTGGCTAGCAGCTAAGTCTCGCAAGCATGCCATTCGAAACCTATGCTGACCTTTAGTCAACAGAAAATTATGCATGTTTGGAAAATTCAAAACATAAACACACTTACACAACCGAAAAACACTTCCAGTTTCGATATTTCACTTTCAGCGGTCAAAAATAACTTTGGTCTAGCACTCCGCCAAAACGGGACGCACATCACTGTTTTTTTGCAGAGTGAAATGATTACACGTGTCACATACTGACTTATCTACGGCATTCAGGTTTCTGTAGTTTTCGCCCCCTAGTCTAATAATGAACGCATAGTTCTGTTATTCCAGGACATCGGATTCTACAGAAATATAGCTCAGCTATAATTACAAAACGAGCTGGAATTCTTAGAGCAAGTTGCTAGTATTGCCTACGGATACCTTCGCTTTTCTTACCAACTCGTAACCTACGGCTAAACGTCCCTCATTTCACAACGGTAGCGTATACTGATGTGTCTTGATGGAGATATTGTATTTATGCCATCATATAAGTTATTGTATTTATGCCATAACATTTACTTAGGTTATGTAGGCCTATGCCTATTACTCACATTCTCAGTTCTTGCAGCAAAAACCTAGATTTTTTTTATTTAGGTTAAATTTTTTTATTGGCTTGTTATAAATGTGAGAAATTTCTGCATAACACACGTTACTTTATTTCCAAATTTCTCAGTTTAGGGCATTCACCGCTGAAACCCCCGACATTTCAAAGAAGAGGGTGTAGGCATTATTTTGTTTTGGGGGGGCGGGTATAGCCTAGTCCTTTTCCTTAAACACATGGCCGTTTGCCTGTAGACCTAAAGCCTTTTTTTGTCGTGAACAGTTATAGCCAGCGTTAATACTTCTCACGGTTCAGGTAGGCCTAATAGCCATAGCCTTTGTTTAGATGTCCGAAGTTACAAAGCAGCCATAATTTTGCTTTTATTAATAAAACGTCTTTGAAAAACAGTTTGTTGTTATTGATATTCAATAATCTCAGCCAATAATACGCTAGTGGACAATGCCATGGTGCTGAAAGATAGTTTTATATGGCATATGCAGTGGCGTTTCTATATTAGGGGCAGTGCCCCACCAGACGTGGCGCTGTTGTGCAAGATACTCGTAGCATCTGAACGTTGTGGCAAAATGTATTTTATATTTAATACAAAACAGTGATTCAATCGTGAAATTGGCGTGTATAAATATAATAAACTTGACTCACACTCCTTATAGTGCTGTTTTTGAGTAGTTTCCTTGTATGTGTGTGCTCACGCTGCGGACTGCGCTCCCTGGCCTATGTCTCTGCTGTGGGGCAGCGGAGCACTCTGCCCCACCGTTGCTAGGGAAACAACGTGAGCGTGATCTGCGTAAGCAGGGAAAACCTGCCGCAAATTATGTTAGGCGGAGGGGCAGAAATGTTTTTGCCCCTACTAATTCTGCCTAGCAACAGGTGGTGAAAAAATAATAAACGTTAAGTTAACGTCGTTAACGTGGGCTGACGTGACCAGGAAACAAACATAAACAAAGCCAATTCAGTGTATGCGTATCGCTAATGCTAGCCAGTTTTCCATTAGTTTGATTTTATTTTGTCATAGGTGTCAAGTTTGCCCATATAAAATACGGGTTTTCCACCTTCTCAAAGGTGTACAGGCATATAAGGTTATGATACGGGAAATCTAGTTTAACACATTTTTTTTTAACGTTTTCCAACATAATTTAATCGCCCCAATCACATTTTCTTTCTCCCTCTCTCTGATATTCTCTCGATTTCTGAGGCCGTGGGAAAAGCAAGTAACGCATCAGGACTGTAAGTTATGATCTAAAAATACACTTTATGACAACGAAGCACCTTGATGAATTTGTTACACACTCATTATTATGTGAAAAGCTAAATACAGGAATATATTAAATTAACTTGAATCAGACAAATAACTGTGGTGGCTAGTGATTTTAATAGATAATGTTCTATACGGTTTTTGGTGAATTCATAGTTTTGCAGGCGTGAAAATAAAGGCAGCTCTCTCCAGAGTTTGACACCTATGTTTTACCTTTTTGAAGTTTCGTTCAAGTTTTAACGATTTATTTATTTTTACGATGAATCATAGTCTACATGCCGTCAGTAGGCTAAGCAGCATTTTTAAAAGCTTCGGCTAATTAGCCTACATGGTATCATTCACTTTAATTATGTTAAGGCATGTCTTAACATAGCTAAAGCAATACCAAATGTTTGTATTAAATGTTTGCATATTTATTTGACATTTATCTGATCATTCTCGTTATTATAATATGCCGTTGGCATGCTTTGCGTTTTTTGTATTTTAGCTAGGCTATAATTGCATTAGTTCTGGATAAACTTGATCAAACTAGTTTTCACTTTCCTACAAGTTAACGTGTCATATGCTTGCATTTACGGTTTTAATAAAGCATGCAAGTTATTGTAGAAACGTGTCTGTCTCATCCTATTACTTTGTTGAAGTATAGGCAACCTCAATGTAGGGTTCTGTGTTGTGCAGAAGCGATACATTGTATTATTGACGGGAAAATAAAAGTTATTCTATTCTATTCAGTTTTGAAATATTTCTGCTCCCTGGCACTTAGGCCTACAGCGCAGCCCATAGCATAGGCTTACCATAGACTACTTGGCTATCTTTATTTATTTGATGGTGACATCATACAAAATTGCCCCTCCAGAAATGTCATGCTAAAATCGCCACTGGGCATATGGATGCCTGTAGCCTGTAAATCAATAAGTAGGATCGCACATTTGATAATAGCCGAGGCTACTAGAAAGCCCCTGGTTTTTTACACGGGATCTCCCGGGAAACCCGGGAGCGAGGTGTTGTAATCTCCGGGAAAATATTAAGCACTAGTATGAAAGCATCTCAAATCCCCACACATAGTGCGAAACAGCAAGCAAAGAAAATTCCTCTTTCCAACTCTCGACCTGCATCTTCGTAGTTGTGTTTGGAGGTATAGCTTGTGGCAGTGGGTACTTTAGCTGTAATGGGGCGTGACGTGTGAGGTAGGAGGAGCCAAACGCAGCAAGGGGATTCTTTAAGCCCTTAGGCCACTAAGGCGGGAAACCCCGCAGATAAGGGAGGAGACAAGACAGGGAACACGTACCAAAGCTACTAACCGGTTCACTGTGACACACCAATAAGTAGAAGCGCAAACGCCAGGTCTTTCATTAAGAAAACCAAGCTAAGCGAATAGAACAAAGCACTAGGCTCTCAAACTTCTACAAGCTAAGTGACTAGAGAACGAGCCGGAAATAAATGCCGTCTCGGTAACGAGACGCATAAGAACAGGCGAGTAGCATAATGGCACAAACAAAACACACAACAAACACTGAAAACTAATGCGAATTACAATTACCAGGAGGCGAAAAGAACGGGATCTAACGTTCCAAGGCTACTCTCAGAGACTAGTAGTCAAACGCAAACATGTCCACAACATCGCCCAATCTTCCCCACAGGAAGAGATGCACCGACAGACGAAACAGAACTACAGTTCCGAACAAAATCGTCAAACTCCATATCAGGATAAAAGGCACACAGGGACAAAAGGACAGCTGCACCGGAATTATCGGCTAACTGACTAAAGGGCCGTTCACACTACGACGATAACTATAACTATAAAAAAAATTTAAATCGTTCAAAGCAAAGTGAATGGATGTGTCCACACTACAACGACAACTATAAAACCAGCCAGAACGATAAATATTCCTATCGTTGGGATCACTCCCAGAGCGATTTTTCATGACGCTGTAAAACGATAGACAATTTCCAGCCAATCAAAAACCACATTCTGTTGGCGCGGGACATGACTAGTTTGTCTGTTCGTTATGGAGGAGCAACTAATACAAGTTGTGGAGATGAACCCAGTGTTGTATAATCTAAACCACCCAGACTACAAACAAAATAAGATGAAGGACATCTTGGCAGCGATTGGGGAGAAGTTTGGTTGAGTGGTAAGTAACGTTACCTGTGACAAAGCCACAGCAGCGAACGAACTAGCTAACGTTAGCTGGCTAGTAGGAGTGCGAGGGTGTGTGGGAAAAATAGGAGCTGTGCAATGGCTGTAGGTTATATGCATCTAGCTTGGCAGTTGAGAGATGAGATTGAGGGATTCGCTGTCTGTCATTGAGGACGAGTCATTCACCAGACTGATGCTGCGTTCACGTCATGTGGGAGAGATGGTAAATAACTTACGAACTACAAAGTTTCTAACTTGGAAATACCGGGTGCGTCTCAATACTCGAAAAAAGGCATCCTCCTTTCTTCTACTACCACCTCCTCTCCTCCATGCCCCGAAAACGGATCTTTCTGTCCTGATCTAATATTGCTGATTACGTATTAATTACATATTAATTAATTAATGTCTCGACGCAAACCGCAATGTCACGTCGGCTACATGTATACTATAGACTTCATGCAACAACTTGTACCTGAAACGTATAGACTGTTTTGCACACTTCTGGGTAGGAGACTAGTGGAGGAAAGGAGGTGAGGAGTGAAGAATTTGGGACGCACCCGAGGATGCATTTTTCTGTCAGCTCTTCGTTATCCATTTTTGCGTTGTTTGTGTTAATTCGCGGGAAATTAGGAACGATAAAAAGTTGTAGTGTGGACGCGTGAGAAATCTTCCATCGTTATAGTTATAGTTCATTTTTTATAGTTATCGTCGTAGTGTGAACGGCCCTTAACACAAGTATAGAGAGTAAAAGCCCTGCCTCTTGGTAAAGAGGAATGTAACGAGAAGGCGAAGGAACAAAGATAACGTTCCGTGGCTAGTTTCATAAGCTCGCAGTCACATGCATAAATAAAGGGGTAAACTCCCGATCTCCCAGGAGGGAGAAACATTTTACAGGAGAGCCGACGGAGCACCGCAGTCCCATAACTTTACTAGCAGAATGACTAGCTTAAATAGAAAACACACGCCCTAGCCTCTCAGTAAAGGGAAATGTAACGAGGCGAGGGAACCAATAATTAAAGTTCCAAGGCTATAATGAGGCTCGCAGTCACACGCAAACATGTCCACAACATCGCCCAATCCTCCCCACATGAAGACATGCACCGACAGACGAAACAGAACTACAGTTCCGAACAAAATCGTCAAACTCCATATAAGGATAAAGACACAAGTCATGCACCGACATACGAAACAGAACTACAGTTCCAAACAGAATAGTCAAACTCCATATAAGGATAAAAGGTACAAGACATGCATCGACAGACGAAACAGAACTAAAGTTCCTAACAAAATCGTCAAACTCCATACACGGATAAAGGCACACAGGGGCGAGAAGACAGCTGCACCGGAATTATCGGTTATCTGACAAACACAAGCTCAATAGAAAATACTAGCCCTGCCTCTAAGAATAAATAGAGCCCTAAAGTCAGTATGATAAAACACCCTGTCTCTTAATAAACAAACTCCTCTTGCTATCACGAAAGACAGCAGATAGAGAGGAAAAAGAGACAGAGAATGGCAAACAATCTAGGCAAAACGACAAACAAAGGACAGACCAGAAAGCGGCGACTGAAATGAGCACACAAAACAGGAATGTAACCTGAAAGCTCAAAGCACAAAACCAAGTCCCGCAAAACTCCAACAAAGCACAACAGAGCAAAACGGTCTCCTTAAAACACTAGATCAATCATACGACTAAAACTTTAAAAGGGCAAAAATAAACCGCACAACAAAACAGCACAAATAATGCCATATAACACACCACAGCACAAACAACAAACAATCAATATCGAAGCCCAGAACAAAAGGAACATGGGCTTAAATAGCTCACCGGCAACCATGTGCAGCTGTGAAACGTTGAAGAGAACTTCTTCGTGAGAAGAAGGAAAGGAGCCAAAACTCCACCAACGAAGCAGCGCCCACTAGTGGCGACCGAGGAACACGACCGCAAGGGAAAAAGGGTCATAAACCATGACATTAGCCCTTTTGTCAGTTGTTAATGTTAATCCTGATAGCTAGAACGGAGAGGCAGGAGGCGATTTGTGAAGAAAAGCCAAGCTATCGGTGTGCTAGCCTATCACAACGCGCCCTATGGAGCTGGTGAAACGTTTAAATGCGACATAATACAGGTATTTTTATGGTCTTCCCAACTGGTTTGGACCCAAACGCAGGACTTGGAGACAGACTCAGTTTGACGCTCCAGCGGAACACTGGAGAATATAAAGGGGAGCTAAAGAGTCAGTAAATGAGCGAAGCGTGAGGAATGTGTGCGTGAATGGATGAGCTGACGAGAGTGAGGGAGGAATGCGAACAGGGAAGGCGAGTGATTGGCTGGGAGATTAAGAGAGGAGAATGAGGAAACGAGGAGGGAAACCACACCACACCCAGCCTGCACAACACGGAAGACAAACAGGGAAACGCAAAAACATGACATGAAACGAGGGGAATAGGGAAAACACGGAGAACAATAGGGAAATGGATTGGAAGGGGAGCTGGCGGACGTAACAGGTATAGTGGAGCACGCATCTGCAGAGTCGTGTAATCATGAAATGGCATCTCATAACCATATTTAGGCTAACTTTGAGAGAGATGGATCGCAGAAAAGAAAAAAAACACTTGCTGATCACTCAGTGGGCAACCACTGAGTAAAGCCCACCCGAATGCTTTTTTTTTTTTTTACCTGCCACGGGCAATTGTGATTGCGACGAGTGTGATTGTGAAGTGTTTGTGACTTTATTATGATGAAAATGTTATGTGTGCTGCCTGCTATTCTTCTAAAAGCCATCACAATTGACAATTTCAACCACTGCTATAATTTCTAAAGGTAAGAAATTGGTAGCATCCACTACCCAATAAATACAAATTAATTACGCCCTTGGTTTGTGAATTGTAAAGAAAGGAGAGTAATTAGGCTATTCATCAACTGTTAAAAACATTCATTGAAATCATATGTTGTTCCATGAGGCACAATCTCTTCACATGCTAAGATGAAGAAACACAGGGCCAATTTGCATTAAATAATTTAAGAAAGTTTGGATAGCATTGCTTTGGAATAGAGCTAGTTTATTTAGTGTGAACTACGATAGGCAATATATTGTTAGTTGTAACTTGGCCACATTTGGATATCAATACGTTTAAAGGCAGGCCTAGTTTTTGCAAGTTGGAATTAAGGATTTATAGACAGCGCTCTGTAGGCTATGCGTGAGTAACTTGGCTTTTTTTTTTTTCTCGTTGAAAACGTTTTTTTTTCTTCAGATTATTATATATCGTACATATCAAAAATTCATATTTCCAGCTCAAGCTTGTGCCACTACCCGTTCGCCAGTGTAGGATTAGCCCATCGATCTAGCTAGGCTACCAGCAACTTCTGACAGCATGGGATTGCGCAGTTTATTTAGAATGGACAGATGCAGTTAGCTACCAGTACGGCCCGGGCGAGTTAAGAAAAGAGAGCACTCGACCGTTTGGCAAGTCGATAGAGGCTGTGCAACAGCAAAAAAGACGCCTCCAACTGCTTTTTCAGAGTAGGCTTTCGTAAAATCAAGACAGGTAGTGCTCCTCGCGTTTTCAAGCCTACAAAGCGCGTCCGGCCTTAGGCCGCGATCACACCGGATCCGCTTTAACAGCTGGGGGCGCCTTTTTCAAATTGTTTTCAATGAGTTTGAAGCCTTTTCCACGCTGCTTTTGCGCCCCGGGCGCCTCGCGTTTATCCGCTCCAGGCGCCTCACTGTTTTTCGAAAAATGCTCGGTGTGCACAGAGTTGAAATATCTCATCTTGAAGCGCTCCGAGGAAAAATGCGCGCCACGTCACTGTCATTCTTTTCTCCTCTGTCCAATCGCACGAAAGTAGAGGCGGGCCTTGATTCTGCCTGTCGGTTCCGTGTAAACAAAGACGATTGAGGAAAAAAATGGTAACGTTAGTTGCCATTTCAGCCTACCAGGAGTTATATGATTTCAATAATCGTGAATACCATGATAAAAATAAGCGATCCAAGGCACTCCGCTTATTCGCGGCTTTTTAAAGACAAATAACGAAGCAAACTTTCGGGTAAACTTAGTTCGCTAACACCGTTAACAACGTCAGCTAAGTGATTGACAGGAACGGAGTTCGGTTGCCTAGCAACAGCAAAAAAGATGCCTCCAACTGCTTTTTCAGAGTAGGCATTCGTAAAATCAAGACAGGTAGTGCTCCTCACGTTTTCAAGCCTACAAAGCGTTAAGCTGCGATCACACCGGACGCGCTTCTTCTTCTTCTTTGGTGTTTAACGGCAGCTTGCATCCTTTGCGTTGCATTACTGCCATCTTCTGGAGTTAGTTAGCTCTTTTTGTCAGATTCTTCCCATCAGTCCTGTTCTCTTTAGAAATGTGCTTAAATACTTCCTGCCTTGTCCACTTCCACCACACTCCAGAATGTATTTTAAACCTGCTCCTGTTAGTCCTGCTCTTTCCATTCCATCCATCATGTCCTTTCTTTCGGTGACATATTTCCGGCAGTTAAGAAGAACGTGCTCTACTGTTTCTGGTAACTGACACTGTTCACAAAGCCCATTTGGATGTTTCCCTATAATGTTGAGAGTCCCGTTCAAGTTACTATGTCCTATTCTAAGTCTGGTCATCACTACTTCCTCTTTTCTATTTCCTCCTCTGTTTCTCTCCCTACCCACTCTTTTTTGTATTGCATGTAGGTGTCGTCCTCTTATCTCCTGATCCCAGTACTGCTGCCACTCTTTATTGATTTCCTTCCATGCTATACTCTTTCCTTCTGCTTTAGAAAGTTCAATTGCAGTGTCTATATTTTCTTTTCTAACAGCTTGTTTGGCTAATTTGTCCACTTTCTCATTACCCTTAATACCCATGTGTGCAGGAACCCAAATTAATGTGACCACAGTGCCTTGTTTTACCACTCGTGAATGAATTTCCATTATTTCAAATAATAGGTCCTGGCGATTACTGGATGTACCTAGCTTTAGACTGTACAGAGCTGCTGCTGAATCACTACAAATGAGGGCTCTGTTAGGTTTGGCTTGTTCAATCCACTCTAAAGCCATCCATATGGCATACAACTCAACTGTGTATACACTTAAAAAGTTTGACGTCCGTTTGCATACTTCTGTTCTACTATTAGGAACTGTAACAGCAGAACCAGTGTTGTCTGTTATTGGATCTTTTGATCCGTCCGTAAACACCTGTACATACTCTGTGTATTTACTTTCTGTATGCCAATAAAACTCATTAACTAAATCTGCATTTTCCCTCCTTGCCTTAATGTGCAGCAACTCTAGATCTATGATTAATGGTTCAAGTATCCACACAGGGAGTCTAGGCCTATACACTGTCAGGCATAACCTCATTCCATACACTCCCAGATCTCTTGCTGCTCCATCCCCTGTCCAGCCAAAACTTGTTTTAGCTGTTCCCTCTCTTTCCCAGCAGGCCTGTAGCACTCTGTTGGTTGGATGTTTATCTCCGTGCCCTCTCAAATTCATCCAATAATTTACAGTGAGCTGTTTCCTGCGTAAACCCAGTGGCATTTCTCCTGCTTCTACTTGAAGGGCACACACAGGTGATGTTCTCACTGCTCCTATGCATAATCTAAGGGCCCGGGCCTGGATCACATCTAACCCTCCAAGCACAGTTTTTGCTGCAGATCCATACACCACACTCCCATAGTCCAGCCTTGATCTAATTAGTGCTACATAAATATACTTCAAGGATGCTACATCCGCTCCCCAGTCCAACCCCACAAGGCATCTCATCACATTTAAAACCTTTTTGCATTTATCCACAATACTTTTAATGTGTTCCCTCCATGTTAATCTAGAGTCAAAATATACTCCTAAGAATCTAAATGACTCAACTATCTCTAAATTATTCCCATATAGTTGCAAGTTAAAATTTCCTCGAACTCTCTTTTTTGTGAAGAACATTGCCTTATCCAGTTAAAAACTTTACCCCCAATTCCTATTGCATTTAGCTTTATCAGAAGCCCCTCCTTCCAAAGCATATCATACGCTTTTTCTACATCGAAGAACACTGACACTACTGTCTCTTTATTTATTTGTGCCTTCCTTACTTCATCTTCTAGACACAGTACTGGATCTAAAGTACCCCTTCCTTTCCTAAATCCACTTTGACATCCTACAATTACATCCTGTTTCTCTAAAAAGTACCCCAGTCTTTCATTTACCATTCTCTCCATCAGTTTACATAAGTGCGATGTTAATGCAATTGGTCTGTAGCTTGTTGGTTTGCTTGCATCTTTCCCTGGCTTCCTTATGGGTACAATGACCGCCTCCTTCCAACTCACAGGTATTCTACCTTCCTCCCACACTTTGTTAAACAGTAATAATAATTTTTTCAGGCCTTCTTCGCTTAAGTGTTTTATCATCACATAGCATATCTCATCTTTCCCTGGTGCAGTCATACCAGCTTTAGCCAATGCCCTTTTTAACTCTCCCACAGTAAATGGCACACTCTGCTCATCTCCATTACTTTCCTTTCTCCTTAAGGCCTCCCTGTTTTCAGATTTAGTTTTCTCCCTGCCCCTTCTTCCCTCCTCAGACAAATTATTAGAGCTGTGTACCTTCACAAAAGTGCTAGCCATTAACTCAGCTTTTTCTTTATTACCTACTACTATTTCATCTCCATTTGTTAGCACCGGATAACTCCACTCCCTTTTGTCCCCCCCCATCTTTTTGATCATTCCCCACACCTCTCCTACTGGCGTTGTGTTCCCAATTGAATCACAAAACTGTCTCCAATAAGACCTTTTCACCTGTCTTATTGTCCTCCTTACCACTGCATGAGCCTTTTTGTACTGTATCATATGTTGAAAATTATGGGTTCTTTTCAATAATTTAAATGCCTTATTTCGGTTTCTCACAGCCTCTTTACAGTTATCATCCCACCATGGTACTGCCTTCCTCTTTATTTTGCCTTTACTCTTAGGGATGGATCTCAGTGCAGCTGTTCTGATACCTTTTCTTATTTCCTTATCCAGAGCTTCTATGGTCATGTTATCATTGATCTGATTCAGATACTTATCACACTCTTCCTTAAACTTCTCCCATTTAGCTTTCCCAAACACCCATTTCCCCCCCCTGTCCACTTTAGTCATAGAAGCATTCATGCTTATTATACATAATACTGGATAATGGTCGCTACCTATAGTGCCTTCTTGATACACTTTCCATTCACATATGGGAGCAATATTATTTGAAACCATTGTAAGATCCAATGTTGACTCCTTTCCTGTGTTAACATCTATTCTTGTTTTACTTCCATCATTTAAGCAGACTAAATTCCTCTCATCTAAAAACTCTTCTATTACTTGGCCATTAACATCAGTTTTCTCACTGCCCCACAATGAGTTATGCGCATTAAAATCCCCACACCACACAATGCTTGCTCTACTTTGCCCTTCTATTTCTTCAAGCTTATTTAATTCTAATCTCTTGCAAGGGTTATAATAATTCACCACCACTACTTCCTTCCGTTCTACCCAAACTTCCACCACCACATACTCCAATTATTTTCCAATACCCAATACTCTATAAGGCATCCCTTGTTTAATAAATGTGACACAGCCCCCTCCACCCCCATCTTTCCTATCTCGCCTAATTGCCACATATCCAAGCAAAACAAAATCTAACTGAGGTTTCAACCATGATTCCTGAATACATAAAATGTCCGGTTTCTCCCTTCTACTATCTACAAATTGCTTAAAATCCTGCCCATTAGCTATCAAACTCCTTGCATTCCACTGGAATATTAACATTGTTATCAACCAACACCTGGCTCTTGACTTGCCAGAACACTGAGACTGTCTCTCACTTCCTCCCATTTCAAACCTATCATATCAAGATGATGCACTGCTGCTTTGACAATTATTTTAATCCTTTCAGTTTTAGACTTAACCTCAGCTGTTGCATTTATCACTCCTGCTATAAAGGTCACCAACCCCTTCTTCTCTTCCCACCTCTTCCTTTTGTCCTCCTCTATATTCACTGTCATTTGCATTCTATTTTGTCCATACTCCTTAGCCTGCTTTTCCTGACCCGCCCTCCTAACTGCTTCTGCATAAGATACTTTTTCCTTCACTCTGATCTGTTGCACCTCCACCTGTCTTCTCATCACTTCACATCCCCAATAAGCAACACTGTGATTCCCTCCACAATTGCAGCACTTTGGTTTTACTCCCTCTCCACACTTCCCATACTCATGATCCCCCCCACATCTAGCGCATCTTCTCTTCCCCTTACACACATTAGCCACATGCCCAAACCCCTGACATTTAAAACATCTCAATGGCTTTGGTATAAACTCCCTAACTCTGTATCTCATGAATCCAAAGTATATCTCCTTTGGGAGAACCATTGTTGCAAACTCTATCAAAATGGTCTCAGTTTCTTTTTTCTCAGTTCCCCTTGTCATTCTTTTAGCACTTTGGACTAAACTATTCCTCACCCGCAAGTTATCCTCCAGTTCCTTCATTGTAACTTTAAGAGGTATTCCCGAAATTACACCCTTGCACCCGTCTCTCCTCTGCTCCCCCACTCATTACTTTGGATACTTTAATTTTTCCAACACTACTCATATTCTTTGCCTTCTCCATCTGTACTTCATTGGTGCACCCTATTAGCAAGTTTCCGTCTCCCAAAACTCTCGCATATTTCACTTCTCCGACTTGTTAGCTTCAGCGGATCAACTTTCTTTACTCCCCCCTCTCCCTCAAATCTCACCACTACATTCAGCAATTCTACCTTCGGATCCTCTCCCCCTTCACTGTCCGTTCCACTTGAGCTAGCTCCGTCCTTTTTCTTTCTCTTATTTCCTTTCATGCTTTTACTCCCTTTCGCCACCTCTCCCACCCGACTCCACTCATCTCCACTAGACTCCATGATACTGCTGCCTTCCTCCGGCTCCCTCCCTGCCATTTTTCCTGAGTTTGTAAGGAACAGTGCCAGAATATCGTTCCGGACCTATACAGGCCGTCGGTCGATATTCCCACAAAATGTTCCCCCCAATACTCAATCCTACTGTTACCAGGTCCTGATATCCGTAAAAACCCCCGTCAATGTAATTTAATTAATCAGTAAGTTTAATTCCAACCAGTCCAAGCACAACCGTGGTGTCGCCAGCTAGTTTGGTCCCGAAGACTGTTCGTTAGCTAGTTCCGCAAACAATCCCGGACGCGCTTTGTAGGCTTGAACTCTGAAAAAGCAGTTGGTGGCGTCTTTTTTGCTGTTGCTAGGCAACCGAACTCCGTTCCTGTCAATCACTTAGCTGACGTTATTAACGGTGTTAGCGAACTAAGTTTACCCGAAAGTTTGCTTCGTTATTTGTCTTTAAAAAGCCGTGAATAAGCGGAGTGCCTTGGATCGCTTATTTTTATCACGGTATTCAGGATTATTTAAATCATATAACTCCTGGTGGGCTGAAACGGCAACTAACGTTACCATTTTTTTCCTCAATCGTCTTTGTTTACACAGAACCGACAGGCAGAATCAAGGCCCGCCTCTACTTTCGTGCGATTGGACAGAGGAGAATAGAATGACAGTGACGTGGCGCGCATTTTTCCTCAGAGCGCTTCAAGATGAGATATTTCAACTCTGTGTGCACCGAGCATTTTTCGAAAAACAGCGAGGCGCCTGGAGCGGATAAACGCGAGGCGCCCGGGGCGCAAAAGCAGCGTGGAAAAGGCTTCAAACTCATTGAAAACAATTTGAAAAAGGCGCCCCCAGCTGTTAAAGCGGATCCGGTGTGATCGCGGCCTTAGTAGGTCGCAGCCTCACAATTGAGACACAGCAATAGAGTACTCAAGTGAGTAGGCTACGTCAGTTGTGGGCGGAGTCTGGTTTTGGAAGTAAATTCCCTATGGAAGATGGGCTTCGGAGACTATCGACTATTTCTTGAAATCTGATTCATAGAATGAGCCGAAACATTCCTGGATTAGCCTGTGTGGTACAAGGATATATACCATTTATCGCATGTTCCAATTTTTATTGCTAAGTAGAGAAGCCCGACCGACAAGGTGAGAAACTCTGCTACGGTTAAAGGGATAGTTCGGAATTTTGGACATAATGTCTCAATTACGACTTACCCATGATGTAGTTGATTGATGGAAACCATTTTCAGATAATTCCATGCTGTCCCTTCTTTTGGACATACACACATTGCTAATGCTAGCGCAACTCTAAGGTAACTGGTAGCATCCACTACCAAACGCATTTAAACACTCCACAGTGCACCCAAAGCAAATAAAATACGACGATAGTCTATCGGGGTTATTTTCAGTGATTATACCATCATTTTTGAAGTCAAACTATCGTGCTCACCTGAATTCTCCGTGGAAGAACGGCGGCAGAGGGATACTTAACGTTAGTAGGTAACATAAAGTATAGCTCTGCCGCCGTATGTAGTGCTGGCCAACAACAATATTGTGCGTGTGAAAGAATCAGACTAGTAGTATTGTTAGCTAACGTTCAGGTAAGATGGTATTTCAGTGTGTATTTCAAGGTTGTTCAAATCATGCAAAAAAATGGAAGATCAGTGGAAGATCAACAAAGAAAACAGCTGTGGCTTCTTGCTGCTCGCATGGATGTCAACACACCAATTGAGACTCTAAAAAAGTGTGTAGTGACCATTTCACGGAGGATTACTATGTGAAAATCAAAAAAGGACGGTCGGGACACCCTCTACTGAAGGAGACTGCTGTGCCATCACCTGTTTTTCTTCATGCACCGAAAACAACTGACAAGCAGGTAACTAATAAATGATTGCAGGTGTGATCTATATATTCAATTTAGCTAGTTGCCACGATTGGGAAGTCATGGAAATGGTCAAACTTTTGCTGCAAATTGGTAGCCAGTGTGCTTGCTTGTATATGCTGTGTTATTCTGTAGCATGTTTGTGTTTACAAATATGTAACTTTACGGCAAAACGGATTGTGTCGGCAACTGTGGAGTACAGCAGATAGCCTACAGGCAGATACCCTGGCTAATCTACAGCTAGCTCCGCCGCCGTACTTCCACAGAGAATATACAGCACAAATAAAGGATTCAACGATAGTTTGACTTAAAAAATGATGGTATAATCACTTAAAATAACCCCGATAGACTGTCGTCGTATTTTATTTGCTTTGGGTGCACTGTGGAGTGTTTAAGTGCGTTTGGTAGTGGATGCTACCAGTTACCTTAGAGTTGCGCTAGCATTAGCAATGTGTGTATGTATGTCCAAAAGAAGGGACAGCATGGAATTATCTGAAAATGGTTTCCATCAATCAACTACATCATGGGTAAGTCGTAATTGAGACATTATGTCCAAAATTCTGAACTATCCCTTTAACAACATAAAGCAATTCTAGCTTTTAGTCCTTCAAGCTAGCTAGCTAACCTTAGAAAAAAGTGTTGAGCTGTGTGCTACTGCTGGCTAACGTTCTTTGACAACGTCTGGAGACAAGGCTGCTCGTTCGGAGCGAATTATGGGACGTGGAGTTTTTTTTTAACATGCCAGCGGTGGTATGTTCACAAAAAAAAATAAAATACTAAAATGTAAAATATACTCAATGCTGGTCCCGAAAAACAACATAGTTCACGAATGGGCGTTATATTGAACAATCCGGGAAATTGACGGTAAGACATAATCAGTAGAAATGGTTTAAAAGTAAGCTTTAGTTAATGTCTATGCTCTAAATTAATGGGGAATTTACTTCCGAAACCAGCGTGACGTAGTCACTTGAGTACTCTATAACATATAATTATAAAAACGAATATAATTATAAAAAGGAAAATAAACGAGTTATAAAACGTATAGTTTCGGGATGCCGATTGGTCAATACAGCGTTCCAGCCGTGTTAAAATACACAATATAAAAAAGCTATCACACAACATTGTTCATCACCTTACTGTGTAACGTTAACGTTAGGCTACCTATAGCCTAATATCACTGCGCACCTTTAGATTAAACTACTGACACGTTAATGGACCATACCCTACTATTAACGTTCGGTAAGCAGCTACTGTATATGACAAATCCGCGAATAGACCTAACTAGATTAACAATTCCTGAAGAAATTGTAGGTGTGGTTGCTTCACAAATATCAATGGCTGGAAATGGCATAGAAAGATGGTAATATGAGCTGCCGCGGTGGTGCAGCGGACAAAGGCACAGACTTTCGGGGGTTCGATCCCCGGTCCTGCCAGTTCCGAGCATGGCCGGTGGCTGAGGGAGCGGCAATTGGCAGCTGCTCCCGGCGGGAGGGGCTCGGAGAGAGAGTCGTCGCGTCCAACTCCCTGGGCGAGTTGGAATCATGGTCAGGTTTGGAGGGGCCGCGTCCTGAAGAGGGCACTACCGACTGACAGGGCTCGTGGCGGGGATTCTCTAGCGGTTGCTACACATGGGGATAATTGAATGATATAGGGGTTCAATTGGCTACCAAATTGGGAGAAAAAGTGTGAGGTGGAAAATAAAAGGTGGAAATGGTATGAACTGTTAATGCGGTATAAAGGGATCTAGAATAGAATAGAATGGAATAACTTTTATTTTCCCGTTTGGGAACTTCAGTTGTAGCCCCAGCAACAACAAAAAGACATAGACAGTGGGGCAGACCCACAACACTCAAACAAACATATCAAATAAAGACATTGCATGAATCATTGCATTAATCAAGTGAATTAAAGTGGAATACAGCCATGATTAATAATAGCCCTGCTGTCCCGAGATGGCATTAGGCAGTCCAACACACAAACTGCGCCTCCACGACTCCAGTTCCTCCATACACGCAGTGTTGTGGTCTCTGTACACTGTCAAAATGGATTCACCGAACTGCGTCAACCTTCCCAGTCGTCGCCTCACTCCTCCCCCGCATTATCTTTTCCTTCCATTCCCTGGTTTCCTTTTGAAGATTTCCTGCACTAGTTGTGTTTGTAGAAAAATATGGGTTCATACAATTTTTGCCTAGGTTTTAACCAAATGCTCATCTACTTATTTCTCCACTTTATTAAACAAACTCTGATTCCGATTACAGATCTCACCATTGTGAAGTCCAAACCACATGTCCTGTGCTGAATTCAGCATTCTATTCAGCCTACCTAGCATGCAGCTATAAAGCAATAATTAAACATAGGCTATCGTTTGGCTAATAGTAACTTAGTTTAACGTTGTTGACTCGCATAAACGAGATTATAACCCAATCATGTAGCGGATAGTTTATTTGCTGTAGCTATGTCATAATCGATTGCATTTTGCTAACATAGTCTACTGGCACCTGTCACCTTGGCATTTTCATGCAGAGTGAAAGGTTTGTTTTTCCTGGTAGCTTAACCACAGTAGCCTAGCTGGCTTATGCTTTTGTCATGTTTTGTTAGGAAGTTGTCTGTGCTAACGTTATTAAGACATAAATCAGAATTTGTTGAATAATGTTGAATGGAGTGATTAGTAGGATAGATGAGCATTTAGCTAAAACATAGGCAAAAATTTCAACAGCGCTAAAGATATTTGTTAACAATTCAAGTGTAGCCTATTTTGTAACTTAGACAAGATAATGTTACGTGACAGCATTTGGATTTGGATCAGAGACGGAAGCATATGCATAAAAGCATAGCGGCATTTGCTATGCTTCATTCGTTTCACCTGAAACGGGCCTCTCAAGTGAAAGGGGCCTCGCCTCAATCATAAACTGAAAAAAGTATATATATAATAAATAAATAAAAATCAATTAGCAATGGCGCCACTCTGTGGCTGGAGGTCTCTGGGGGTGATGAGCATTCTCACCGTGAGCTAGCCTACTGCACGTGCCCATTAATTTTTTGGCGATAAAATATTAAATATCTCAAAAAGTGTATATGGTATAAAGGTAAAAAGTAATAGCAACCTGGAGGGGGCATAAAGGTATAATATGAGGTATGAATGGTGTTGATGGTGTGAACGGTGTAGGAGGAGATAGGTTCTGAAAAATCGGCGGAATAATAATAACGGTAAGTCTGAGGAATAACAATAGGTGTGGTTTTTCAACCACACCTAATAAATACCATGCAACAAACCAGGACAATAATGTGGACAGTTCTAACATTATTTTAAATCACAAAACAGTTAACGCAGCTGTCTGTGAATGATATAAAAACGTAGCCTACTTCCGAAAGTAGTGTATCGTTTGTGCCAAAAAAATGTCCACGGCTTTGCACATTTACCACTTATCTAAAGTGACAATTCAACATATGATTAGCTATAGGATCATCTGTTTGACACCACACTTAACAACCCACTCACACAGCACCCAACAGAGTCCCCCGCACCAAAGAGCCCCTTCCAGCCCGTACTGTAGGTAGAATATAGGGACAGTAGTACAAGTGGCAGTAGTACAAATTGTTTGTTTTTGTGTGGGGTTTCAGCGCGGTTAAAGCATTTGTCTTGGGTACACTTCCATGGTCCTGGGGACTGGTTAGTCAAGTGACCTTTCCATGCACCACTGGGTTCTGTGTTTAAATACCCCCCCCCCCCCCCCTTCCTTTAATAGAGTAAAAGACTGGTTTATTTTTTTGTTCTAATAAAATTGTTATTCCTTAAACAAACTCGTTGTGTGTCTCCACTCTGTTGCGGCGGTACTGACCGGCCGTAACAATTGTGAGAAGCTTGTGGAAGGCTACCCGAAACCTTTGACCCAAGTTAAACAATTTAAAGGCAATGCTATCAAATAGTAACGCTGGCTGACCCACTGGGACTGTGATAAAAGAAATAATGGATTTGGCTAAGGTGTATGTAAACTTTCGACTTCATCTATATACGTGTATATATATGGAGACAAAAACATTTTTTTATATAATCCATCCACAGAGCTTGATGAAAGATGCAGAATAAAAGTATTGCTTTTCCCTAAAAATAAATATTGATTATGAATTTATCATTATAAAATTTTTTTAACGGGCCTTAAAAGAGTGCAATGTTTCTCTCTGTCTGAGGTACCCGGGTCTAGCAAACTCCTGAGCCAGTATGACGACGGTACCACAACCACCTCTGTATCAGGAGTCTCAATTGGTTTCCAGATTCATCTAGTCCGACAGTGATGGTGGAATTTGATGCCAGGCGAGCGCCTGGCTCCACCATAGAGTGTATATAGGAACTGGAGAAGGTGGGAGGGGCCAGGCAGTGAAGGTCACGGGCATTCAATATTGGTTTTCAGCCTTGCCCTTTACGCACTGAAATTTCTCCAGATTCTCTGAATCTTTTAATAATATTATGGACTGTAGATGGTGAAATCCCTAAATTCCTTGCAATCGTACATTGAGAAACGTTGTTCTTAAACTCTAAAAGAGTCTTATGAGGACTGCTGCATGGCAGCAGTACCCAAAAAGGTGCTCTTTGGAAGAGGAAATTTAGATTTTTTTAGAAAAAGTGATTGTTTGCCGTAAAAAATGCATAAACTTGAGTCTTCTTGGTAAGAGGCAAAACTGAATTCCAAGGCACTCTCCTGAGAACCCTGATGAAGACGATTTAAGCTGCAACGCGTACGTAGGTCTAGCGCTTTTTTTTTTTTTTTGCCATGCCACAATAAAGGCTTTTACCTTTACCATTAAGAGTGCCTTGGAATTCAGTTGTTCTTAAACTGTTGGACCATTCGCTCACGCAGTTTTTCGCAAAGTGGCGAACTTCGACCCATCCTTGCTCGTACACGCCCGAGCCTTCGTGAATGCCCCTTTTATACCCAGTCAACAGCATCACCTGTTACTTATTCACTTTGAACATTCCACAACCTTCCCAGTCTTTTTTTCCCCCATGTCTCAACTTTTTTGAAACATGTTGCAGGCATCAAATTCGGAATTAGCGTATATTTACAAAAATCTATGAAGTTGATAAGGTAAAACATTAAAACATGAAACATTTGTACTCTTTTCAATAAAATATATGTAAAAGAGAATTTACAAATCACTGCTTTCTGTTTTTATTTCCATTTTACATATTGTCCCAACTTTTTTGGAATTTGGCTTGTACATTTAGAGACAATTTTGCATACTTAACAACTTTCTCGTCCTGTCTACTCAACAAGCCTACTTAATAGTATGGAAGGGTACTGATTCGGACACAGCCTTAGGTTGGCTGAGGGCATACTCTCATGTCTAGTAAATATGCATGTCTATGGTCCTGACTAGGAACAGAAGCTTCCGTGATCTTCATGGTGATAAACGGAAGCGTTTACAAAGTTTTGCATGGATTAATAACAAGTTAGCAAGAGAGATGGGACTAAATCAGAGGAAGTACATTCCTACAGTTCCTTTGCCAGCAACACCGCCATGGCTATTTCCTCAGCTGTCTATTAATTTGAATATACTAGAGAAAGTGCAACGGCTGGTTCTAAAAACCCTAATACAGGGCGTACAGGTTTTGCTTTCATAGTACCAGAGTGTGGAATTTCCATTAAGAGGAGAATGCCAGATCATTTATCAGTATATACAGTTGAGATGATGGCAATTTTAACAGCTTTACAATGGGTAGAAGAAGTTCAAGTAGGCAAAGTGGTTTTATGTTCTGATTCAAGTTTAGCACTAAAATCTTTGCAGTCACTCTCATCTTGAGGTAGGCCAGATATAATAATTGAAATATCTGTAGTTTTATTTAGATTACGGAAAATCAGCATAGCAGTTAAATGTATGTGGATGCCAGCACAAAGAGGGATTGAAGGGAATGAGGAGGTAGATGTTCTGGCAAAGGAAGCATTAAAACAAGGATAATGGAAATTCCATTGAGTAAATCAGAGGTGAAAGGGATCATATAGGGAAACATCAAAAGAAAACTGGGATAAGGAACAGACAGGACGACATCTGTATTTAATTCAGTAGAAAGTGGGTGGTATGAGGACAATAGCAAGGAGCACAAAAGAAGAAAATATCACTAGAATGAGGTTGGGCCATAGAAAATTGAACAAAACATTGCACCTAAATTAGGTAAACATGCAAACGGGAGATGTGAATACTGTCTAGAGACGGAGTTTGAAAACAGTATTTAATCTTTCATCAAGAAGTACTGCTTTTGAAAATTTATTAAATTACTTGAGGGGAAACGGGACTTATAGGATTTTTCTTTTTTTTGTTACTTCGGTAGAATTTGATACACACTCCAGCATAGTAGGTGGCGGTAATGCACTTTAAGTCAGCTTCAAACCGCCATAAAACGGAAAAGAAGAAGAAGAATGTGTCATTGTGCCTGGCGAACAACACTGCAGTTTGAGCTATCCGGTCACTCGCAATGTCCTTGCTAAATATCCAAACTCTCCGAGCCTTCACCACAGCACGGCGCACAACTTGGGGTCCTTTTTTGGCAGTTTTTCCAGGTAGCTGCGACGCGACAATCGCGTGGAGCCCCCACTCGGCTAGTGCTAACGTTAGCTAACTTTAGGTAGCCATGATAGAAAGCGACCAGGCTAGTAATGCTCTTAGAGTGCCAAGTATGCAACGTTAAGTTATACAGAAATGCAATTCACTAGCAAACACTATGCTGCGATTACATGTTACAAATGCAAGTAGCGAGTTAGCTAAGTTGTGTAGCTACTAGCTAACGTTACACGGTGCTGCTATTGCATTGGTCAGCGATAGCAAGCATCAACACGCTAGTCAGTTTAAGATGGAAGGTTAACCTTAACGTTAGCTGCCTATATCTAGTACTAAAGAAAGAGATTAACGTTAGCTAACATTAACTGTTCAATTGGCTATCAACCACACAAATGGAAAATCACACAGTACTTGCCTGCACTGTCCTGGTTGATCTAACGTTAGCCGTTTGTTTTTTCTGTATACAGTCTGTACTTTTGTGCAACCTTGATATTGTTCAGGGCATGCAGACGCCTGTCTCTATGGTTGTAACTAAAACAAAACAAGGATCTGCTTTGCGTCGGGGTCACATCACCCTGACTCACAAACAATTGACTCGCTCACTGTATATTATCTCAACAAAAAACATTTTCAACGTACAAAAATGCCAAGTCACACAGCCTACAAAGCACTGTCTGCAAGTCATTAAAACTTTCAAAAATGAGGACTGCCGTTAAATGTAGCCTATTGATATCAAAATGAGGACAACAGTATTGGCTATGGTAGCTCACACTAATTAAACTAGCTAAATTCCAAATCAGTGCCAAACAATCTTTCCTAAATTATTTCATGTAACTTGGCCCTGTGGTTTTTCATCTTATCACACTGGTACACCCTTTGGGACCTGGCGGGGGCTCTTTCCCGGGTCTCCAGCGTGATAGTCAATTTCTGTAACCACCAAGCTAATGGCAGGCACTTTCACATTTTGTGGGGCAGTTAGGCAGCCTCTAGCATTCAGCATGTGTATCCTGCCATTGTGTACTTTGATGAGACTACTTTGATCAGATGTTGTCATTGGCAGGTCAGATGTTGTTATCCAATGGGGAGAATTATTCTTTGAGGGTATGGAGCATTTTTTATGATGATATCAACAGGAAAAAGAATAATAATAATAATAAAAATTGCTAAAAATAACCCAAGTTTGGGGCTTTATTATGTGGATGTGAAGTTGTATCTGAATTCTGAGTGGTTACATGAGGTCAGAAAGTACAGAAGTTCATGTTTTTAAGGGTTGAGAGTCTGTGGTCATTGTGGTTATTTCTGTAGGAAACCCTGAAAAGTGGAAAACTCGTTGCTGTATAGGTATGTATGGGGCATGCCCCGCCAAGCCGTAACTTGGTGGATGACATACCTGCCATCCCAATCCCTTTCTCACAAACTTGGCATTCACTGGTTAGTTACATGTGGCAGTTAACTACACATGGACAAGCCCCTTAACAAATGAAATTCTTCGGAACTGCCTCCTGTAAATGTGTGTTGATTTGTACAGGATGATATTCTGAGTGAATTTGCCTGTGTGTAAGTGGAGAATTAGAAAGGAGTCATCTCACATTTTGCTGGCAGATGCAGCAATTTGCTGCGTAAATGACCAGCAGGCTTTTTCAGTGTTTCTTTCTCAAACTCAGTTTATCAGCGTGTCTCTGTCCATATGACCATTGACTGTATTTGTCTGTCTGGTAGGCTACATCCCTCTACCGGTTTCTGTCTGTTCAATGTACCCTTTCTCAATTGAGCATTTAAAATGGAAATTGTTATTGGTGATGATAATGTTGAATACAGTGCAGTTCGTATTTGGATAGACAATTTTGGTTGTTTTGGCTCTGTCCTCCAGCACATTGGATTTGAAATGGAACAGTGACTATGAGGTTAAATTGCAGACTTTCAGCATTAATTTGAGGGTTTTTCCATCCATATCGGGTGAACGTGTAACAATTGTAACCATTTTTATACATTGTCCCCCCATTTTAGGTGACAAAAAGTAATTGGACAAATTAACATAAACTGAAATAAAGTCATCATCTTTAATTTGGTTGCATATCCTTTAGATGCTATGACTTCCTGATGTCTGACATCTTGATATCTTATTTTCAGGTACTCTTACAAGCAATACTATAGCTATAACTATAGCTTTGCATTTGAATGGATTTCTATGGGAATTGGTGGAGGGGGGGACTAGATTTAGCTGTAAATTAAGCTCGAACAACATGAAACGCATGATTGGCTAAATGGCTGTCCTCAAGGGTCTGACGTATCAAACAAGCCTCAAACCATCACTCTGCTGCCAGATATGCAGTAGATGTGGATGGATCACCTTAAGGGTTTCTTCTCCTGACTCCTGAGTTCAATAGGAAAATGTGTCAGGAGAAACATGTTGAAATTATGATAATGTTGAATATGTAGTAGTAACTAATAATAGTGACAATAATATTGTTGAATATGTAATAACTAGTGATGTAATCATGTTGAATATGTAATAACTAATAGTGTTGGTAATAATGTTGAATATGTAATAACCAATAATGTTATAATTTTGAATATGTAATAACGAATAGTATTAATGTTGAATATTTAATAACATAATAATAATGTTCAATGTGTAATTTTACTACCTAATAGTGGTAATAATGTTCAATATGTACAGTTCAAGTCGGAAGTTTACATACACTTAGGTTGAAATCATTAAAAGTCACTTTTAGCCACTCCACAGATTTCATGTTAGCAAACTATAGTGTTGGCAAGTCAGTTAGGACATCTACTTTGTGCATGACACAAGTAATTTTTCCAACAATTGTTTACAGACAGATTATTTCACTTTTAATTCACTACATCACAATTCCAGTGGGTCAGAAGTTTACATACACTAAGTTGACTGTGCCTTTAAACAACTCTGCCTTCATTCCAGAAAATGATGTCATGGCTTTAGAAACTTCTGATAGGCTAATTGAAATTATTTGAGTCAATTAGAGGTGTACCTGTGGATGTCGTTTAAGGCCTACCTTCAAATTCAGTGCCTCTTTGCTTGACATCATCGGAAAATCAAAAGAAATCAGCCAAGACCTCAGAAAGAAAATTGTGGACCTCCACAAGTCTGGTTCATCCTTAGGAGCAATTTCCAAATGCCTGAAGGTACCACGTTTGTCTGTACAAACAATAGTACGCAAGTATAAACATCATGGGACCACGTAGCTGTCATACCGCTCAGGAAGGAGACACATCTAGAGATGAACGTGCTTTGGTGCGAAAAGTGCAAATCAATCCCAGAACAACAGCAAAGGACCTTGTGAAGATGCTGGAGGGAACAGGTACAAAAGTATCCATAGTAAAATGATTCCTATATCGACATAACCTGAAAGGCTGCTCAGCAAGGAAGAAGCCACTACTCCAAAACCGCCATAAAAAAGCCAGGTTACAGTTTGCAAATGCACATGGGGACAAAGTTCTTACTTTTTGGAGAAATGTCCTCTGGTCTGATGAAACAAAAATTGAACTGTTTGGCCATAATGACCATCGTTATGTTTGGAGAAAAAAGGGTGAGGCTTGCAAGCCGAAGAACACCATACCAACCGTGATGCACGGGGGTGGCAGCATCATGTTGTGGGGGTGCTTTGCTGCAGGAGGGACTGGTGCACTTCATAAAATAGGTGGCATCATGAGGAAGGAAAATTATGTGGATATATTGAAGCAACATCTCAAGACATCAGCCAGGAAGTTAAAGCTTGGTCACAAATGGCTCTTCCAAATGGACAATGACCCAAAGCATACTTCCAAAGTGGTGGCAAAATGGCTTGAGGACAACAAAGTCAAGGTATTGGAGTGGCCATCACAAAGTCCTGACCTCAATCCAATCGAAAATTTGTGGGCAGAACTGAAAAAGCGTGTGCGAGCAAGGAGGCCTACAAACTCGTTGTGTGTCTCCACTGTGTTGCGGCGGTACTGACCAGCTGTAACAATTGTGAGAAGCTTGTGGAAGGCTACCCGAAACCTTTGACCCAATTTAAACAATTTAAAGGCAATGCTACCAAATACTAACAGAATGTAAACTTCTGACCCACTGGGAATGTGATGAAAGAAATAAAAGCTGAAATATATCATTCTCTTTGAAATAAATCATTCTCTCCCTAACTGACCTAAGACAGGGAATGTTTATGAGGATTAAATGTCAGGAATTGTGAAAAACTGAGTTTAAATGGATTTGGCTAAGATGTATGTAAACTTTCGACTTCAACTGTATATATATATGTAGGCCTACATATGTTGATGTTGTAGTGATAATACAATATATCAGTAGCACAATCACCACTCTACTTAGTATAACATGGTGTAGGCCTAAACCAAGGACACAGTGATTGTTTTTAGGAAGACAAAACCCAGTGCTTCTTGTACTGTCCTTCAGGGCAAAGACATTGAGATTGTTGAGAAGTACAAATATCTGGGAACTGTTTTGGATAATAAGCTGTGTTTTGAGGCTAACACAGATACTGTTTGTGTTTTTTAAACCCTGACTGCAAACCTAATCCCCTGCTTTGGACAAATAAAGTGAACTGAACTGAACATAGGTGCTGAAAACAAAGTTTAAACTTTTATTTATTTATTGCATTTTGTTGTTAGATATCATCATATTATCATTCCACATGAGGAGCTTTAGGCTAAATGGCAATATGCTTTGTAATCACAGTTCATAATAGCAGAAATTGTTTCAGCTCTACATAAAGTCAAATAGTGTCTGTCTTACTGCATAAAACCAGCTACAACTGCATGCAGAAATAGCTTAGCACAAGCCCAACAGACTGATGTAATCTTAGTCAATTTTACATCAAAGATAAATCCTAAGAAGCCCGTTGCATTGAGCAGAGGTTTACAGATCTGAAAAACCGGCACTCTCAAAGAAAAAAAAGCATACATGACGATTGTAATGTTACATCTCATATGCAGAACGAATATTTTACCATTTTAATTTTGTAAAATATTGCATCGATTGTGAAACTTACTGGATATGTTTGTTGTTATTAATTTTAATTGTTGCTGCAATTTCATTGTATTTAGTTGAATACAAAACGTGAAAATATTGCTGAACTTTCTCATTCATGTGTGCTATTGTAATGCGTTACATGAATCTCTTTTAATTCATGGTCCAAAAGGGACTACTTGTTTTGAAGTAAAGTTGAAGTTGCTTTTGATTTTGGTGGGGTGATTGTGCTATTGATCAGTAATAATGTTGAATATGTAATCACCAATAAATATAATAATATTTCTGACACAGATCTCCTCTGCTCTCCCCAGAAGTGAACGTTGGGCGGTATCAGCACACAGATTTGGGTTCAGAGAGCCAGTATGACAGACTGTACCGGGGTCACATCCGTACAAACCCCTTTCAGAGGGTGTTATTGGCTGTGGGGTCAGGGGTGACAGCCTTGCAGGACCCCTACAGGCATGGTGAGGTCCTCACCCAAAAACCCCCAGCCCTCTGAATGTTGCTTGAAATCCCCTAACACTCTATCACTATGATACATGGCAATGCTATGAGGTGCTTGTACTTTTGGTTGTGGACCTTTGGTTTCCCTTTCACTTTCTCAGAAATCAGAACCTCTGCCATCTGCAGTTGATTTCTCGGTAAAGCATAACTAGAAGTGATCTTTGTAATCACTTCTAGTTATGTATTCTAACCCTAACCCAAAATATCCCTAACCCTGATACTGACAGATAAGATTGGCTGGAATTTGTATTTATATTTATGGATAATTATAAATATTGATATTAATAATTAACTATACATGTTTATATTTATAGATGACTACACAGATAGCACACATAGATTAAGCAACAAGGGTGGTCTTTTAATTACATCAGTTTTTGCTTCACCAGAACAAAGTGAATCATCTTTTCTCCATAATTTGGAATGCCCGGTTGTATTCATCCGCGCCTGTGCTGTAATCTCCACGCTTGATGCTGGAGAGTTTAGACACGCACACATTTCCCTGTGACTGACAGGATGTCACTAGCTGCTTGTTTTCACACAAGCAATAGACCGTATCCCAACACTAGAACAGTACCTGAGCCAAAACCGTGCTTCGCTGTTGATTCTCACTTCCAGTGCAAGTCAGTGCTGTCAAAATATGTTAAGAAATTTAAGTCAATATATTTTTCCCAAGAGAACATGTATTCGCAATAGGTGCTTTTTATTTGTCTAA
Source organism: Synaphobranchus kaupii (assembly GCA_029718625.1). Classification (NCBI taxonomy): domain Eukaryota; kingdom Metazoa; phylum Chordata; class Actinopteri; order Anguilliformes; family Synaphobranchidae; genus Synaphobranchus; species Synaphobranchus kaupii. The sequence continues at coordinate 32,568,633 of CM056386.1, forward strand.
TGTCTCGCCAAGTGCCGATTTGTTAACTTATTGTATCGTTTGGGCACTATATTTAATATTTTGTGGACCAATCCGGGACAGTTTGTGGCACTTCCTGGTTACTGTCAGTACGGTCAGTAGTATCTCAGGCACTTCGTGGCGCGTAATTAATACCGCCAACTGTTGTCCATGTTACCTATGTTGGAGTTTACCTGTTATCAAATTACAATCTACCTACGCAAGTATAGGTGCAACTTAATGTAAAGTGTTACCATTTTAGGTGAGGCCCCCCTTTGATAATAGGACATTTTTATAGCCCCACCAAGACACATACACACACACACACATCCTGCACTGTGCCTTTTACCTTCAACCCCCCCCTCCACTTTGGGAACCACTGGAACCTGAATTACCCGCACTAAATTCTGAATGGGTAGTGAGACGAGTATGTTCCTGTGCATTCAGCAGTGTCATATGCTTACAGATATGGTGGCAGTGTTGGGAGAGACCACTGGTCACCTGGCGTTGATGAAACTGCGCGACCGGATGAAGAGTGATCTGGAGGGGTACAGCATTCTCATGTGGGTCTTACTGTGTAGAACCACTGTGTACCCCCACTGTGTGTCATCCACTGTGTGTTCCTGTGCTGTGTGTCCCTGCTGTGTGTCCCTGTATGGTACGTGACCCAATTTCCTTAACCCCCCCAGAGAACGTCCACGCATACGTCTTTCCACTCTGGACCTGTCCCACATGCGGACCCTACCGGACGGGTCCCTGGGAAGGGAGTACCTTCGTTTCCTGGAGGACAATGTAAGCGTAACACGTGCCCATGACCAGCGTATCGCTTACTGTATTGCTCCATGATTAACTTTCAGGATTAGGTTAATATTGCATTGCCAATTTGAAAATTGCTATAATGATGAATACTAATGATGACGATGATTGTGTATTTCCCCACTGTAAAAATCCCTCTAAGATTGTGTGGTGTGACATTAAATCTGCTCAGTTTCTACACCCACCCACACACTGTTCTTTTTAATGTCTTGGGGTTTCTATATTCCACAGTATGAAGGTAGACGGGCTTTAATCTCATGAAGATGACAGAAGGGGAGTTTTGTAAATAGGTCATTAAGTGAATTAAAGGGAAAAGAGGGTTTTATTATTTTTCTCTCTCTCTCCCTCAGCAAGTGACCCCAGACTCACGGGCAGATGTGAAGTTTGTGGACAGTGAGGAGCTAGCATATGTCATGCAGCGCTATCGCGAGGTGCATGACCTCCTTCACACGCTGCTGGGCATGCCCACAAACATATTGGGTGAGTGCACCCCTGCCACATTGGTGCTGGTGTTAGTCCAAACTAACGGCTACTGCAGTGGTGTTGGTGTTAGCCCAAACTAATGGCCAGTGCAGTGGTGTTGGTGTTAGCCCAAAGTAACGGCCAGTGCAGTGGTGTTGGTGTTAGCCCAAAGTAACGGCCAGTGCAGTGGTGCTGGTGTTAGACCAAAGTAACGGCCAGTGCAGTGGTGCTGGTGTTAGACCAAAGTAACGGCCAGTGCAGTGGTGCTGGTGTTAGACCAAAGTAACGGCCAGTGCAGTGGTGCTGGTGTTAGACCAAAGTAACGGCCAGTGCAGTGGTGCTGGTGTTAGCCCATACTAACGGCCAGTGCAGTGGTGCTGGTATGAGATACAGTAAGCCTGTGAATGGTTTGCGTGGCAGGGGACCTCGGTCCATAGCTGAGCGTGCTAATTGGATACCTTGTTGTGCAGAGTGGCCAATGAGAACCTCAGTTCAGAACGTACGGCTGGACTTCCCCTGTTATACTGAAACAAGAGAAACGCTTCCAACACATAGCAGCGTGAGCCAGTCCAGGTCCCATCAACAGGTGTCTTCCATTCAGAAAGCTCACCTGCTTCAAGTAAAGCCTGGACTGGCTCTAACCGCTACGTGTTACAGGTGTGATCCATCAGTGCATGTGTGTAAGACATTTACAGTATTCACAGTACTGCAGACTTGACACAGGCTCTCTCCCATAGGCGAGGTGGCAGTGAAGTGGTTTGAGGCTGCTCAGACCGGCTTGCCCATGTGCATTCTGGGAGCTGTACTCGGACCTCTACGCCTGTCTGGCAGGTATGTGTATATCATGGTCACAGGGGTGACCCTGTTCAGTTCATCAACCAGTCATTCAGTTCAATCCCCTTTCAGATTTAAAAGTCCCACCCTAGGTTTCGGTTATTTTGAATATACCCCGTATGCAACCGTTTCAGAATAGTTTGGAAAGAGAAAACATTTTGTACACATTTAAAAGATGAGTTAAAAAGAAGGTTTGTGGTCTGTATCTTTACATCATGGGAAATGGGTCATGAGAGTGGGGAGCAGAAGCAGCCTCACACAGTCAGAATGGGGAGAGAATGAGGGTCAGTTTCACTGCCTTTTATACGGTCATATCTGCTCGTCCCATTTTTGTCATGGTTTTGGCAGCCTCCCTTTGTTTCTGCGGTCGTTCTTTCTCGGAGCGGCTCTAGGGAACTCTTATCGGAGTTTTCCGTCTTCCGTTCCGGGTTTTCGTTATCTCCCGGCACTCAGCCTTCGCACCTGTCCTTATTACCTCCCAGCTAATTAAGCCCCGTATTTCCCTTTTCGGGGGCTTCTGTATTGTATTTCATTGCTACACAGAGCCGGTACGGTATAGGACTTAGGCACTTTAGGAGACCGCTTTGCTCCAAGTATTGTTTTTGGAGTAACGCGGGACTTGCCTACTGTGCATTTAGATTCTTAGGATTCTTCCTGTTCTATCTGCACTTTCTGTCCCTCATTTTGGTTTTCCCTTCTCGTTTTCCTGAGACAGTCTTGTCTTTACCGTTTTTTTCCGTGATTTCTTTATTGAGAGCGAGAGGTGTTTGCTATTTCTTTCTTTGTCCTACTCGAGCCTTCAAGTCTAATTCGCCCAGTTATCGGTCGCTTTATTTAAATTTCTTTTACCTCTCTTTAGTGTTCTCACTTTTTGAGGGTGAGAGGATCTTTCTTCTCTCTTTTCTGCGCAGTTCCTTGCCTCCGCCCTGTTTTGCTGGGTTGATTTTCGTTGGCGCTTCGCCGGGAGTTTTGTCCCTATTCCCTATTTTTTTCTCTTCTTTCGCGGAACCTTCCGTTCTTGTGGCTATCTTTTGTATAGATATGGTATAGATCTATTGTATAGATAGCTTTTAGATTCCTTCTGTTGCGTTTGATCCTCCGAACCCAACTCTCCTCCCTACAATTTTGCTTCACAGCCTGTGTACATTCTGCGGTCATTCCAAAACCTCACATTTATTTTAAAAGATCATTATTCAGTTTCCTTGTAATGGGGTCATCAGTAGGTTGTGCATGTTCTACCATAAAGTCTGTGGTCTTCAGCTCCCACAAAACCTGCCCACTGGTTTTCCATATTCGTTCAACGTTAGGCAAATGTTAGCTAATGTTAACTTGCTTTTGCAGAGATGATCAAAGTCTTTCTGTTCACTGCAAATATATTCTAACTTCAGCTAACTGTTTGTGAACATAGCATTTTCAGACAGTGTTCTCCTTACTGAATGTCAGGAGCTGCAGCCTCTGCTGATTCTTATTTCATCAGAAAATTACCAACCAATTTAGACCCAACAAATCCAGTGAGGTGAGTTAACCACGTAATCAGCTGATTTAACTGACCAATCAAGTGCTGAGTAACAGTGGAGTCCAGCAGACTCTGTCACCCCAAGGACAGGTTTAATTTCCCTGGTGTGTATTGTAGTCACATTCTCCCTGTTATTTCTGTTCCAGAAGGCTGCAGCCACTGGTGACGTCCCTGGGGCCGTGGGCGCTGAGAAGCGGGAGGCGGGCTCGCTGTGTTCTGAGCGTATTCTATGAGCGACGCTGGGAACAAAGCCTGGAGTCGCTGCGGGAGGAGCTGGACATCGAGCCTCCGCCATTAATGCTCAGGACAGCCCGCAGGGCATCGCCTCCTGACTCCTGAGTCACAGCAGCCCCTCCAAACTAGTGATAATGGATGATGATGGATAATGGACGATAATGGATGATGAATGGTAATGGATGACAGTGGATAATGGATGGTCATGGATAATGGATGATAATGAATAAGTGATGATAATAGTTGATGATGGATAATGGATAATATTGGATGATGATGGCTAATGTACAACAATGGATGATGTGTTTGGATCACGCCTTTTCCCTCAGGGTTTCAAAGCGCTCTACAGGGGGATGTTACATCTCAGCCGTTGTCCACCGTGTCCAGCACCTAGCCATGTGAGTCCTGCTCAGGCCTGTAATGCTCTTTTTCTGCCTGTGCTCAGATCTCTCTTCAGAGTGAAGAATTGAAAAGGAATTCATTACTCATGGTTAATTGTGGTTGGAATTGTATTCCTCCACTCCCATTCACCCCATTTCCTGTGACACATACACCACTCCTTGAAGGGGGTGTGCTTCAGTATACAGAGAATAAGAACAATCCCTGTAGGACATTACTGGACATTTAGTCATTTGGTGAATCAGATTTACAACAAGCTGTTTTGTCTGCTTGTACAGAAAATAAAATCAAAATCATCTGAAATATTGGTGTTGTTTGGGCCCAGAATTTCTCACAAATGAATTAGTCCCAGGCCCTGTCTTTTTAAAAAAGGAGTTTTATTTTGTGACAAGTATTTATTTATATTGCACTGTGTATTATACATGTGTTTAATTAAAGAAACGCACTGAAATGCCACTGGAAATGTCATCATTAAGTAACAATGATTAAACTTGGAGGGCCAAACTACTCCAGGTACCAAAAAAGCTTTTGCAAAGAAACTTCTTTTTCTGAAAATATTAAACTCTGAGTGTTTGCAGTTGATGGAGCATTTACTCTAGTTTCTGTGGAGGGAGGGCCAGCTGATAACTATCCAAGGTGCTGAAACATCGTTTGGCTTGCACTATTCTCTGATAAAGAAAATTCCCTGCTATCCGTGGCAGTTTTCTAAAAATGATTGACAAAAATGGAGGAATGCCTTTACAAAGTAAAGACTCGGGGAGAAAAAAAATCTGACTGAAAAATGTTGCGACCTAAAGTGGATGACTTGGCTGTACTTACGCTGTAACTCAAAGAAACTGAGTGAGATGCATTTTGTTATGAAATGTAAAACATTTACTGATGTGCTACTCTGTTATTTCCCTAACATAATATAAATATTATTCCATTTTCACTATGTATGTTTTGGTTTCCTGTACTTCATTATTGTTCATTATAATTGTTAATTTATGCTTCATTTATGTGTAATTCTTTGATATTGATATTGTTGTCATGAGATACAACCACTGAACTGAACTGAAAAATGCGTAGACTGAGCAGCAGCGCCCTCTACTGTGCATATGCTTTTGATTATCCTTATGCTTTCACCAAGGCCACTCACTCATTCTGCCAAGTAAAGAAAACATTGGATCTCAAGTGTTTTTGTTAGTTTGAGTACTGATGATTTTCTTTCTCATAGAAGTGCCCCTGCACAAACGTACACTGCTGTCTCTCTGAAGACCATTATCACCTTCTCATAGCTGTCACATAAAAATACACATTTTGTCCCTCATCATAGATATCTTGTAAATATGACCAATTTACACAATTTAAAATGACAGTAACTTAGCATCCCCTGGTGCCATGATATGAAAAGAAATTTTGTCCAGTGATGATCCATGGATTTGTGGTGTTTGCTCCAAATTTTAAGAACTTTTCAAGGAAACCTTATAGAATAACTTGAAAGGAATTTATAGAAATCTTCTGAATTTGCACTTAAAATAACACATTTATAACTGTGCTTAGGTTAAAAGTGCAAACATCCAACCCTCAGGTGGGTATTCCCATTCCCGAAGGATCAGTTTGTAGCTAGCGTGTTTGTGTATGAGTGAGAGAGGTAGCGAGAGAGATGGAACAAAGCAGCCGCTTGTCATGGTTTTGCAGGTTGCCATCTCTGCGGAGATTCTTCACGCAGCCTCCGGACGGCGCCCTTGCCATGTTTTTCCGCCGCCCGGCACTTATTCATCTCACCTGTTTCAGGTGTTTAACTGGCTTCTTAAGCGCTGTGCTTTCCGGTTCCGGTGCTTTTGTGTTATTCTTGCCACTAAGCCTGGTAAACGGTACAGAACTTTGGGAGACTGCATTGCTCTGTGATTTTGAGAGTAACACAGGAACACCTATTAGATTTAAGTTAGTGAGGGTAGTGCTTTAGAGCAGGGGTTCTCAATCCCGGTCCTGGGGGACCCCTGTGTGTGCTGGTTTTCGTTGCAACCGCAGTTGCAATCCCAGAATTTTAACAAGCTGTTAATTTTTCTTAATTAGGTGCTTTTCATGTTTGGAGGAATTATTCGCCCACTTAAGACACATTATGTCAGAAATAGCTATGCATGCCATGTAGAACAAACTCCCCATGTTCACATTGTGCTTATTGTGCTATATTGCAACAATTACATAAGAAAAGGTTACAAAATAATGTATTTTCACTCAAATGAAAGAGTGAAGTGAATCAATAGGCTCCTAATTAGGTTGTTGAACACATGTGTTTAACTCAATTTTTTCTTTAAGTTTAAGACAATGCAGGTTTGGCTCGTTATCATTTGCTTTGTGTTTGAATTATTCATTATCTACGAAATGGTTAATTTTAGTGGCCATGTGTCCACACTTTCACCAATTAGGAGCCTATTGATTCAAATCAGTCTTTAAATGGATCTGTTAAATAATTTTCTTATCTTTTTTAAATAATATAGCACAATGTGAACATGGGGTGTTTATTCTACATGGCATCCATAGCTATTTCTGATATAATGTGGCTTAAGAGGGTGAATAATTCCTCCAAACATGACAAGCACCTAATTAAGAAAAATTAACAGCTTGTTAAAATTCTGGGATTGCAACTGCGGTTGCAACGAAAGCCAGCATACACAGGGGTCCCCCAGGACCAGGATTGAGAACCCCTGCTTTAGAGCAGTGGTTCTCAACCCTGGTCCTGGGGACCCCCTGTGTATGCTGGTTTTCGTTCCAACCACAATTGCAATACTTGAATTTTAACAAGCTGTTAATTCTTCTTAATTAGGTGTTTTTAATGTTTAGAGGGATTATTTACATTCTTAAGCCACATTATGTTAGTAATAGCTATGCATGCCATGAAGAATAAAAGTCCAATATTCACATTGTGCTATATTGTAAACAATTAAAAGGAGGTAAAAAATGTTTTAACTGATCAAATTAAAGACTGAGGTGAATCAATTGGCTCATAATTGGTGAAATTGTGGACACATGGCCACTAAAACTAACCGTTTGGTAAATAATGAAGAACTCAAAGACAAAGCAAATGATAACGAGCCAAACCTGCATTGTGTTAACAAGTTTAAGGAAAAAATTATGAAGGAACTTAAACTTGTGTTCAGTTACCTAATTAGGAGCCTATTCACCTGAGTTCTTACCTCAGTGTAATTGTGTAATGTTGATGGGTCACAGACATCAGGCAGTCATGGCATGCTAAGCCAAAGTATATGCGACCAAATATTAAAAATGTAAAGCCACAGTCAACTTAGTGTATGTAAACTTCTGACCCACTGGAATTGTGATATAGTGTTGGCAAGTCAGTTAGGACATCTGCATTTTTCCAACAATTGTTTACAGACAGATTATTTCACTTTTAATTTACTATATCACAATTCCAGTGGGTCAGAAGTTTACATACACTAAGTTGACTGTGCCTTTAAATTTTTAAAAAACATTTTTGGTCACATATCCTTTGCATGCCATGACTTCCTGATGTCTGTGACCCAACAACATCAAAAGACTCTAGATATCTTATTTTCTGGTACTCTTACAAGCGATACTATAACGTCTCTGCATTTGAATGGATCTCTATGGGAATTGGGGGGTGGGACTAGATTTAGCTGTAAATTATGCTGGAACAGTATGGAATACATGATTAGTAAAATGGCTGTACGTCATCAAGGGTCTGAGGTATCAAACAAGCCTCAAATCATCACTCTGCTGCCAGATATACAGTAGATACAGATGGATCACTTTAAGGGTGGTTTCTCCTGACAAATTTTCCTATTGAACTCTATGGAAAAATATGTCAGGAGAAGAAAACCTTCAAGTTATCCTTTTTCTTTTTTGTTAAGCATTTATACCTCCGTGCTCATTTCTTCCACCTTCCTTGCGGACGAAGTGTGGGTTTTCTGTCCGCCTCCGGAGCTCCTTTCTCTGCGGTCGGGTCGCTTCCTCCGGAGCTCCTATCTCGGCTGCATTTTGTCATCGCGCTGCTTCCTCCAGCTCCAGAGACTGCCTGCACCTTTTTCCAACAATTGTTTACAGACAGATTATTTCACTTTTAATTCATTATATCACAATTCCAGTGGGTCAGAAGTTTACATACACTAAGTTGACTGTGCCTTTAAACAGCTTGGAAAATTCCAGAAAATGATGTCATGGCTTTAGAAACTTCTGATAGGCTAATTGACATCATTTGAGTCATTATTGGAGGTGTACCTGTGGATGTATTTTAAGGCCTACCTTCAAACTCAGTGCCTCCTTGCTTGACATCATGGGAAAATCAAAAGAAATCAGCCAAGACCTCAGAAAGAAAATTGTGGACCTCACAAGTCTGGTTCATCCTTGGAAGCAACGCCTGAAGGTACCACATTTGTCTGTACAAACAATAGTACACAAGTATAAACACCATTGGATGACACAGACGTCATACCACTCAGGAAGGAGACGCCTTCTGTCTCCTAGAGATGAACGCGCTTTGGTCCAAGCTCCAGAGACTGCCTGCACCTTTTTAACTTTCTCCAATGCCTCCGCGATCCCTATACTTTTTGCCCTCTGCATTGCAAGTTTTAGCTCTTCTTCCTGTAAGAAAAATTGTGAGAGCAATGTCTGGAAAACTGTTTGCACAGCTCATTTCAATCATACCTGAGTACCTGCAGCGAATGCTGCTTTCTGAGGTACTTATTGAGCCTAGCGTCCGAGCCCTGTCCGAGCACTCCAGCATGGGGAATTTTAGATTTCCGCTGTACCTGGAGCTCTTCAGCGCAATAATCAGCCGTCGTTCTGTGCTGTTTTCCACGCGGTGGACATCTCCAATATGCCTGGGCAGGTTAGTATATTTCAGAAAAAACAGAGGGCATAGTCTCTGCGTTTGGTCTGCCATGTTTGCCGCGGGTCAGCCCCGCCCAGCCACTGCCCGTGACCCGGGCGCTCCGGAGTAGTGAAGCCCCGACCGGCCACTGGAGGGAGCTCCACACTAACCTGTCTTCTGTTTTCAGTCTTCTGTTTTCTGCAGGCCCAGGAGCTGGGAACGGCATACATTTGCCGGTGCTGCAGAGCCATGCACTGGACCCCCCCAAAAAAAGCCCATACATTTCCTGGTGCTGTGAAGCCCTGCTTTGGACCACAGGTCCGGGGATGGGCCTAAAATGTCGGGCCCACTGCCCTGAGTATGGGGATACCAACAGCTCTGGGAACCACACGGTTCTCTCTCTGGTACCGGGCCAGAAACCTGTTTTCTGCAGGCCTGGAGGGCCTAAAGCCTAAAGCCTGCTGAAACTGCATACATTTGCCGGTGCTGCGAAGCCCTGCTTTGGACCACAGGTCCGGGGACAGTCCTATTATGTCCAGGGCACTGCCCTGATTGGAACCACATGGGTCTTCGGAACCAGCCAGAAACCTTCTACAGTGCCCTGGCAGCCCCCACACCCACCTCTCGGGCCCTGGGAGCCCCCACACCCACATCTTGGGCCCTGGGATCCAGCCCACCCACACCCGACACATCGCACTCACCCGGGGCGCCCACTCTTAAGCCCCCGGCCACTATTTTGCAGCAGCGCCGCTGCTCAGGAGCACCGGACAACTGGCCACCCCTCGGCGTGGGACTTAGTCACCCCCGGGCACCCCCGGGGGCAGGGTGGTAGGAGGAGGGCTGCGCAGCTGCGAAGGGGGCAGTGCCCTGAGTATGGGGATACCACCCCAGTTCGGGGAACCACACGGTTCTAAGGCAGCAGGCCAGAAACCTCTGTTTTCTGCAGGCCCGGAAAGCCTAAACTACCATGGAACATATGACTTCCGTAATTGGACAGATGATTAGGCGCCCCTGTTGGCAATGAATGGGTAGAGTGTTCCATGCAGTGCTCAGCTGGTTCCTAACTCCCCCCAAAGGGTTGCTTTTGCGCATTTAGTGTGAAAGGTTCCAGCATTTCGACCTAAATTTCCACAGTTTCTCCCAGATGAACAGGCCTAACCCATGTTAGCACTGTAAGGGGGACACTCCGGTAGAAGAATTAATTTGCGAATTGTGCGCATACTCAGCCCATGGTAGATACTCGCTCCAGGAAGCTGGGTTATCCTCTGTGTAGAACCTCAGGTAGGTCTCTATGTCCTAGTTAATAATAATACATTTTATTTATAAAGTGCTTTTCATTGTAACAAACAATCCCACAGTGCTATTTGCAAGAGTGCATTAAAAAATAAGATAAATAAATAAAACATAGATGAAGACTAACACTACAGAGAAAGACATAAGTGCTGCAAGGGGCATACACAAATAAACACCACCAACAGAAAGTTCTCCTGTATAAAAAAAAGTCTTTAAACTCGTTTTAAAGGAGCCCAGAGTGTGTAGTGTCCTCAGATGGTCAAGGAGGGCATTCCAAAGGTGGGGGGCAATAGAGCAGAACGTCCGATCACCCATAGAGCGGAGCTTCGTCCTGGGGATGTGGAGGAACAGGCTGCTGCCGGAACGGAGATTGCGGGAGGTGTTTTGAGGAGTGAGCAGTTCTTTGAGTTATGGAGGTGCATTTTCCAGAGTGCATTGGAAAGTCAGCAGAAGAATTTTTAATTAAATCCAGTATGAACCCGAAGCCAGTGCAGAGATGCCAGGATGGGTGTGATATGATGGTATTTCTGTACTATTATCAGGATCTTGGCTGCACTGTTCTGGATGTATTGGAGCTTCTGGAGGCTCTTGCTAAGGATCCCAATGAAGAGTGCATTGCAGTAGTCCAACCTTGAGGAGACAAAGGTGTGGATGAGCTTCTCTGCATCAAACATGGTTAGGGTGGGACGGAGTTTGGCTATATTTTTGAATTGGTCAAATAACATCTTACAGAGATGCTGGATATGGGTGACAAAGGCCAGGAAGGGCCAAACTTGACATTGAGATTTGTGATAGAGGTAGAGAGAGATAGTTTGGCCGGCAATGGTGAGGTGAGTAATGGCAGAGTGCTGGACCTGGTGAAAAGTACCAACCACTAAGGCCGCAGTTTTGCTGCTATTGACTTGGAGGAAGTTTTGCTTCATCCATGCCCTTATCTCCTCAAGGCAGGTCTAGAGGCATGTACAGGCAGCAGATAAATTAGGGGTAGTTTTGAGGTATAGCTAGGTGTATCAGTGTAGGGGGAGGATATAAAGTATGAACAGGATGGGGTCAAGAACAGAACCTTGAGGGACACCACAAATTACAGCGCTCATCCAAGACCTCAACGCCCTCAGGGAGACATACTTAGTCCTGTCCGAAAGATATGAGCGGAACCAGTTCAGGGCTGGTCCAGAAATTCCGATGTAGTTCTGGAGGCGTTCAAGAAGGATGGAATGATCAATACCATTGAACGCTGCACTGACATCCAGAAGGATAAGGAGGGAGGGGGAAGCGGCATCAGCAGTCACCAGAAGGTCATTAGTGACCCTAAGTAGCGCTGTTTCAGTACTGTGGACCGGCTGGAAACCAGACTGGAACTTCTCAAAGAGATTGTACAGGTTTAGATGGTCTTGGAGCTGTGCTGCAACCGTTTTTTCTAGCACCTTGGAGAGGAAAGAAAGGTTGGAAATATGTCTGTACTTGGCCAGAATTTCCAGATCCATGGTGGGTTTTTTGAAAAGGGGGCTGATTACAGCAGTCTTGAGTGCTGGGTGGACACGGTCGGGTTGGAAGGAGTGGTTAATCACCTGGGTGATCAGAGGGCTGAGAGCAGAGGTGCATGATTTGAGCAGGGCAGTTGGAATAGGATCAAGGGTAGATGTAAACGGTTTTGTGTGATTATGGAATCAATTTCTCCCTAGCTGACTTCAGAGAAACAGAGGAGAGGCCGTGGTGGTGCTAACAGAGGGCCGAGGATTTACATTTTACATTACATTACAATCATTTGGCAGACGCTTTTATCCAAAGCGACGTAATGATGGGATGGGAGGAGATAGAGGTGAGGTGCTGGAGATGAGAGATCTGATGTTGTTGACCTTTGTTTTAAAAAAGTCAATAAAGCTGGTGCACTGCTCCTCTGTGGTCTTGATGGGTGAGTGAGATCAAGGCTTGAGAAGGTGATCTATAGTGGAGAACAGGTGCTTTGAGTTACCAGGATTTTTATTGAAGTGTTGGAGGAAAATAATGACTGTACCTTTTTCAGAGCATTTGAATAAGCCCTTTGGTGGTCGCGAAAAGCCAGTTTGTGTACAGTGAGCCCCAAGTTTCTGACACGCCACTCCAGCATGCGCCCAGCAGATTTCATTTTTCTCAGCTCGGGGGTAAACCAGGGAGCAGAGAGAGAGAAAGAAACCACTCACATTTTAATGGGGGCGTGGAAACTGCTCACTGATTTATTATAAAATTAGTTTTATCTACTGATGAGAAGGTTGGGGGGGATTCAGGAAGTCCTCTGACAGGATGGCTGGACTGATGTTTTTCCAGTTCCGAAAATGCATACTGTGCTTGGACTTTGCCAGAGGGGGCAGGAAAGCCAGCTCCATAGAAACAGCCTTGTGGTCAGACGCACCGAGGTCAGTGACCTGAAGGTTGTTAATTTGGACAGAGTCAGTGATGACCAGGTTGAGTATGTGCCCCTGGGTGTGTGTAGGGACTTTCACAAGTTGTTTCAGGTCGGGACACTCGAGGAAATCAACAGCAGAATGACCTGAGGGGGAGTCAATATGAGTTGAGCAGAGTGAGGTGAGGAAATCAAATATTTCAGGGAGGAACGACGGATTAGGTTCGGGGGACTGGTATATGAGAAGAATGATCATGGAGTGGGGGAGGGGGGGTCTGCATTTTATGGCAAGACATTAAAAAGAAGACAGATTTGGCAGTGGCGGGAAGGACAGTTTCAGTTCAGCCTTGTGTATGATGGCTAGACTGCCACCATGGCCATTTTCACAGGCCTTTTCAATATATACATATCCAGATGGGCAGGCCTCATTTAGGGCTGAGTAGACTCCAGGTTGATGCCAGGTTTCAGTTTGGCACATAAAGTTTTTGCATGCTTTTAGTCCAGAATGTGATCATGCAGCAGAAGGGATTTACTAGCTAAAGACTGCAAATTGAATAGTTCCATGCTGATAGGCGAGGAACCTTTTGGTGGAATTAGAACTGCAGCAAGTCTTTGTAGTGGTTGCAGAACACTCCACGTTTCCTGTCTTGCCCAGTGTGGAGGGATTTTGTGGTGTTTCCGAGAATGACATACAGCTTTTGGTTACGCCATTCATGCTAAAACCCCAGCGGGAGCCCCTGTGACTGTACCGCTGTCTGGACTTTAAAATCTCAAACTCACGACAACAGGTTAGAACTCATTTCATTGTTGGAAATGTAAAGTTCCAAAGGTGCCGTAGCTGCAAGAGTGTATACGAGGCCACTGTAGAAACAGTTAAAAGGTGAAAGATCCAGCTCAGCATAGTGAGTTGGGCGACAGTGCTTGACGACTCAACTCTGACTATAAGCTGAGTAAAACATTTTTTTGTTGACTCTCAGTCTGACCATTCGACTGTGGAATGGTGACGACAGACTGATGGATGCACCTTGCAGGGTACAGAATGCCTTCCAAAACTGAGAAGTATATTGGGGCCGCGTCCGACACAATGTCACTGGAAGCCTAAAAACATGCTGAATTATGAGGTGGGCAATCTCCTTAAAGGGTAAGTTCGCTATTTTGGACCTTGGACCCTATTTGCGGTCCGTCTTCCATGAACCTGACCCATGAAGTCCATTTTTTCGCTGATCGGTCCAGTATTGAGTTCGCTACAGATTTCCTGTAGGCTCTCACTGGGCTACAATAGAAGTCAACGGGGCAATTAGAAATGTTATGGAAAAACAACGATAAATGTGCTTTTATAGCTCAGTGTGTATTCTTACGGTCTCAGTATGCTCTCCTGTGAAATGTAGGCTATCGCAAACGCAAACCGAACGTTGAAACAACAGTTCCATTTGAAACAGAACTATTTCTCCGACCGCACTACCTCGCACTGACTTCGGATAACATTACCTGCGCAACTTCAGCCTCTCTCTCTTCTCTTGCTCTCTTATCATCCATCTCTTGTAGTTCCGTGTCCGTGTATTCTGGCTCAAATCTGTAGCCAGTAACGTCAGTCAAAATCGAATTCTTCGTCTTCGTAATCATTATAGTCATCCATCATCCAAGTTTTTTTGTGGAAATTGTAGCCTACGTTGCTGCAGGTAAACAAACGCAGACTGCTCAACTAGATAGTTTCGTAAACGGCCGGCACACCTTCCCGCTCCCCTACCCCCGACACATAGTAGCCTACTCCGCGGGAGCAGCGAAAACAAGCAACAGAGAAATGCTTACTTCCAAGCCATGCCAAGCACGTAAAAATGTTCGGATTGAGATACATTTCACAGGAGAGCATACTGAGACCGGTAACAATACACCCTGAGCTTCCCGTCTCATTTATTGTACATGAAAGCACATTTATCGAACATTTCTAATTGCCCCGTTGACTTCTATTGTAGCCCAGTGAGAGCCTACAGGAAATCTGTAGCGAACTCAATACTGGACCGATCAGCGAAAAAATGGACTTCATGGGTCAGGTTCATGGAAGACGGACCGCAAATAGGGTCCAAGGTCCAAAATAGCGAACTTACCCTTTAACAGAAGGAAGTTTGAGCAAAGGGCCAAAATGCGATGCCTTCGAGAATCGGTCTACGACCACCAAAATGGTAGTGTGACCCTTGGACAGAGGAAGGGCAGTGTAGGATATGTAATATTTAGATATACGTAAGTAAACTACCCGGCTCCTCCATCTTTTGCTCTCCCCCCTCTCATTCTGTCTCTCTCTCACTCACTCACCCCCACAAACATCAAAGATAAGCCAGTCTTTGTCATAAAGGACCCCCGCCCCCTTTCTCACACATTAACCCAATCAGGACAGGGATGCCCTTCCTGCGGAGGTATTTATGAGTGCTGAAGGAAAGAAGCCTGAGTTCGGTTTGGAGTTTCATCTGAGTCTTGTAGGTTGTGTTAGCAGAGTCTGGAATTTTACATTTCATCCCTGGACTTTTTGAATGTTCTTCTGTCTGTTAGTTCTAGGACTTTGGTGTTGGTGCATTCTGTGGATTACCTTGGGAGAGACAAGCTGTGGTCTGGTATTGTCTTTCATTAATTTCTTTTGTGACTGTAACTTGTCTGTGTCTGTAGCATTGATTGTTTGTTAAAGGAGCTATATGTAACAAATTTACTGTACTAAATCATAAAATGACCATGATATGTCATCAGAGATTAAGGAAACATGCTAAGTCGAAATACTTGCTTCTCCAGTAACAATGCTACAGCCAGTATGTTCTCCTTTGAAATTTCCATTCCGGGTCAGAACGTCTGTTTTTGTCCTGTGTGATTCACTATTCTCTGAGTTGACTCCGCCCACTGCCCGATCGTCTCAGAGTTGACTCCGCCCACTTCCCATTTCGACACCCCGGGTTGCCAGATATGAAACAAATTGGCACACAAACACAGCGCGCTGCAGCCATGGAAGCAAGCAAACGAACTGGATCAACTGAGATTGTACTAGCTTCTACCCAACCTAAAAAGCCTCGTCCCGAAAAAGCTCCAAGACCAGAGCCGTGCTAAAACACGGGTAAATCTTGGAGTTGCATTTGAAAGATGGAGACAACTTAGAGCCCAGAAGGATTTCAAGACGGATGCCGAGTTCGCTAATTTTCTCCTGAACAGGTAAGCATTGAGCTTCAGCTAACGTTAGCTAACCTTAGCTAATTTATCACGGCTACTAGCTAGTTATCTATCTTATCTAATGCAAACCAGATACCTGTTTAAGAAGAGTTTAATCAATTTTGTGACTGAATCAATGAATGTGTTCAAATTTCGCTAGCGTTAGATTGCTAGGTAGATATTTTAGTGAAACGATGTGCGTCTAGGTAAGGTATTCTTTGTTTTGGCTAAAGTTAGCTAGCAAGCTAGCTAAGGTTACATCATTCAAACAAAGGCATTTTGTTGTCTTACATTTCAGAATAATGTTAGCCGAACACTGACATCTAGGGCACGGAGCTGGCTGAATTTCTCACTGCCTTGGTTTAAAACAGGAAGCAGTCCTGAGATCACAATTAAGTTTGCAAATGGGTTTAATGCAGTTATAGGCCTATAATGAAATACAATCTGTCTCTAAAACTTATGATTTTCTCAACCTAGTGTAATTTCTGCCTGCATGAATGATTACAGCTCCAGAGTGTTTTTAAATGATCAGGGGAGCTTGATGTTGTAACCTCACACTCTCCACTCTCACACCAGGAAAACAGTAGGCTTCATGTTAAAATCCATGAAACCACTGGCAACATTTACGTTCCGAACATAGAATCGCCAATTACAACTGCGTTCGTCGGAGACAGCAGTAACGATGAACCAGATACATGCTTCCTAGCAGATGCTTTTAATCAAAGCGACGTACAGTATATGAATGCATATATTATGAAGCAGGGGTCGATGTTGGGGAGCTGAGGACTTCAAAACGATTTCAAAAGTGTTCATTTAATCGTTATAACACTACCCAATTGCTGTTACCGTATAGAACAATGTTGCTGAAAATGTTATTTTCATTTTATCTTTGCTTGACATTTTTCGCCTGTTTCTTGCCTGTGCTATACAGTCTCTGCCTCAACGGGGGGGAGTGGGTGTGGTTTAGAATGGAGGAGGAAACTTTATTGATTGTAAACACAGAACTACAGCCAGGCTAAAAATCCTACATAGTGCACCTTTAAGGTAGTCGAACCTACGTCTTTAGTTAAGGCGTTGAATACTTGTAACTTAATAAATCTCTTAATTTTAATCTGGTTGTGAGTTGTACATTTTGATAAAGGTTGATCCAACAGGCTGCTCTGCCTATCAATGAATTTGCCGATTTAATTGATATCTTTGATAATCATTAACAAATTAAATCAAATAAATACATTTTAAGTGTTGGATAAGTGAGGAGTTTTAACCGTTGATGCCACTTGTGCTTGGTATTCAGAGTGCTGAACATTAAACGAGGCCAGGGATTCCCTTCCTGTGGAGGTATTCCCCAACAGCAGTGATAAATTCTAAGGAGAGAATTCTAGGAATGGGCAGAGGGTGAAGTTTACCTGCGGAGGTTTCCCGTGATGTCTTATGGGTAGCGCATGTGGGACAGGCAAGAGACATACAACCTCACATCACACTCGAAGGCTGGCCACCAGAACCTCCTCCAAGCGAATTCCAGGGTGCGTTGAGAATTCCGGGATGACCTGTGAATGGAGAAGCGTGAGCCCACTGGATGACCTGGGAACGAAGTGGCAAAGAAACAAACAGGCGGTTGTCGGGACAACCCTCAAGAATACACTCTCTCTGGAGGGCCTCCTTAACCAGAGATTAAATCTCCCAGGAAACGGGTGCCACAATGCAGGTGCTGGGGACAATGGGTTCTGGGCAGCGCTCTCTGAAACATCAAACTGGCTTGTTATTCTTGGAACCTGGACGGTAGGAAATCACACAGCTAAAGTGGTTAAAACCAAAGTCCATCTGGCTTGTCTAGAATTTAGACGTTTGGCCTCCTGGATGTAAGAGAGATTTTTGTGATCTGTGTAAATCATAAAGGGATGCTCTGCCCCCTCCAGCCAGTACTTCCACTCCTCTAATTCTAGCTTTACAGCCAGTACTTCCACTCCTCTAATTCTAGCTTAATAGCCAGTACTTCCACTCCTCTAATTCTAGCTTAATAGCCAGGAATTTGCAGTTGCCTACATCATAATTCAGTGTAGGAAAGTTTTTTTTTTTTAAGGGGGCAATTTTTGCCCTCACTACTGCATATCTGGCAGCAGAGTGATGGTTTGAGGCTCGTTTGATACCTCAGACACTTGATGACTTACAGCCATTTTGCCAACCATGTGTTCCATACTGTTCCAGCATAATTTACAGCTAAATCTAGTCCCGCCCCCCAATTCCCATAGAGATGAAAGGTCCAGGACACTCTTCTGGCAAAAAGTTTAAAGGCCTTTATTCAGATGGCTATTTCATGGTGAAATTCTTAAAACCATAGACAATACATGTTAAAAATGAGCTGGGTAACAACCCACGCGCAGCGGCACAGACAGCCTTCTCATTTGATTTGTGTGTTCTCTTATCTTTCCCATGTTGATGTATGAATAAGGGGATATGGCCTCTGTGTCACCTAATATTTATACCCCAATGAAACAGAAAGTCATGGATTACTGCTTAAAAGTTCCTAAACACTCTGATCAACTTTAAAAAGTAAAATATACAGTGCATCCGGAAAGTATTCACAGCGCTTCACTTTTTCCACATTTTGTTCTGTTACAGCCTTATTCCAAAATTGATTAAATTCATTTTTCCCTCAAAATTCTACACACAACACCCCATAATGACAATGTGAAAAAAATTTTTTTGAGATTTTTGCAAATTTATTAAAAATAAAAAAATAAAATTTCTCATTTACATAAGTATTCATACCCTTTGCTTTAACATATTTTTAAAGTATCATATTTCATATTTGGTTGCATATCCTTTACATGCTGTTACTTCCTGAAGTCTGTGACCATCAACATCAAAAAACTGTCGATATCTTATTTTCAGGTACTGTTACAAGCGATACTATAACCTCTCTGCATTTGAATGGATCTCTATGGAAATTGGGGGGTGAGACTAGATTCAGCTGTAAATTACACTGGTACAGTATGGAACACATGGCTGGCTAAATGGTTGTAAGTTATCAAGGGTCTGAGCTATCAAACGAGCCCCAAACCATCACTCTGTTGCCAGATATGGAGTAGATGTGGATGGATCACTTTAAGGGTTGTTTCTCCTGACTTTTTTCCCCATAGAGTTCTATAGGAAAATGAGTCCGGAGAAATAACCCTTGCAGTGATTTTGTTTGCTTTGCGGCTTCTGTGTTAAAAATAATTCTCTATCACCCTCCACCACCCCAGCTTCCACCTGTTGTTTGGATCTGCTTTAATACTGGGGTTTCTGCTCATCTGCTGTTTAGCGAGGGAGATGCCCGTGCTCCAGAGTAGTACCTAAAGAAGATCCATTCAGCGCCAAACCAAAATAATTATGCAGCACATTCATTAAAGCATGTCATTTGAATACGTCAAATACGTTGAATACAGCCACACTGCAAATTTAGAATTAAACTTTTTTAATTTTTGTTCTTTTCTCCTTGAAGGCAGCAGTGTTACAAAGATGTTTTGTTTTGGCATTTTCTCCTGTCCTTTGTGGATTCAATCTATATTTAGTTAAACCCTCATTATGTTCAGGGTTAATTTCTATCGACTTTGTCCACAAAGGTGTTGTGTGGGGTCATTTGTGTGGTAGCTGTATAAAATGTAAGAAAATATACCTTTTTTATTTTTTATCTCAGATTTTTCATGGGATTTTCCCATACAGGTTTTAAACTTCACACACTTTCACAAATGTTTCATCACAGATTTTTTATATTTAGGGACAAAAGGCTAGTCAATATGTTTATTACAAATGTAGCAAAATAGCAAATGTTTGATGTTGCAGTAGATTTCCATCATCAAGTCTGCTGGCTTTCCTTCATACAAAGAAATCCCCATATGCTCTTATGAACATAGAACTGTAATTGAGGATTACATACTAGGTTCTCACATACAAATTCATACAAACAATTTCAGTTAATCTCATAGAAATACACACACATTCTCCTATCAATGATACTGAGAATCCAATATCTATACATAATATTACATTATTGGTTATTTTATCAAAACGGTGAACATAAAAAATTATTCCTACTGTGCCCCCTGGTGGTATGAAGTGTTAAAGCAAAATTCTAAACTGCATTCCATACTCTACATTCTGAAAAAGCTATTTTTTATATTAATAGATGGATATATTCAGATTGTCTTTCATGCAAAACAACACTGGAGGTCTGTATGTCTGAATTTGATCAAAGGCTTTATAAAGGGTAGCTGAGTGACCAAGGCTACTATCCATGCAACAGTAACAAATATCCACATAAAATTACATTCTGGGTGCACTATATGTAACACACGTCTGCAATGTAACATTTGAAAGAAATAATACTCTGGTGACTGCGTACCATTATTTACCCAATTATGAAACAAATTTGGGTGTTAATTACATAATTGGAGTCATGGATTCAAGCTAAATGCCCTTGTTGCTCAAGATGTCAATCAGCTTTTTTGTGTGTTGTCTATAAAGCAGCTGGTATACCAAGCTTAGTGGACAAGTCACATACTGCCAAATTGTTTTTTAACAAGTAGTATTTTAGTAACTGCTCTGACATGATGTCTACCCACGCAGTCCCAAAGGGCCCTTCCATAATGTGCAAAAAGAACAAATTTAGCACTCAGGCAATGAAGCATTGACGGGTTATTGTTTCATTTTTCAATAGCAGACAAATACAAATATTTACTGTGTCTCTGGCCAAACACTGGACTTGTGTTAATTTGCATGTTACATAGCACAGGGTTCTGCCCAGTCAACTCCAACTCCTCTTCCTTATCACACATCCTTGTCACAGTATGGCCTTGATGGAGTCATAATTACAGCACTGTTGTGCATTTTGCATCAATTTGCTTCCCAGTGCAGATGTTGGAATGTCCCTTCCACCCGACATGCCCACATGCTGATGTGCCCACACTTGATAACTTTGATTGGCTCAGGGATTGTTTTAGCTCTGATTGGCTCAAGGATATCCTGATCTTTCCAATGATTCACCTTTGTAACCAACATGTAGAATCTTGGCTGTAAATCCCTGCCTCGCTGATCAAGCCCTGAAATAAACCTTGTCTAAAGTGATTGGATTGGTGTTGCAGCCCCATATATTTGTTAGGGCTGTGGGTCTCCAGGACCAGGAGTAAATTAAAAAATTTTGTTAGCTTGAGTTTTTGTTAGTTCATAGGAAAAAAAGGCCGGCAGGAAATCCAGCTACGGCACTATGTGTCCGGGGCCCCCAAAGCATTTATTTATTTATTTATTTATTTATTTATTTTTTTGGGGGGGGGGGGTTGGGGGCATCTGAGTGCAGAAAGTGCAGGGTATGGCGAGGGGGACAGAGCTCAGTAGTGCAGGGCACGGTGAAGGGGTATACAGAGGTCATTGCAGGGCGTGGTGAGGGGTACAGAGGTCATTGCAGGGCGTGGTGAGGGGGTACAGATCTCAGTGCAGGGTGTGATGAGGGGTACAGAGCTCAGTAGTGCAGGGCATGGTGAGGGGGTACAAAGGTCATTGCAGGGCGTGGTGAGGGGTACAGAGCTCATTGCAGGGCGTGGTGAAGGGGCACAGAGCTCAGTCAGTGCAGCAGCGTGATGCTGTTGTGTGCCACAGCGCAGGCTGCGAGGAGTGGTGCGGTGAATTGGTGGTGGACAGCATGCAGGATGGCACTGGACTCTGGGTCATAAAAGAGCAGGGTGTGGCCAGGCCAGTCCAAAAGTACCCCAATCTGCTTGGGCGTTCTGAGCAGGGGCAGAGGGAAGTGGTGCCCAGCGTGGCAGAAGGAGAACTCTTCCTCGTAGTGGGACAGCACCCAGGAGTGGTCATTGTAGCCCAGCCGGGACCCTTTGTCGGACCCCTTGCGCTCCATGCTGGCATAGCAGACCCCCACCTTGAAGGCGTCGCTCTGGCTCACTTCCAGCACCCAGCTGTGGGTCCCGGAAAGGGGGGGGCAAACACAGGGCGTTGGGCCAGCTGTCAAAGCGCGCTGGGTCGTACTGGACCGGCGTACTGGACTGGCGGCGACCCTGTCTGGGCACGTAGGTCAGGGTGCACTGGTCCTCGGAGAGGGAGAGCAGGGGGCTGATGGTGCGCTTGTCAAATCTAAGGCTGTCCCGGGGGCGACCTGTGGAGGGAAGGAGAGAGACATCCGTACATTGCAATCACAATTACTTGACAGAACTCAAGCTTAAAAATCTTTTGTAGTTCACTTTCTAATCCCCATTATGGATTTAAAAACCTGGATCAAATCCCCTTTTATCTCCTTTTTTAGTCCTGAAAAGATCAAGCATCTAAATCTATGTTTGTTACCTTTACATTTGATACTTTACATACAAACCCTAACCCATTAACTTACCCTTTGTACTTTCTGCAGACTTTCTATATCTTTGTCCAGAAATGCACACAATATTCAGTCTAACCCTTACAAAAATACCTTGTAAAAAAACCTTTGGCATTGTTGCCGCACATGTTTTCACATGCAAATTAGCTTTGTGGGAACTGCCATAGTTGCAAGAAGTTCACCAGAATTTTTAACGGCGTGAATAAAAGCACTGCCCTTTGACCAATCAACTGCTTGGCTTTGGAAAAAGGCGTGTCCGTTCCAAAGGATCCCGTAGAGATATGTGCGGATACGGAGGGAATCTCTTCGCAGGGCGAGATTAGTGAGTTCCGCAAAACATTTTCTGTGTTCCGAAAAATGCTTGAGATACTTTTTAATGCATGTTATGTGATTGCTTCACCAATATTTTAAACATGCTGTATCACGTTTAAAGTTTAGGAGCTATAGAATTTAGTAGTAGGCTACAGTTATCACATTAGAAATAAACTATGACAATGTACTGAGAGTATAGATTTATTTGTTACGAGTTGTAAGGTGAATAAGGTAGGCCTATTAACTAGCCTAACGAATTTAACCTACATGATTGCATTTTTTTTTTTTTTTTTTGCAAAAGCTCCTTCCTGGCTTTGTTGGAGGCAATTGTGTTGCTTTTTGCTCATATGATTGTTTCATGTTTTTATCCGTCCATTATATGTGTCCGTATCAGTCTTTTTTCCCCACAGGAGAGAAATACGCTGCTCTAGTACAGCCCATGCTGCACCGCTATAGGCTCGTCGCAGACACGGCCCTTTTTATGGGAACACGCACAGCTTTTTGTGAAGTAATTTAGCATTCACAACCAGCGTTGCTCACGTTAACGTTATGCTACATTACATTGGGTAAAGCCTTACGATGTTACGTTCATATTTCCAAACTGAATAAATGCACCTCTAAATACAAAACAGCTTTGCTAGATTAAAGTTGTTGTAACTAAGATATTTGGCGAATACAAACTTTTTAATCCGCGGATTTAGCGTTATTTGCCGTCTTTATTAATCAGATGTTGGTATTGCTATGGTTACCATTCAACAGATAACGTAGACAGCGTATTAATTTAGAACGGTGATTAAAACGTTGCCAGCGCTACTTCATAGCCGGGCAGTAGATTCCCCTCTCTCTCATATATCAGCTGGCTGCTATGGGGTGTGATAGCTGACATTATTTGGATTACTAAACTAACTGAGCGGAGAACTGACGTGTAAACGCTCGTGTAAACGTGTGAAAAAATCCTATTGTGTTGATGGAGAAGACGCACGTTGGCACGGCGATTCAGACGTCACAGACGCGCGTACGGGCGTATCGGACGTGCGCTCAATAATACACGTGCGTGCGTTATTGCTTATTTTTACTAAGCGACTGGATAACGCTCGCGTATAAGCACGTGTATGACGCCTGGAACCCACCAGACGCGCAAGCGCACAGACGCTTATTGCGCGCGCAGATTTGAGCAGAACTGAACCCACTAGACGCGCAAAGGCACAAACGCTTTTATTGCTTTTTCGGAGCGCATTCCGTGAATGACACGAAACGCGCTATACAAACAAACAATCTACATTCCGGATTTGTGAGCTTCGCTTAAAGGTTGTATCAGCGATTTTGGGTGGAAACATAAATGATCACATTCATCTGATTTTTCCTCACGATCCGCTAGCTGCCCGCCCCATAAGCAGGCCGTCTAAAAACCGCGTCTCTGTAGGCAGCCTATGCTCCGAGATCGTACACAAAAACAAATTGTACTACCAACCACTCAAAACCAAAATAAACAGTATTCCAACCAATCACAATGATCTGCACAAACGCTAATACTCTTATCTCGCTGAAATCTTGACGGATTTACAAACGGTTTGGTTTCTTACAAACGTTATTAACGTGGTTATAATTCTGGATGCTTGAACACTATTTTTTTTTAAATAACATAATTATTCATAAGTATGTTTGTTTGGGATTTCGCTTCAGAAGTGACGTCACCCAAAATCGCTGATACAACCTTTAATAATGGATAAGTAAATATTGCTATTACATTTGTCTTACTGCTTGACAGGTTAATTAAAATAAAAACTTGCATACTGTCAATATATAGTACACGGGAAAATAGCTACACATGAATCAGACCAACAAACAAGTCTTCACTGGCTGGCAGCAAATGGCCTACTTTCGATTTTTACTTCGTAGCCCACCAGACGCGCAAGCACAAGCGCACGCACACGCGCACTGCTGCGCTTCACTTCCGCTCCCATGTTAACGAATTGCCGCGGTTCTCACCGGCCACGCACGCACGGCAGGCGGGCGGACGTGGAGCTGATTTTTCCGCTCCGGGCGGAATTTTCTGGCCATCCGCATGCGCAATCTCATAGAAATACATTGAATATGTTCAATATCTGCATTATATCACCACATTTTAATGTTTTTCAACCTACTAATAGTTTTACAATTGTTATAAATTATTTTAATACATATTATATTTTAATATAGGCCCTAATGAAAATGGGAACAGAGACAATCACCATTGTCCATTGTGGGATGAATGAAGTTAAATCAAGTCATACATTTAGCATATAACCAGTTATTCTCGTTTTATAATGCTTTTTCTTTATTATAGTATACATATATATATATATATATATATATATATATATATATATATATATATATATATATATATATATATATATGTTCAATGAATTAACCATATGCTTACTTCTGTTTTTATTATACTGATATCACTGTATCGATTTAAGGTACTACATAATCAAAATAGCTGCTAATTCTGCTAAAATTAAATGTTTAGAACATGTTGATTACTGTCTTAAATAAATAAATAATATTAAACGGACTTTATAAAGGAGGCATTGTCTCGTTTGCTACATTTAGCTTTAAAAAACAACATTCTATATAGTTTAGATATTTGTTTTAATATAATCAAAAGTGTGATCAAAGTAAAGTGTGATCAAAGCAGTTCATGGGGTGTAGCTACCCACATTCTTCTCCTCAGGAGCATTTGGAGCAAGAGGTAAACCGTAATTGCCTTCCTCATGTTTACAACTCGTATTGAAACAAACAAAAAAACTACTATATTAATATTGCGAGATAAGGTAATCACTCAACTGATTTCGTTATAATTACATAATTACATTAGCTATAGGCTACGAAGTAAAAATCGAAAGTAGGCCATTTGCTGCCAGCCAGTGAAGACTTGTTTGTTGGTCTGATTAATGTGTAGCTATTTTCCCATGTACTATATATTGACAGTATGCAAGTTTTCATTTTAATTAACCTGTCAAGCAGTAAGACATATGTAATAGCAATATTTACTTATCCATTATTAAGCGAAGCTCACAAATCCGGAATGTAGACTGTTTGTTTGTATAGCGCGTTTCGTGTCATTCACGGAATGCGCTCCGAAAAAGCAATAAAAGCGTTTGTGCCTTTGCGCGTCTAGTGGGTTCAGTTCTGCTCAAATCTGCGCGCGCAATAAGCGTCTGTGCGCTTGCGCGTCTGGTGGGTTCCAGGCGTAAGGACGTCTATACGCGCGTGTATATGTACGGACGTGTATATGTAGGCTACAGTAGAAAGTGAGCAGAGACATTTGGGGAGTGGGGGATTCACTTCATTTATGGTCAAATTCCTTGTAGTGGATGTTGTGGTTAATATTTTCTACGAACACTTTAACCTAGTTTAGGTTATGTAGTGTTAACATTATTTCATTTATGGTATTTTGTAGGGGGCCTTGAGTGTGCTAGAATGGGGCATTGTTGTTCGTTGACATTTATTACCTCTATTAAGACATTTTGTGGGTCTAGAAACTTCATCACTCAGCCTGGCCTGGATGTTCACACTTAAGTTATCTCATGGCAATGCCGTCACAATCATAGAGGGCATAATTGTATCATGAATATCCGTCGGTCTATACTTGCACTAGATTATCGATTGCCAGTTTTCGTCCAGCCTGTGAATGTATAAGCAAAGACAGACAAGGCTACGTTACGATCACAGACCATACTTGTATTGGCGGCTATGATGCCCTTTAGCCTTTAATAATTGATGATTATAACTGAATAATAATTTATTATTATGCTCTTACTGAGAGGTGCCGTATATAATTTTGTTTTATGACCTACAGTTGTGTTAAAAAAATAGCAGTACAACATCAGCAACCTGATGAACCACTGTTATTAGTAGTGATATTTCTGCATGGCAAATAATTTACTTGTAGATGTAGTAGTGTAATAGAAAAACAACAGACCCAACTGTCATGACATGCGGCTGCTTATTCTGAGTAATTGACTCATTCATTGAAAGGGGGCGTGTTCAAAATAATAGCAGTGTGGAGTTTAATTAGAGAGTTCATTCATTCTGTGAAAAAACAGGTGTCATTAATTGTCCTTTATTAAGGAAGAAGGGAAGCAAATGTTTCACACATTGTTATAAAATATATTTCCTTCTGAATTGCTAAGTAAAATGGGCCGTTCGAAAGATTGTTCGGAGGAACAACGTAATTTGATTAAAAAGTTGATTGGAGAGGGGAAAACATATAAAGAAGTGCAGCAAATTATAGGATGCTCAGCTAAAATGATCTCAAGTGCTTTAAAATGGCAACAAAAACCTGAAACACGCGGAAGAAAACGAGCAACTACTGTTAAAACGGATCGAAGAATAGTCAGAATGGCAAAGATTCAGCCAATCATCACCTCCAGAAAGATCAAAGATGATCTAAAATTACCTGTAAGTGCTGTTACAGTCAGAAGACGTTTAATCGAAGCTAAGCTATCAGCAAGAAGCCCCCGTAAAGCACCATTGTTGAAAAAACGGCGTGCAGAATCGGGTAAAATTTGCCAAGGAACACATCGATTGGCTCAAAGAGAAATGGCGTAACATTCTGTGGACTGATGAGAGTAAAATTGTTCTTTTCGGGTCTAGTGGTCGTTGACAGTACGTCAGACGACCCCCGGGTACTGAATTCAAGCCACAGTACACTGTGAAGACAGTGAAGCATGGTGGCGCAACAATCATGGTATGGGGATGTTTTTCATACTACGGTGTTGGGCCTATTTATCGTATACCAGGGATCATGGATCAGTTTGAATACATCAAAATACTTGAAGAGATTATGTTGCCATATGCCGAAGAGGAAATGCCCCTGAAATGGGGTGTTTCAACAAGACAACAACCCCAAACACACGTGTAAGCGAGCAACATCTTGGTTCCAGACAAAAAGGATTGAGGTAATGGAGTGGCCAGCTCAATCCCCCGACCTCAACCCCATTGAAAACTTGTGGGGTGACATTAAAAATGCAGTTTCTGAAGCAAAACCCAAAAATTCACAGGAACTGTGGAATGTAGTTTGTTCATCCTGGGCTGAAATACCTGTTTCTAGGTGCCAGAAGTTGGTTGACTCGATGCAACGCAGATGCGCAGCAGTTATCAAAAACAATGGTTATGCAACTAAATATTAGTTCAGTAATTTAAAGTGAAGTTAAATCTTGAAAAATTTCTTTAGTTTATACAGTAAGTGTTTGAGTTTGAAGAGAAAAATGTTGACACTGCTATTTTTTTGAACAGATTAATATTCCTTTTCTTTGCTTCCTGTAAAAGAATAACGCAGACTTGATAAAATTTGTTAATGCTTTGATTTGGAATTGAATGTGTAATGTTTCCACTACATTTGAAATATGGAACTAAAAGCTATTAAAAAATATTTGCACTTTATTCACTTTTTTTAACGCACTGCTATTTATTTGAACACAACTGTACAATGACAATAAAAATGTTTTTCATATCAAATGAACGCGCTGCCTTTCATTTTCAAATGTTCTGTTGGTGCATGGCCTAAGTAGGCCTAATGCAACAGCGTTTTATTGTATTGTCTGTTCATGTGCAGCTGAGTGACCATAACGCATCATGTCCATTTTGAAAATGAAAGCACTTTAGTTTTCCTCAGGATGTAGCCGACTGTGGACAGCAAAGTCTATTCTCAATAATTAGAAAGATCAATGCATAGGACCGACAGCAAGCATGCCAAAAGTAGTTACAAAAAATGACCAGCAGGTGTCGCACTGCGTGAACCTCCTCATCAATAGGTTTGTACACTCAATGGCTCAAAAAATAAATAGAAATGTGGATATGTTGACAGCTAGACGGTTCGTGTAACGTTTATCAGTTTGATTTCCTGATGCATATATCTCAAATTGAAAATTGGATTCAATATTTCAATTTTCATATTTTTAAATAATAGGAAAATTAACAATTCAAACTCGTTTTGATCTACTGTTTGTCTTTTGAAAGTTGAAAATTGCATTATTGGCGTGGGTGGGAAAACCGGGGTAACACCTGAGCTCTTAATGGATAGCCTACATATTACTCAAGCCATGTCCAACTTACTCTCATTCACAGACCCAAAACCCCTCCAAGTAAAAATAAATAAACAATGAGTCACAAATCATAATAATGAACATTAGAACAAAATAGTAAACAGTCACTCACTCATTCCATCACTCACTCACTCCTTCCATCTCACTCATTCCATCTCTCACTCACTCACTCATTCTCTCCCTCCCTCCCTCACTCATTCCCTCCCTCCCTCACTCCTTCCATCACTCACTCCCCCAGCCCTCCCGGATGACTGTCTTCGGAATAAAAGGCCAATTTGTCTTGCCTCGCTTAAAAAAATGCGGACTGTAAAACGGGCTGTGAAAAAGGCTGCAGCAGCTTTTGCAGACTGTAGCATGATGGATCTAAAACAAATAATAAAATAAAAACATAATTAGTGATAGTAAACATTAATGTGACATGTTCAGTACTATCATATGCCTTGTCAGGTAAATAGGACAAAAATAACATTTCAGTGGACCTTTGCTACTGCAACCTATCATATAATCGTGCAAAGACTAGGAATAAGATATAAAACGGCCTTTACGTTCAAAATTGAAGTACCGCTAGCCCACGGACTGGCCAGGGAGAAGAGAGAGGGCGCTGTACCATCTTGGCTTTTGTTAGATCTCCCAGCCTCGCAGGTGGCATTCATCTAACAATTAAGCACCTAGGCTGCACTACGCTGACGTCGCTGGCATTCATTACAGTAGGCATACCTTGCAAGCTAACCCTAGCTAGTTGCAAGCTAGTCCATCATCATCGCTAAAAATATAAGTTTACGAGCGCACACTAAGCAATACGCCATTGTGATATAAAAATCACAATTTTGGCAAAACAATAGGCTAAATAACCACAAAGCGGAGAGTTTTGGCCCCTAGTTGTTATGACCCCGGCTCGAAAGGCAGCAACATAAAGGATTTAAAAACACAAGGGAACAGTTACAAAATGAGTTTATTAAAATATCACAACACTACTGGTGAAGCATAAGCAAACAGGAAACAGGACACACAAAATCAAGAATCTAAAAGACGTGGACGGTGAGACACAACGGCTGGCGGTTTTTTAGTAGGAAGCTTTGGAACCTCAGTTACCAACCTTCCCAAATTGAGAACGACAAGATCTCCACATGAGAACAACCAAGTATCCACTTGAGACAATACCAAGTTCTCCACAAAACAAAACCCCAGTCAACTTGCCTACAATGTCCTATAGGGGTGCAACGAATAATCGACGTAGTCGACGAAAATCGATGACCAAATTAGTTGCCAACGAATTTAATTGTCGATTCGTTGGTGACATCATCGCGTGTGTTTTTAAACACATCGTTTTTTCCGGAGCTGATGATGGAAGTAGCTAAGGAGTGAGACATCTTGCTTCCTTCTCATCTTTGTTGTGAGGTGCACATGCGCATTTCACTCTTAATGCGGCCAAAAAGGCTGTGAACTGCAACTGCGAAGCTGACCTTGCCTGGCATGGGAGCACATCAGTTTTGCTGGAGCATCTGAAGAGGAGGCACGTTCTGGATGATGAAGACTCGTCTCGGTAAGCTAGTTAGCTTGTTAGCTGGCTAGCTACAGTAGGTAATGTTAATGTTAAAAGCCACGTTACTTCACGTTATGAGCTGTAACGTATTCTATTTTGAAACACATTTTCTCTTAATCAATGAATTGTTAATGGCGTTGAACATACAGTAGCAAATAATAACCTATTATTCACAACGATCCACTTCACATTCCAAATGTGCCCTTAACTTTACAATCTTAAATGTTGCATCATTGTCATCATGGCGACATTTTAGAGAAGTTTAGAGAACACCGGAGAATTTGATACTTTCTAAATGGCAATAAATTCTACTGTCTATGCGTGCGTGTCCAATGTGCGTTGCATTCGAATTGATTTGAACGATTTATGGGTTTGTTTGATCTCGTTCGAACTTGACTTTTGGAAAAAGTGACAGTCCTATTAAAGGGTAAGTTCGCTATTTTGGACCTTGGACCCTATTTGCGGTCCGTCTTCCATGAACCTGACCCATGAAGTCCATTTTTTCGCTGATCGGTCCAGTATTGAGTTCGCTACAGATTTCCTGTAGGCTCTCACTGGGCTACAATAGAAGTCAACGGGGCAATTAGAAATGTTCGATAAATGTGCTTTCATGTACAATAAATGAGACGGGAAGCTCAGGGTGTATTGTTACCGGTCTCAGTATGCTCTCCTGTGAAATGTATCTCAATCCGAACATTTTTACGTGCTTGGCATGGCTTGGAAGTAAGCATTTCTCTGTTGCTTGTTTTCGCTGCTCCCGCGGAGTACTGTCGGGGGTAGGGGAGCGGGAAGGTGTGCCGGCCGTTTACGAAACTATCTAGTTGAGCAGTCTGCGTTTGTTTACTTGCAGCAACATAGGCTACAATTTCCACAAAAAAACTTGGATGATGGATGACTATAATGATTACGAAGACGAAGAATTCGATTTTGACTTTGACGTTACTGGCTACAGATTTGAGCCAGAATACACGGACACGGAACTACAAGAGATGGATGATAAGAGAGCAAGAGAAGAGAGAGAGGCTGAAGTTGCGCAGGTAAGCACATTTATCGTTGTTTTTCCATAACATTTCTAATTGCCCCGTTGACTTCTATTGTAGCCCAGTGAGAGCCTACAGGAAATCTGTAGCGAACTCAATACTGGACCGATCAGCGAAAAAATGGACTTCATGGGTCAGGTTCATGGAAGACGGACCGCAAATAGGGTCCAAGGTCCAAAATAGCGAACTTACCCTTTAACTCTCATAAATTTCCATTTATCGTGAAACTGGACATATAGAGGGGCAACATTTATTTAGAATGCATTTCAATGTGCATTTCAATATCTACACAGGATTCTAGAATCAAGAACAAAAAATATGGCTTGAATGTAGTTTTTTTTAATGGAGTAACTGGCAGTAACTGGCTTTCTCGTGACACAATGCCTACATACCATAACGGTTTTGTCCACCACCCTTCTTCCATCTTCATTATATGTTACAGGGAAGCCAAAATGCTCCCATACATACGATGATGCGGGAGGCCTCAAGTTGTTCCGCTCCTCCGCTAGCCATGACTGTCACTGTACTTTTTTTCTTTTTTCTTCTTCGCTTTTTCAATATGCCCCGTTCACGTGAACACACAACTGCTTTGTGAAAATAATCAAATCACTGCAACTCTGCATCGGGATTTAGGGAATTATTACTTTAAAAAGTAACAGCGGCAGTAAAACTGTATTTCACACTATGATGGTTAAAAACGTTGCAATTAATCCGTGGTTCTCATGCGTGCCGAACCGTGGGGGGGGGGGGATCAACTACGGTCCGTTACACCACTACTGTTGGCCTAATATGATAGTCCAGTAATAAGTTTTTTGTACTGCAGCTATGGAGGATTATTCAGCCCAAAATTAAAATGAAAACGAAAATGGAAAATGGAGGATTATTCAGCCCAAAATTAAAATTAAAATCTTTTCATTTTCATTTTCATTTTCATTTTCATTTTCATTTTCATTTTCATTTTCATTTTCATTTTCATTTTCATTATCATTTCATTTTCGTTTTCAAACTGTATCTATGTAAATGAGGGGGTATGGTCAAGCAAGCAGGGTGGGCCTCATACAGGTTTAGTGCAGTAGCACTTAATTAACACTAGGGGGAGCATAGCATAGGATGGGTAACAGTCTAAGCTTGATACTATGCTCTCAGGGCACTCGCACGTTTTAATGGATGAAATGATGAAGAATCTGAGCAGTGTTATAAAGTATTCTTGTTTTATGAAAGAAACGGAGCTAGCTAGCCAGCGCTACGCTGTTTAGGCTATAGGTCAAACCTGCGAGGTGGAAAATCCAGGTTCAGAAAGTGAAAGTCCTCCCCAATCATTTGTTCCAATCACCTGGATTTGCTTGTCCTTGGTTTTAAATTTTGACAGAAAAAATGGATATTGGAATTTTTATTTATCTTTTGTATCAGCAGCAAAGTTCATTAAAAGACATATTTTTGAATGAAGTATTCATCTTTATTGTCTTCATTGTTAGTTAGCACATGCCTAAAACAACCTCAAGCTAAATTTAAAAGCTGATAGCTAAATAAGAGCCATTGAGTAATTGTGCGATTCATAATCCGAATAGTCGATTATTCGTTTCAATAATCGAGAGATTAATCGACTATCAAAATAGTCGTTAGTTGCAGCCCTAAGGTCCTATGCCTCTAGATCTCCTCTCCATCGACCAGTCTCCAAAAGAACTCTACAAAGACACAAGTAGTTTACACAGGACAGAGTACAACACAGCAAAGTAGCCACTAGCCACAAACTCACAAGCAGCTTACCACCAAAATGTTCCTTCTGGAAACAAGTGGTTTGTCAACAATTTGCATAAACAAAGCGCAGCATATAAAAGACGCAATATGCTCGCACAAAGCAAAGTCAAAACCGGCTTTTAAAACGGGGAATCACACGGAAATACAATCAGACAAATGTGCACCCCTACAGCATGGCAACTACACAAAGCACAATATAGTAAGCGCTGCATAGGCTACAAACTAGTGATGATACGTATGATACCGAAGCTCCGAGTCATGTGTCGAGTACGTAGGGCAGTTTCCACTGAAGCCTCGCACCGAAGCTTGTATCACTTTCAGAGAAACACATGATCGATGACAAACGAGGCCTCGGGTTAGTACCACGTGATCGGTTTGTTCGGGTGCGATTTGGGATTTTGAATTGTAGATATGAAGAAGCAATATTGTGGGTTGTCGTTGGTTGGTTGTGGCGGAGAGTGCTGAGAGTTTATTATTTATTTTTGATTTTTTTAGTTTTTGATTTTTCTTACGAGTTTTTAAAATGTTATTTTTTACAGTTTTGTAGAAACACTCCCAGTCCCCACACTTTTACTGCTCATTTGAACCCCGCATTAATGTTGTCCCTCCTTTATTTCAATCTTCCTGTTTTTTTAAATTCAAACTTAATATAATATTAGCCTATAACATATATTATTTTATAATACATCTTAGTAGGAAACAAATCTATCTTAATGACAGTTAAATCTATAATTTATGAGCATTGCCACTTCCTCTTGCACCAATGGTTCTAAAGTCCGACACGTTATCAGTGAGCTAAAGGGTCGCTTGCAGCTAGCTAGCGGCAACTTTGTTATTTTTAACCTGGGCCAGGCAGGGGATTGCGCCTCCACTGCAGGTGGAATTTGTTCCAGGTTGTAATGATTTAGCTGCTCTAAATTATTTTTACCAGGTGTCACTAGTGCACACTGTGTTGAATGAGGCTTTGAGTAATTAATCTATTTGCGATACAATTGGCTGCAAAGCCTCAGTGCTTCAGGAAGCCTCATTTCACCATCACTACTACAAACTGAAACTAATGCCACAGTACTACTTAAAACTGAGCTTCACACAGCAGCAACATGCATAAAGTTAGGCACAGGAAAAATTAACCAATGCACTTGGAAAATGCAGCACAGGTGTCTGCAATTTCCAATCAAGGCTCATGTGAGCCAAAGGAAACTCTTTAGCATACAAAATATTTAAAGGGCCACATTCACGAAGCAGCATAGGGACGAATCACATAGCATACAAGCAATTTGTGAGGCAATGTCAATGATGAGAATTTTGTCTATACAAGCGACACTAATAGTACAAAAAAAAGTACAGCGACACTGTAATAGGCTAATAATAGGCTATTCAAATTTCCCTCATAAAATCACACAATGCAGCTCCAATATAACCTATTCTATGTGCAAAGTCATGTCATAGCCTATGTGCGCAAGCATTGTTGATAGGGCGGATTACAGTAATTTCTTAAGAAATTACGCCAGAAACAAAAGGTCACGTAAGAATTTCGTAGCCTTTTGCGTGCTTTATCCGGGAACGTTTCTATTCACACTAGAGCCGTTCCGGAAGATTTCCGGAAATCTTATTCGGTCCTGATCCAGTAATTGCCGGAACGTCTTACACAGAAAATTGACTCTGGTTTTATTCACACGTGAGGCTGACACGGAAGATTTCAGGAACATTTACGGGTTAAGATGCATGTGTGAAAGGGGTTTAAGAGATATCCAGTGAAACAGTTTGTCGTAAACCACCAGCTTGTTCAGTGTAACAGTACCCTAAAATAACAGGATTTATAAAAAAGTTTTCATTCATTAAATGGTTTTTCACTGGCAACATTGCTGATCGACTTTTCACCAGTTTCTTACGAGATATTTCTGTACAATGTAACCATTCCAAATACGGCTGTTTGCGGCTCGGATTCCTTCGGTCAGTACTGCTGTTGGGTCTTTCAGGTCAGTACTGCTGTTGGATATATCAGGACAGTACCGCTGTCGGGTCCCTCAGGTCAGTACCGCTGTCCTATCCCTCAGGTCTGTACTGCTGTCCTGTCCCTCAGGTCTGTACTGCTGTCAGCTCTCTCAGGTCCGTATCACTGTTGCATCCCTCAGGTCAGTACTGCTGTCGGGTCACTGACATGACAACAGTACTGACCTGAGGGACGCAACAGTGATACGGACCTGAGAGAGCTGACAGCCGTATGGACCTGAGGGACAGGACAGCAGTACTGACGTGAGAGACTTGACAGCGGTACTGACCTGAGGAACACGACAGCGGTACTGACATGATACCCGACAGCAGTACGGAGTTACGGACCTGAGGGTACAACAGCAGTACTGACCTGACACCTGACAGCAGTACTAACCTGAGAGACCCGACAGCCATACTGACCTAAGGAATCCGGCAGCGGTATGGACCTGAGGGACCTGACAGTGGTAGTGACCTGAGAGACCTGACAACGGTACTGACCTGAGGGAACCAACAGCGGTACTGACCTGAAGCACCCTACAGCAGTACTGACCTAAGGAATCCGAGAGCGGTACAGATGTCCCGACTGCAGTACTGACCTCAGGGACACGACAGCGGTACTGATTTGTGAGATCTGACAGTGGTACTGACCTGAGGGACCCAACAGCGATACTGACCTGAGAGCACCGACAGCAGTGCTGACCTGAGAGACCTAACAGAGGTACTGACCTGAGGGACTGACCAGCATGGTGCTGGCCCAGAGAGTCTGCAGGAGGTGACTTTTGCTGCAGTCCGGGTCCAAACTCAGCTGTTCTGTGTCCCGGGGCTCGCCTACTCCTTCTGCCTGTTCCACCCTGGGACATGCCCACAAGGCATTACATCACATTACATCACCTCACATTAGATCACGTCACATTGCTTCTCATCACATCACATTACATTCACTTAGCACAGGGGTTGCCAAACCGGTCCTGGGGTCCCCCTGTGTATGCTAGTTTTCGTTGCAACCACAGTTGCAATCCCAGAATTTTAACAAGCTGTTAATATTTCTTAATTAGGTGCTATTCATGTTTATAGGAATTATTTACCCTCTTAAGCCACATTATATCAGAAATAGCTATGCATGCCATGTAGAATAAACTCCATATTCACATTGTGCTTATTGCGCTATATTGCAACAATTACATAAAAAGAGGTTACAAAATTATGTATTTTAACTGATCAAATTAAAGAGTGAAGTGAATCAATAGGCTCCTAATTAGGTTGTTGTTGTGTTTAACTCCTATTTTTTTCTTTAAGTAACACAATGCAGGTTTGGCTCATTTGCTTTGTGTTTCAATTCTTCATTATCTACCAAATGGTTAATTTTAGTGGCCATGTGTCCCCACTTTCACCAATTAGGAGCCTATTGATTCAAATCAGGGTTATCTGGAAAACTTGACAGAATTGTCAACGTTCATTGAAACCTTTATTTCTCAGCCTCTGTAGCAGATAGAAACATGAATTAAAAACCATTTGAGAGCTTACACCTTTGCCCTAATGTTCATTAACATTAAAAAAAAAAAAAAAAACTGAAATTGATCATCTGGGTCTGAATCTTCTAATTCATTGTTGTTTTCATCAACGTAACTGCTGTACTCAACATCTTCAATGTCGCTCCCGTCGCTCAAGTCATCAATCATTGTCACTATCTGAAGCGCAACTGTAGGCTAAGAGGCTAACAGCAGAAATGTCTATCGAGCCTTTCCAGACTGATCTGCCACAACAAGGCAAAAAAAAAAAAGAAAAAATCCCATAATATGCATTTCACCTTCCCAATGTGTATTTCAGCGAATCACGATGCATTTCATTGGTCACGTGTCTTGAAAACGATGACAAAGTCTAAAGCAGGGGTGGACAATTCCAGTCCTGGAGGGCAGGTTTTTGTTCCCACCAATTACCCCAGCTAAATGAGCTAATTGGCTGTTTACACCAACACTGGTAGATTAGATCACATTAAAATGTTTCATATATGGACACAAGAAGTCTTCGGCTGTCATTCATGCGCTTATTAAGAATTGTAGCTAAAATGTCAGATGGCGTAAATATTAGGGCTAATTAGGTAATTAAGGCCAGAAGTTGGCATGAAAACCAGAAACAGATACGGCCCTCGTTGCCCACCTCTGGTCTAAAACGACCTCAACGTCCCATCCGGTCTTAAAGGGATATACACGCAAACTGCGCACCCGGGGTGCGTCCCAATAATCTTCACTCCCACCTCTCTTCCTCCACTCCCTCACTACCACTCCTCTCCTACCCGGAAATATGCAAAACTGCCTGAACGTTTCGAGTACATTAGTATTTACATGTACAGTATACAATGTACCTGACATTGCGGTTTGCGTCGAGACATTCATTAATATGTAACCATTGATACGTAATTAAGATGTAATCAGCGACATTAGATTAAAACACAAAGATCCGTTTCTGGGGCACGGAGTTGAGGAGGTGGTAGTGGAGGAAGGGAGGGTGCATTTTTCGACTATTGGGAAGACTCCCGGTTTTAATGGTATATACACAAAAATAATTTTCTTTTAAATAATATAGCACAATAAGCACAATGTGAACATGGGGTGTTTATGGCATCCATAGCTACATGGCATCCATAGCTATTTCTGATATAATGTGGCTTAAGAGGGTAAATAATTCCTCTAAACATGACAAGCACCTAATTAAGAAAAATTAACAGCTTGTTAAAATTCTGGGATTTTAACTGTGGTTGCAATGAAAACCAGCATACACAGGGGGCCCCAGGACCGGTTTGGGAATGCCTGACTTAGCAGATAGTTAACCAGGGGTGCGTTTCCCAAAAGCATCGTTAGGCTAAGACGTCTTAAACCCTTCGTACGAAGCTTCTTGAACTTTGGGTGCGTTTCCCAAAAGCATCTTAACTTAAGATGCTCTTAGAAACGCTCGTAGATTAACGATTACTCCAGACCAGTTGTAGACGGTTAAGTGCGTTTTAGAAGCCCATAAATCACATACTTTATTTAATTTTTCGTGTTAGTGTTCATTTATTTTACGGTTACCATAACCACTGATTGTTTTTGTTTTTTTATAGTGATGTTAGATGCAACAATATTTACGTTTATTTATTTGTTTTTAATTTACTTATTTTTATATATTTGGAAATTACCCATAAAAGCCATTCCTTAAATAGCTCAATAAATAAATAAGATTGAGACAAGTAAAATAAGTGGGAAAAAGAATTTATTTCAAAAGAAACTTTGACATGCCTAACCGGCCATGTATTCGGCATCACAGTGGGGTTCGCTTCTCCTAATCTATCGCCCCTCCTCCTCCCATATCAGCAGCACCACAGACAGAAGTACAGAGATGTAAAATCCAGGGATCAGAAAGGATCATAGTCCTGCTATGTGTTTCTTCCACCCATGAACTCAGCCAGCTGATTTCAC
Source organism: Synaphobranchus kaupii (assembly GCA_029718625.1). NCBI lineage: Eukaryota > Metazoa > Chordata > Actinopteri > Anguilliformes > Synaphobranchidae > Synaphobranchus > Synaphobranchus kaupii. Next base: position 32,607,140 of record CM056386.1, read on the forward strand.
TAATTAGTTCTACCTCCTGACTGAAGAATTGTGCAAATTAGCAAATCCAGGTGATTGGAAGTAAATACTGGGGAGGACTTTTTACTTTCTGAACCCGGGTTTTACACCTCTGGTTAAGTAGCACTTAAGAGGTGACTGCGCGTTCATGCTTTAAGAACTGTTTTGGGAAACGCTTGTTACAAATTAAAGATCCATCGTAGAATCGCTCGTTGAAATCACACTTAACCCTAAGATTGATCGGTATCGGGAAACGCACCCCAGACTGACTTACAGCGTAAGACAGGGGTAGGGAACCGCAGGGTCTCCAGGACCAGGGTTCTCTACCCCTGGCATAAGAGAACAAAAGTGCAGGCAATTGATTCATGAGCAATACTTCCAGACCTACATTCCCCATAGCAACATCACAAAAGCACTCATGAAAGTTATGCTAACCAAGTATCAAAATACTGTATAAATACAGTTTACATCCTGATAAAGCCCTTAAACCATAAAAACATAAAGGGCTCTTGACGAACTTAGGGCATATTCTAAAATGCATGGCGCAAGTGAATTTAGGGCGTGTCCAACTCCACTTTTGCTAGTTAGATGGCGTATAATTTCAGCACAAAGTAAGACACAAGGCTCAAATGGGCTGAACTTAGTCTCTTTATTAATTATGGGTGTGTCTTGGGCGTAACACACAATAAACCAATCAGTGTCATTTCCCATTCCCTATAAAAACAACCTGCTTTTTCACCTTGCCGGATTGCACTAGACGCTTGCTGGATTGCAACTATTATTGTGGGTTATTAAGACTGTGAAAAGAGCGAAATAGACATGCTCCTGCACGAAGTTGAAGCGCATATGCAGAGAATATATGGCACGGAAATTCTGTGCTGCATTTGTTTTCATTTCTAATTGTTCAAAATGTTTATTTTCCCTATTTTCTCCCCAAAAACCATTGTATGTATCCTTGTGGTCTAATAAACATGCTGAATGTATTTCCTACCTCATAAGTCGTTTGCAAAGTGTTTTTTTGTTAATGTTTTGAATGCTACACTGTTGACATCCCGCCGCCATTTTTAAAGCCAGAAAATAGTGTAAACGTCATGAATGGGCGGTTCCTGCTCATTTGATTGAGATGGCCAGGCCATGTGGGCAGGCTTCCAGGTAAACTCTTATTTTAGCTTAGGACCGAAACATGCCTCACTTGCTTGCCACAGCGTTGCAGCGAGGGACGCTATAGCAGCAACAACAGTAAATAACTTTCTTGTTCGATCTGTGCTTTCCTCCGGTTTGTCTTTCACAAATGTCATGGCAAAAGAAAAACTGTTCGCGTAGCTCGAAGCGTCCACGTTTGCATATTTGCGTGAGGTATGTTTCGGCCCTTACTCATTAGCAAGATGTTTTCAGCCGAGGAGGTAACAATATCATTATAAAAATAGCGACCATACACCTAGCTAAAGCTATCTATTGTCGTGATGTTTGTTTATTGTTGACAATAGTCTATTTATCATGTTGTTTGACCAAACCTTGATCATGTAAATAGAGACTACGTTACATGCTCAAAGCATATTAGTTAGTAATCTTAGCTATTGCTCTGTAAATTTGACCACTGTTCATTTTCATAAAATAATTCAAAATCATCATTTTGTAATTCTGCTTGGTTCATTCTGTAGCCATCATCATCCCGCGGCCCCAGAATAAGGGTCAGGGGCAGTCATTACATAAACATTACATTACAGTCATTTAGCAGACGCTTTTATCCAAAGCGACAATCGTGTTCGTGGTGGGCGAGGCAGGGCCAGGGGAAGAGGACAGCTTGATCAGAGTGACCATGATAGAGTCAACAGACTCCGGGAGGAGAAACATTGCCATCTCAACGAAGTTGAGACGGAGCGGCACTTTATCACAAAATGCGAAAGATACAATCAAATCAGAAATAAATATTTTCCCAAAATAAATCCTCTTAGGAGAGGAGAGGACGTGCTGTGACCTGGCAGCACAATATATAGCTGCCTGCCATCGTCTTAGGGACAGTGAGTGACAGAGATCATTATAAACCAATTTTAATTTTTTATATTTTATTCACTTTATAAGATCATATATGTCGTTCTCATCATCATTATTATCATTTCTATTGATAATTATTATTATTATTTTTAATTGTACTTTATTATTTTACATTATTGTTGTTTCTAAATCCATAATCAATTTTAAATCCATAATCAACCACATTCCTCAACTTATGAATGTACTTTCTCGCAGCCACATGCATCGAGACTCATACCACTAACTCGTCATGGCCATGACCTCTGATGACATCACTTCCTCTATAAATAGGGGACGTCAATGCGGACGTCCTCTTCTTTCTTCTCGCTGATGCAGGTTTTAGATGTAACACTTTTGTTTGTATACCTGTGCTATAGCCCGGCTTTGCGACTATGGTCAGAACCATCCTCCAAAGGCTGTGATAACACTCGCATGCGGTAATCCGCTGATAGCATTGTTGCTAACAGACAAGATACTGTGTATCACTTTGTTTGTTATTGTTTTCGTGTAGCATATAGCCACATTTATATTCGGAGTGATTGCATTCCTTTTGGCTTATATTACATTCACAAATTATTGCTTAAACAAGAGAGTTTGCTAAATCCTTTGTTTAAAGCTGCCCCGGTGAAAACATTTCCCAATCAGTGAGTATGTACACTGTTGATTGGTTAAAAGTATTGCGAGACTGCCTACGGTTTCTGTCTCTGAAATCCTGGGCGTGGTCCTTCCCCCAGTGAGACGTGTCTCCTAATTGGTGAACGTATGCGCTCTGTTGATTGGTTGAAAGGGCTGCTACAGTGGCTGCTGACTCTGTCTCTGAAATCCTGGGCGTGGTTTTTCCCCCAGTGAGACGTGTTTCCCAATCTGTGAGCGGGTGTGCTCCATTGATTGATTGAAGTGCTGCGACAGTCTCTGCTGATTCTGTCTCTGAAACCATGGGCATGGTCCTTCCCCCAATGAGACGTATCTCCTAATCTATGAATGGATGCGCTCTGTTGATTGGTTGAAAGGGCTGCGACAGTGGCTGCTGATTTTTAAACTCTGGGCGTGATTCCTCCTCCCAGTGAGACGTTTTCAGAATCTGTAAGCATGTGCGCTTCGTTGATTGGGTTGTGTAGCAGATTGGAAGCGTGCGCTCCGTTTTCTGCTCTTTCCATTCTCCCCCATTGTGCTTCAATTCACCCGTACACATTTGTGTCCTTGGGTGTTCTTCATTCTGCTCCAGGCATGAGCGCCTTTTGCACTGAATGTGGGGGGAGCCATGGACCTGTCTGATACTCACACCATGTGCTACTTGTGCCTTGGACTAGGGCACCTGCAGGAGGCGTTCTCTGACCCCTGCCCATGTTGCGTGGGCATGTCTTTGGAGACCAAGCAGAGCAGGTTGGATGCGTTTATGTGCCAGATGCCCCCCTTTGGTAGGGCACCACCCCCTGTAGGGGTGCCATTAAACGTAGGGGTGTCTCCTCCACTGATGGCCCACCATGCGAAAAGGGCAAGGCTGGTAGGGACACTCCCCCCTCTGCGGAAGTCACGCAGCTTTGCTCCGCAGTTCAGCAACTGACGGCTATGCTGGAAACCCGCGCTGAAACTGAACCGGCTCCCCAGCATGGTCTCCCTGATGGGCCTACAGCGGGCAGAATCCGACCATGGGTACGGACATTGAGGTGTTTGACGCGCTCTCCATAGCAGCTTCCAACACCATATATTTCCGGTGTCTATTTCCGGTGTCTTTCAGAATTAAGTATTTGGCGCACCCTGGCTTGTGGCGAATACCCGTAGACTGTAGAATGCTATGGCCAGCATTGCAGGTATTGGGAACTTGCTTTCCTGGCTGATGCTTTTACAGTCATAAACACTGCTTGATTCAGGGGTGGATACCTCGATCAGTGACGCATCTCTTCAAGCGTTCGCTTTCATGTCACGTGAGCTTGGCAGTGTGATGTCCCTTCTCACGATGGCCCGATGTCAGGTGTGGTTGACCCCCCCCCCCCCCTCCCCTCCTGACGTTACAAAGAGAACCATTTGGGACCTGCCGGTTGTCCCTGGCCAGATCTTCACAGAGGCAGCCAAGCAGGCTCTTGAACGCTCTGTTGAGGCGTCAGACTACAGGGAACAGCAAATACACCCTCCTGCTCATGGGCTCCAGCCTGTGGCTCATGGCTGTGGGCAGCCCTTGTATGGGAACCAGGCAGCCCCTCGCCGTCCAGCCGCCCGTGCAATGTTGTCTGGGGCAGCAGTCCATCCACCGCCCCCCAGACCCCCAAACCTACCGCCAAACAGGCATGATGCTCCGAGGCCAACTGGTGAATTGGGCGGCCCTTACAAACAACCTATGGATTTTTTTCCACAATTTCAAAGGGTTACCGCCTCCAGTTCAACCGATGGCCCCCAACATTCTCCGGGGTCAGATTTACACGCGTCCTGAACCCCACTCAGTCAGGGATGCTGAATTGAGAAATTACAGGCCTCCTGGAGAAGGGTCCCGTGTCAGTGGTGCCTCCCTCCGAACGGCTCAGTGGTTTTTACTGAATTCGCATCTAAAGCAGTACAGGAATCCTACACACTGTGAAGCCGGGAGATTGGTTTACGGCTGTGGACTTTAAAGACGTGTACTTCCACGTCCCTATCTGTGTAGAACACCGTTGTTTCCTCCACTCTGTGCTCTGAGGTCGGGCATACCAATTCAATGTCCTCCCATTCGGTCTTTCCCTGGCCCCCCTGTGTATTCACCTGCTGTATGAGCCCTGTTCTATCACCGCTCCATCTGAAGGGGGTAAGAATCCTGCCGTACCTGGACAATTGGCTAATAGGTACCGAGTCGTACAGTATGGCGCTCTCATACACTGCCTAGACGGTAGCACATATCTCCAGTCTGGGCATCAATGTTAATTATGGCAAGAGCCAGCTAGTACCGAGCCAGTCTATCACTTGTATCAGACTGTTGCTCGATTCAAGTAGTATGAGGGCATCTTTGACGCCGCACCGCATAGCCAGTGAGCTCGACTTGTGCGTCGGGTCCAGGGTTTCTCAGGGGCTTCTGGGCCTGATTGCGGCTGCCGCCCAGACATGCCTCCCAGATGCCTTGCAGCCAGGCTGCTTCAAATGAAGTTGAACGCCATGGCACTGCACCCAAAGTGGGACCGTCACTACTCCGCCCAGGGTGATGAGTCAGCTTTCTGACAAAGGGGGTCTGGATGGTGGCTATACCATTACGGCATGTGGTGTTGACGACGGACGCTTCGCTCACCGGTTGGGGAGCTGTCTGTCAACACCGACCAGCTCAGGGATTGTGGTCGCGAGTACATTAGTCGGACCACATCAATGTTCTCAAGCAGTTTTTCTTGCACTGAGGCACTTCTTGCCCGTGCTCTGGGGAAAACATCTAATGATGAGGTCGGGCAACACCTGAACAGTTTGTCACATAAACCACTAAGGCGGAGCAAGGTCCCGCCAGTCTTTGAGAGCGACCCAGCGTTTCTTGAACTGGGCGCTTCCTAGCTTGGCCTCTCTTCGTGATACAGCAGACTTATTATCTTGCCAGGACATTCATCCCGGCGAATGGTGTCTCCACCCCGACGTGGTGGAGTTGGTGTGGCGACGGTTCGGACATGCTCAGTCAGACCTGTTCGTCCACTCACTGCCCCCAGTGGTTCTTAATAGCCCCCTGGGGGTAGACGCATTAGCACACAAATGGTCAACTGGTATTGTATGCTTTTCCGCCATTGCCTCTGGGCAAGGGACCTGGGGGAATGCACAGTTGGTATGCGCTGTACCGCTACGTTGAGGCTACTGCTTCCATCAGGCACACAGGACAGCTCCTTGTTTGCTATGGCAAATCCAAAGGAAAAGCGCTCTCGGCTCAGAGCCTTTCCCGCTGGGTAGTGAAGGCAATAGCTGCAGCCTATGAGGCTAGTGCTAGGCCTTTACCTACGTTTGTCCAGTGTAGGTCCACCAGGAGTGTGGCTACATCATGGGCAGCACTGAGGGGTGTCCCTCATCCTGATACCTGTGTGGTGGCAACTTGGGCATCCGCCTGCACATTTTCAAGATTTTAATGTAACCGTGGCTACAGTCGTAATCTTCGATATACTGGTAAGTACTTGGTTTCCTAAACATATTTATACAAGAGATTTTGAAAGAAAAAAATTAGTGCATCAGGTACTGTATATAGTACATTAAACAAGGGAAAACGGCAAATGCTTATTTTACGTTTTTTAAAAATATTATTGTTTCTATACGTGAACATGATTTTCTTAGCGTGTATAAACGGTGGTTTTATGCATTTTACAGTCTGTGGCTGTGGCGAGAGGATTGGTTGTAAGTGCTTTGGGCTATTAATAGCACCCTCCTATTTTATTGCCCTGCAGTATAACTGGAGAAGCTGAGGTTTTTGCAAGTGGATACCCTTTTAAACAATCCTGCGTCAAAATTTACGTTGTTTTCTTAAAGCTGTAGTTTATCATTTCAGACTAACATGAATACTGTAATTGAGACAGATACGTCTCAACCACTAGGGGCAAAGTTTATAGAGTTAAAAAAAAATTTAAAAAGTTCCCATTCATAATGACTCCAAGGAAAATCTTTACATTCATCTATATATCAGCACACAGTAAATTGGAATGAGTATTTTCCATGCCCTAAGTGACAAGTATAGCACAGGAAGATAAGCCTATACCCTATATTATGTACGATAACACTACAATAAAATTATATTCCACCAACAGGAAAATGCTGCCAAATGTTCTTGCTTCAATGAAAGTCGGTACATCAACCAGAAAACACGACTGAGCAATGAATATTTACGCTACAGTGTGTGAAATGCACTCAAAATGCGTAAAAAAAACATATCTAAGTCAGCGAATGTGTTTTCTGTAGCTTTTTGCCTCGTAGTGCATTTAGATTTAGATTAAAAATTCTGTTACACTGGGCTGCAAATAATTGGTCAAAGCATCCCAGAAAAAAATTACAAACACTGTTGAAAATGATATACTGTCATCTATCGGATAAAACAGTCGTGAATAAAACCGGAATAACAGAAATACTTCAGAGCTGCAGGTACACTATATGGGTGTTGCGCGCAGACGTTCGATGTTGTGTAATAACGAGCTAAACTGGTGTGTATTTCTCAAACAGATTGTCCAAGACAATAAATGACCCCTGAATTTTGAAAGGGACATCTCTATGCTTAAAACCAATTGTAGGATTGTATATTTATTTCATATTTAGTAGCAGATATTTCTAGTATGTTTATTTTGTATTTGAGTGAGCAGGGCTTTTCACAGCTTTTTTGGCATACAATCAGGCTATTGTTGGGTTTATCTTGTTGCTATAATTCTAATTTTATATGATGAATAAATATATTTATGAACTCACATATATAGTGACACGTAGAAACTCTGCGTATTCTGCAGAGTTGTCACAAATTGTGTACTAATAAAGATAAAACTCCATTTCCATTAATAGTTTGGCTGCAGGAGCAACGAATGTCTCAGTTGAGCAAAATCTTGGCGCCAGTGTCCTAGTCACGAGGCATCTGCGCAAAGGAGTTAACCTCTTTGTGCAGTGACCCAAATGGCGTAGACCATGGGGTCTACATCACAAACATTCTATTGTACCACCACATCAGAAAGCGAGGTACCATGGAAAACTGCATATCGTCTTCATCAGCGCTAGTCGGGCTATTTTCGGGCAGAATATGAAGTTCCTACGTGTGACCAGATTTCATAAAATTATATCGACCACTCTACAGTGTGATCTACATGAGAGCGAGTTGGGTTGAAGATACTGGACATTTAAATATATTTAGAAGTTGGTTACAGTTCTTCATTAACCACCAAGAAATGTATACTATTACAGCAACAATAAAAAACACATAAGGTCCTGGTTATAGGTAAATTAAACTGTTATTTTGCCTGCTCACTTATTAGAGTTAATTTCTGTCATCATCACATAATTTCCTTCTGCTATGAAAATCAAAGTATGGAATAAAGTCATAACCTTACCTACATTATTAAAGCCAGATATGTCATTTCCAAGATTATGTAGTTATTTTCTGCCTTTTCTGCCTACATGTGGTATACAATGTAAGTTTCATCTCTGTTTTTTTAACCGTTGTGAGAAGTAAACTTTTTTCAATCAAAACCATACCATTTACTCACATGCTGTTGATGAAGAGGGCTATATTGTAATGTCCACCTGTCTTATGAGCCAAACATCTGAAGTGCATTTTCAGCACTCCAAATGTCTGTCTATTGCAGTGTGTGTTTTCGTGAGTTTCCGATTGAATGACAATTAACGCATTGTCAATAGGCATGATATATGGTGTCATCAGCAAACTTTTTTAAAGGATAGCAATTGTCTCCTAACAGAACTTTGTCCCCTCAGAAGATTGCAGGATCTATTGGCTAATAAAGAGCCATCGCTGCATCCAGGATAATTTGCGAATACATGTGTAACCTTACATGTAGCATCGCACTGCATCTGGATGTTGGAGTTGGCACCCTTACGTTTCACATATATAAGAGCTTTCTCTGATGTGGCAGAACTCCAGGAAATCCAAAGTTTGCCGTTTTACCGATTCTTGGCTGACGGGTGTGATAGGGACTTGAATGTAGGCTAGGCTCTTCATTGGCATGTCGGACTATCCTTGAGGTAGGGAACTGCATGTATGGCTGAATGGCAGATTGGGATATGCCTCCAATTTAATTTAGGAGATGCTGGAGATGCTTTCACAATGTAATCTTGATATTTTTATGCATGTTTGTGCACGACCCTGTGTGTGTAACAGACAAGAGGGTACGAGTTGTGCCCATGCCTATGTAGACGCATATTACTATTTTGATATTGCGCCGTTAAAATAATATTGAAACAACTGCCACATGACTTAAGACCAGGGTTGTGGTGGTTTTCGAGCAAAATGCTTTCTGCTGCCTCAAAATAGCAATATGCCAAAAATTAGCCATCTTAAGACCAACGTGAGTGCTGGACGGTAAAATGACTACGTTGGTCTGAAACTAGCAAAGACACTTGCTTTTGGGTGTAAGATAGAGCCCAAAAACTCTAAAGAGAGGCATCATGGGTAATTCATTTTTGAGGTACTAAGTTTCTTTACTAGGTACCACAATCTACCAGAACCACATGAAAACGGCCAGGATCATTTTCACAAGCAAATCATTCAAACCTAATATTGTATTTTACAGGTACATATGGCCTTAGTGATAATTTTTGAATGTTCTGTCGTATTTTTTAGCCCCTTTCCTCGCTGTGATATCCTACATGCATTCAGAAGAACACAAACCACATGGTTCCTTAATGCATGTGCTGCCCAGGTGATTGCCTGCAGAACTCCAAATCCCAGGCAGTACTGGCACACTCAGTACTCCAATCTGCACTGTGGATAATTGTGCTTTAGTTAGGTGCGGCCACTGGGGAGCGTTTTTTAAGCTTCATTTATTTATTGGGAAATGCTGTGAGCGACAGCTATGGAAGCCATTTCCTTTTAGTGCCTCTCACTATAAGTATATTAATGTATTTAAGAGCCTATCATGATTTAATTTAATTTAATAATACAGTTTGTTCCAACTGGAATATGAACAACTGAGTGGTCACAAAAAGAAAAGAAAAAAAGAGTGAGTGACAATGGAGGGGCCCCTGAGCAGCAGATTGATGAAAGGAACGTGGGAAAGAGAGGGAGAGAGAGTTGGTGGGGGGCTTAGATCCCTGGTGGAGCATGCAGTGAATTTCAGCACTAACCTGTCTGCTATTTCCTGGCTGGAGACCTGTAGGGCAGGAGACACGGATCAAAGGAGAAACCATCATCATCATCATCATCATCATCATCATCATCATCATCATCGTCATCGTCATCACTGTTACATCATTTTTATTGCTGTGCCATTCATTTCTCTATCCAATGCTAAGTTCTTTTAACATTGTTTACAGTTGTATGTGGTTCTACAGCATGAATTACTTTGTATTTACTGTTATATTTACTGCTGAATGTAACATACTGTACATGGACAGCATTAAAATGTTAATTAGATGTAAAAGTCATAAACAGCACTTCACAAAAAAAGTAATAATAACAACACCAATAATAAGTAGTAATAATAATAATCAGAAGTAATAATGATACAAAATAACTATTAACAATTCACTCAAACCATCACTGCTTCCAGATACGCAGTAGATATGGATGGATCACTTTCAGGGTGGCCAGACTCATTTTCCTATTGAACTCTATGGAAAAATAAGTCAAGAGAAACAACCCTTCAAGTGATCCATCCATATCTACTGCATATTTGGCAGCAGAGTGATGATTTGAGGCCTTTTTGATACCGCAGACCCTTGATGACTTACAGCCATTTAGCCAACCATGGGTTCCATACTATTCCTGTGTAATTTACAGCTTAATCTAGTCCCACCCCCAAATTCCCATAGAGATCCATTCAAATGCAGAGAGGTTAAAGTATCGCTTGTTAGAGTACCTGAAAATCAGTTTAAAGAGTCTTTTGATATCCTTTTATAACCAGTCGTGATAGCATCACCTGTCTTTTTTTTTTTGCCCGTCCCAACTTTTTTGTGTTGCAGGCATCAAATTCGGAATTAGCGTATATTTACAAAAATCAATAAAGTTGATAAGGTAAAACATTAAATATCTTTTCTTTGTACTGTTTTCAATTATATATATGTAAAAGAGAATTTATTTATTTTATGTGCATTTTATGTGCATTTTACATACTGTCCCAACTTTTTTGGAATTGGGGTTTGTACATAAAAATACATAATTTGAATATGTGAGTCCTGACCAAAATAATGATTGTAATTATTCTTATTACTAATAATATAATAATAATAATTATTATTGTTATTATATTACAGGCCATTCCCTCTCTCTTTTCCTTTTATCTCTCTATCCCTCTATCCTCTCGTCCTCCCTCCATGCCTCTGCCCATTTCTCTCCCCTTCTTTCCACCCCCCCCCCCTCACCGTGAGCTGGGAGTCTTGTGCATGTGTGACCGTGTGCACCAGGCTGGTGCGGACGTGTGTCAGTGAGGCCAGGGCCTGGGTCCAGTGGGCCCTCTGTGTCAGCAGGCCCTGCTGAATGCGCTCCTCCTCTCGCTGCACCTCCTCCAACAGTCTCTGCTCCTCCTCCTCCAGGGCCTCCCTCACCTGGCTCACCCGTGCCATTACTCGCTCCCGCACCCTACAGGCCTCCGTCTGCCAGAGAGAGAGGAGGGGGGGTGCAGAGAGAAGGACAGATTCATCTTTTTTTCCATAGTAGGGTAAGAGTTAGGGACAACTGTTTATGTGTATACGTGTGTACACTCTCAGATATAAAGGTACAGTGGCGATACATTTTTCCTCTTTAAGGATTTCTGGCTAGGGATACAATTTTATGTACCTAGGCTATAGGGTACCATCCCAGTGACAAGTACCTTTTTAGGCACTTTCATACCTTTTTTCTGAGAATGTATGACACTGTATAAACTTTTCCCTGTGTGCACTGTAAATGTCAATGAATGCACACATGAGTGAGTGAGTGTGTGCTGAGTCTGTGTGAGTGTGTGCCTGAGCGTGAGTGTGAGTGTGTGTGACGTGTTTGTCAGTGTCACAGTGTGTGGGTGTTGTGTGAGTGTCACTGTTTGTGTGTGTGTGTCAGTGTGACTGTGAATGTGTGTGAGTGTGTGTCAGTGCAACTGTGTGTGGGTGTGTGTGCTTAGAGCACCCTCATGCTTACGTGCAGGGCACTCTCCTTGGCTACCAGGGTCTTGCTGACAAAGTTCTCGATCCGCAAGGCCTGCAGCTGCATCTTTTCACACACGTCCACCAACTGGTTCTATCCAGAAAACACACAAACACACACATACATAAACACACGTGGACACACACACACACACACACATAAACACACGTGGACATGCACATACAAACAGACATACGTAGATGGATTCCCCAATGCAACGGCATAACTGGGTTGAATTGAACATCCCTCCGGGTGGGTCTAGTACCCCCCTCCCCCATCCTAAAAAGACCATTTGAATTTGCATTACATTTAATACTTTGTAAAACATAAATGGAGAACTACCACTCATTTCTCAGTGTCAGTAGATTAGCTTTCATGTATGTTAACTATTTACTTTGGCCCTCCAGAGGCAATTTCCACCTAGTTTCTACTAGTTTTATTTAAATGTCAATATCTCAAAAAATATTCCCTGCACATCCATGGTTTAAAGTTCGAATTGAAGAAAATGCTGTATCATTCAGAAATTAACCATAACATACGTCGCCTAATGTATTTAAATATGTTTTTTTTAAAACCTACAAAAGCGCGCATGTTTTTACACAACAACAGCAACGTATTTCAGCCCTAAGTGCGATAGGTGGTCACTGGGGAAATGTCGACTGTACGGGACTTTGGCGAAATGTAGCAAGATAAACTCTTCAGGGTTTGTAAGAAAATGGCTGTAGCTGAATATACTGGTAAGTACCTGGGTGTGGTCACACCTCAGTGAGATTTTTCCCAATTTGTGAGCGGGTGCGCTCCGTTGATTGATTTAAGTGCTGCAAGAAGTATTTGCTGATTATAAATCTATCCTGGGTGTGGTCGCACCCCAGTGAGATTTTTCCCAATCTGTGAGCGTGCGCTCCGTTGATTGATTTAAATGATGCAAGAAATGTTTGCTGATTCTGAATCGACTGGGTGTGGTCGCACCCCAGTGAGATTTTTCCCCAATCTGTGAGCATGTGCACTCCGTTGATTGATTTAAGTGCTGCAAGAAGTATGTGCTGATTCTAAATCTATTCTGGGTGTGGATGCCCTAGACCACAGTTTAGAGCAACTGATGATCTGCTCTGTAGGTCATATAACGTGGCTGCCAGGGTGGCGCGGATTGGGAATTAGCTTTCCTAGCTGATGCTTGCACAGTCACAAACGTTGCTTGATTCCGGGGGTGGACACCTTGATCAGCGACGCATCTCTTCAGGCGTTTGCGTTCATGGCACGTGAGCTTGGTCATGTGATGTCCTTGCTCACAACAACCCGGCGTCAGGTGTGGTTGGCTCAGCCCCCCCTCCCTGACACCACAAAGAAAACCATTTGAGACCTGCCGGTTATCCCCGGCAAGGTCTTTACGGAGAGAGCCAGACAGACGCTTGAGCGTTCTGTGGAGGCATTGAAAAACAGGGAGCATCCCCCCCCCCTCAACACACTACTGTTTGTTGGACCCAGCCTATGGCTCGTGGTCACGCACAGCCCTCATATAAGGACCAGGGAGCCACTCGTCGTCCGGCCGCCTGTGCAGCGGCGTCTGATTCACAACACAATCCCATGGGTCCACCTGGCTGTCCAGCTAGGGGACAGCAGAAGGGTTACCGCCTCCAGTTCAACCGTCGGCCCGTAACATTTTCTGGGGTCAGGTTACACGTGTCCTGGACCCCATCCAGTCAGGGATGCTGAGTCTGGAAATTACAGGCTTCCTGGAGAAGGGAGCCGTGTCAGCGGTGCCTCCCTCCGAACGGCTCAGTGGCTTTTATTCTATTCTGCAACTCCCTGCTCGCAAGCCTACCGGCCTGCACCATTCTGCCTCTTCAACTGATCCAGAATGCAGCTGCCCGGCTTGTGTTCAACCTCCCGAAATTTTCCCATGTAACCCCCCTGCTGAGGTCGCTCCACTGGCTGCCAGTTGCAGCCAGGATCAGGTTCAAAGTTCTTACCCTGGCCTACACTGCAGCCAATAGGACAGGCCCCGCCTACCTGCAGGACTTAATCCAGAACTATGTTCCTGCTCGACCACTTCGCTCTTCTACAGCAGGGCGACTGGCACTTCCCCCCCTCCATGTCAAAGGCTCTCGCTTGTCCCGACTGCGGAGTTTTTCCACATTAGCTCCTCAGTGGTGGAATGAACTTCCCATTCCCCTACATTCTACTCCAACCCTGCCTGCATTCCGTCGAGGCCTGAAGACACACCTCTTCAGACTCCACCTTGACTGATATCCTCACCTAGGAATATCAGTTCCCTGTTTACTAGTTCCCTGTGTTTTCCTGTCTGTTTATTATAGTTTATAATAGTATTTAGAATAGAAGTGTAGTATTGCTGATTTACCCACAGCTTACTGTGAACTACAGTCAACGTTCATTCCTAGGGATAGCTGCTACATTATGGGAAGGATGTGCTTTGTCTTGTCTGTTCTGTAGTGATCTTGATGATGTCTCTGTATGCACTTACTGTACGTCGCTTTGGATTAAAGCATCTGCTAAATGAATGTAATGTAATGTAATGTATTTATTTTCTGATACCGAAAAAAAATTGTCTCCTCCGACCAGTCCGGGACCTGAGGGGCTTGAACTCAATCGCTAAGTTGAGGCTACCGCTTCCATCAGACATACAGGACAACTCTTTGTCTGCTACGGCGAGTCTAAGGGAAGAGCTCTCTCGGCTCAGAGCCTTTCCTGCTGTGTAGTGATGGCGATAGCTGCGGCCTAGGAGGCTAGTGCTAGTCCTTTACCTACGACTGTTCTGTGTAGGCCAACTAGGAGTGTGGCTGTGTCATGGGCAGCACTGAAAGGTGTACCACTTCATGATATCTGTGCGGCAGCGACTTGGGCATCCCCCTGCACATTTTCAAGATTTTATCAGAGGAATTTTTTTTAGCTCAGCCGGGCTAGCACCTGTACAGCTACACGGAGTAGATCTATAGCACATAAGAGTGCTATAAGAGGATCTTTTTATTTTAGTATCCTCTTTTCTATTTGTACAGCTCGTTCAGCATGCCCGTTTCCCTGGAGATTGTGGGGGCTGGAGGTTATGTGTGTAAACTCGAGCTCGCAGGCTAATTCCTTGAATTCAGCGCTAACAAATTGCGACCCGTTATCACTAACTACCTCCTCCGCTATCCCATACTCTGCAAAAGTAGCCTTCAGCTTTGTAGACACTTGAGCGCTGGTGGTGGTCGGCATGTGTAGCACCTCAATGTACCAAGAGTAATAGTCTGAGATAACCATGTAGTTCTGTTTGTTAAATTCACACAGTTCTCCGGCAATTCTCTCTGCAGTGCCTGGCCCGCCCTCGGCCTTCGGATCCGTGAGTTCGCAGCCTGCGACCTTGCGGGTTTCGGATTGCCTGGTCGGGGCATCGGGAGAGCCTTCGCCCTCCTGCTGCTTCGCCTTTCTGGGACGGGTCAAGTAGGCCTATTCTACTGAGAGATTATGTTGGATGCTGCTCGTTGAATTGAGCTACTGGTCATTCTGTGGAGCTACTGGAAATTCTGCAAGCATTATAACAGTATACCACTGTGCAGTTGTTCATACAAAGCCAGTGTGTAGACTACGGAATTGACACGGAACGTTTACCTTGTACAGACTATGCTACGGATGCGATTTCATTCAAAGTATGCGTTTTTATTCACAGCATAGCTAGTCTAGCACTGTGCAGTTGTTTTTACAAAGCCAGTGTGTAGGCTAAGCATAAACTAAACTACTTGATTTCTGCCTGGATATATACTACCAACACTTGCTGTTACTTTTATTTTTTAGATTTTTTACTTTGAAATTATTCGTCTCTCAGTCCAGCGTGCTTGAGTGGCCGAGACCCCAGGTGCAGTAAAGCCGCCACATGTGGAAATTGAGGCTGCCGGTAACCTGCTTAAGTAGGCTAAAGTTTTTAAGTTTTAATTTGCTATTTGTTCTATTTGTTAATTTTTATTTGTTCACATTTTTTATTTATTTATTTTATTATTTAATTTTTTTTATTTGATTGTCTTAATTTTATTATTTTATTGCTTCAAATGTTTTAAACCTTATTCTTTTTTTATTAATTTTATGTTTTCCCTCGTTATTGTTTTTAAATCCGTTTAAACCTTAACTCTTCTTATTTTATTTTTTCCACTGTTGTGTCCATTGTTATTAATCTTTTATTTATTTTATTATCCTTTGCCTTTTATTGATAATAGTTTTTAATTCACGGTTTTCTTCACATTTGAGAGTGGGTGCTCCAACTGACACGTCATCTTCATGCTTGTCGATTTACTGCTATTTAGTGCTATTATTGTCTTACTTCGCTACTATTTTAGTAGATTTTTGTTGGTTTTATTAGATATTACTTGTTTTAACTTGTTTTAACAATATCGACTCAAACTAAGATTGCGTTAAAATTACGTTTGGACTACTGTTTTTATGGTGAGCTGACACTATTTAGACACTAATTAGCTGAAAATGGTTTCCATCAATCAACTACATCATGGGTAAGTCGTAATTGAAACATTATGTCCAAAATTCCGAACTATCCCTTTAATGCCACTGTTTGAAGCAGCGCCGCGGAGAAAGGGCCATACCACTCTGCATTAGTAGCCTCAACACTCCCAGTACACAATCCCTCTGCCGTAGCTCTTGCTGAGGAACAATTCCCACCGCTCTCCCAGACCACCCAATCACTGGCTGCACCACGTCCCGCAAGCTCCTGCTCCACACTCCATCCTCCGGAGCCGCACTGGAGGGTTAGTGGTGGAGGCAAACTAAGGAGACCGAATCATCTCTTGCGCCCACTATCTTATCGCCCAGAGCTATGTCTAGACATCCGCTTTGGAGCTCTGGCTCCAGTGTCCCCTGATCGTCCCTCATCCACTCCTCCATCGACCGCTACTACCCTGGTGGTTGGGGATTCCATTGTCCGGGGCCTGTCACTCCCCTCTCTTGGTCCCTCTACAGCGGTACACTGTTTCCCTGGGGCCCATGTACTGGATATAAACAAACAGTTGCCAGCCCTCGTGAAGAAACACAAGAATGTAAATACAATAATAACACACGTTGGTACTAACAACACTGCTCTCCGTAGTTCAGAAGTTTTGAAGGACCATTTCAAAACTCTATTACACAGCTTAAAAACCAATGGCACCAGACTGATTATTTCTGGCCCCCCGTCCGTGCTACAAGCTTGGCATTGATAAATTCAGTCGACTCTTAGGTCTTAATGATTGGCTGAAGAAGCTTTGTGCGAATGAAAGGATTTGTTATATAGACAATTTTCACCTGTTTTGGGAGCGTCCTTCGTTTTTTAAACTGGACGGGCTGCATCCAAACCGCAGAGGCACACGGATGCTAGCTAACAATATTGAGAGCTATATCAAGCAAGATGGCCGTAATCATAAAGATTGACGTGATTGTGTGGTAGGGATGGACTCATCATCAAGACTATTGTCTGCCAAGATGCTTTCCAGTAATACTGTCATCTCCTACCATCACAGTGACTTTCCACATACTGCTAGTTTCAACAGTACTGCTCTGCCCATAATTCCTATCATTAGTCAGAGATCAAATCACAGGACAATATCGCAAAGGCCAAACATGAGTAACCTATTTATTGTTCCTCTCTTAGGACCAATCCAAGTAGTGTCCCAGCCTAAGAAACTAAATATGGCACTGCTGAATGTGCGCTCACTGTCGAATAAGACTTTCCTTGTTAATGATCTGATCACTGAACATAAACTGGACTGTATGTTTTTAACAGAGTCCTGGCTTAGCACTGATGGTCCTGCCATTTTGATCGAAGCCTCTCCTGTAAACTGTAGTTTCTCTCACTCTTTTAGGAGAAGGAGAAAAGATGGGGGAACAACGGCTATTTTTACAGAGACCCTTGGCAGTAAGGATGTTTCCTTGGGTGATTTCAGCTCCTTTGAGTACAACTCAGTGATGTTTAAATGTCAACCACCTATTCTTGCAGTAACTTTATATAGGCCACCCAAAAAATTTCCTTTATTCTTAGACAACTTTTCTGAATTCTTATCAATTATTCATTCTAACTATGAGAAGACCATTATTATAGGTGACTTTAATTATCATGTGGATAATAAATCAGACTCCACAGCCATTGAAATTTTTAAATACACTACTCACAAAAAGTTAGGGATATTCGGCTTTCGGGTGAAATTTCAGGATGAACCTAAAATGCACTATAACCTTTACAGGTGAAATTAATTTGACCTTCTCTAAACTTTTGAATGCACATGTCCAACTATTCAATGTTTCAGTACTTTTTGCACAACTTGCTGTTCTCTAACAAGGAGCTGAACGGCAAAATTCACAACAGGTGTTTGATCCATGAATCGACCAATAAATTTCCTGGTTCAATTAGAATTGGTATTTAAACAGTCCTCTTCATCATGCTGTTCACATTTTGACATCATGAGACCAAGACGACACCTAACAATTGATCAACAGTACCTCGCCATTGCGAGGCTTCAAACAGGATGTTCTCAGAGGGAAGTGGCCACTGAGCTTAGAGTGTCACAGAGTGTCATCAGCAGGTTGCAACAGAGATACAGAGAGACTGGAAGAGTCACAGAAAGGCATAGAAGTGGACGTCCTTTGGCCACATCCCACACTGATGACCGCTTCATTGTGAACAGTGCCCTGCGGAACCGGATGATGAATGCCACTCAACTCCAGGCACATTTAAGGGAGGTGAGAGGCACCCAAGTGTCACGTCAGACCATTCAAAACCGTTTACATCAGCATGGTCTGCGTGCTAGACGACCTGCAAGGGTACCTGACCACACCACCAGGCACAGGCGTCATCGTCTTGCATGGGCCAGGGAGCATTTACGCTGGACGAGGGACCAGTGGGCCTCAGTGCTGTTCTCTGATGAAAGTCGATTCACGTTGAGCAGAAATGATGGCCGCCAACGATGTTGGAGACGTCAAGGAGAGCGCTATGCATCAGCCACTGTTGTCACCAGACGACCCTTTGGTGGTGGCGGTGTTACAGTGTGGGCAGGTGTGCCTAGTCAATACAGAACTGCCCTACACTTTGTGAATGGTACAGTGACAAGCCCATACTACCTGAATAACATCATTAATCCAGTCATTGTGCCCCTGCATGAACAACACAGGCCTAATTTCATCTTCATGGACGACAATGCTCCAGCTCATCGAGGTCGCATCATTAGGGAAAGGCTGCTGGAGACTGGGGTACCTCAAATGGAGTGGCCTGCACTTTCTCCAGACCTGAATCCCATAGAAAACCTATGGGATCAGCTGACTCACCGTGTAGAGGCTCGTAACTCTGTACCCCAGAACCTCAGTGACCTGAGGGCCGCCCTTCAAGAAGAGTGGGATGCCATGCCTCAGCAGACAATAAGTCGACTTGTGAACAGCATGAGACGTCGTTGTCAAGCTGTAATTGATGCTCAAGGGCACATGACAAGTTATTGAGACATTGACATTTTTGTTGTGGTATACCCACCACTGTTGTTGGCTTTTGTTTCAATAAATTGTTTGAGATGAGGAAATCACCATTGCATTCTTCTACTTAAATGCCCTACTTTCATGATACGTATAATATCACTGTAGCGTGAACTTACATTTTCCATAAATTTCACCCGAAAGCCAAATATCCCTAACTTTTTGTGAGTAGTGTATACTGAATTGCATGAAGTTTTGTCAAATTGTTATTGGAGCAACCCATAACAAGGGCCACACCTTAGACCTAGTGATTACACTTGGGGCCCTATCTTACACCCGGCGCAAAGCGGCGCTAACCCAAACGCAAGTGTTTTTGCTATCTTATACCCGGAGCTAGGTCCATAATAACGCCTAACGCTTACGTCCTTAAACTAGCATGTATTCTTGCACCATCACAAGTGAACTGGGCGTGTTGGTCTTAAGATGAGGAGTGGCCAGGATTCTTTTTGGCGTATTGCTATCTTGAGCCAGCAGAAAGCGCTTGCGCTAGAACCACTACAAACCTGGTCTAAAGTCATGTCGCAGTTGTTTACATGTTATTTTTAACGGCGCATATAAGTGCGTCTACATAGGCGTGTGCACAACGCGCATACCCTCCTGTCTGTTACACACAGGGGCGTGCACAAGCATGACTAAAATATCTAGATCACAATGCGAAATATTATTATTGTGTAGGCTATATCAAAAATGCATAATAATAAAAGGTTCCATAGGTCCACATACCTTTCCCTCAGCGAAGGGAAACGATGCCACATTACATTGCTCTCAGCCCACTCCATCAACATCCAGGCGATGTGCGATGGTACGGGACAATGGCTATCCATTAAAAAGGAGCTGCCTAATGCGCAAATTGTCATTTGCACCTAATGCGTGAATTGTCATTCAATGGAAAACCCGCGTAGCTACTGCAATAGACGGACATTTGCGTTCTGAAAATGCGCTTCATATGTCATTACAATACAGCTCTGTTTATCTAGGAATACAGCCTGTAAGTAAATAGAATGGTTTGTGACTGAAAAAAGTTCAAAACCTTGTCCAGTGAATATTGCTTTTATTGTTTTTCAAATAGCCCAGGCTACAGCGGACACGCTGTGCATAATGTTTTTTAGATAGACTATGGTTAAAAAACGGAGATAAATGTCATCAAGTTAACTGAATTGTAGGCTAACCTTAGCTATTCTTCGTCCTTCACATTTTTTTAAATTACAGTGACAAGGTTTCCATATCCTCAGCTTATTAAAACCCCGCTGATTTCACCTGTAATTCCATAACTTGAACAAAAGATTTTAAAGAGAACTAAGCGTCTAATTAGAAACTAAATTTGCAGCACGTTACACAATTAATTTTAATTCCATTATCTGCATGTTCGCTTTACACAGCTGTTGCAGGTGCTTTTAACGAAATTTAACAGCATATATTTCGTAAACAGCACTGTCAGGAATTACCGGGAACTCATAATACTACTACTGCTGCTGCTACTGATCCATATAGCCGATTCCTTGATCGCACTAAACACGCACGAGCATGTCTGTTTCGCCATCAAAAGCAATCCGCCAAGGTGGAAAAGCAGGCTTTTAAAGGGAATGGGATATGACATTTTGATTGGTTTATTGCATGTCACGCCCAAGACACACCTATAATTAATGAAGAGACTAGGTTCAGCCCAGTTGCACCTTGCGCCGTGCTTAGCGCCCAAAAAACACGCCGTTAAAATAGCAAAAGTAGACTTGGACACGCCCTAAATGGACTTAGCGCCATGCGCTTAGACTAAGCGCCAAGATCGCCAAGATAGGGCCCATGGTGTTAATGTTGAAGTATCATCTATTTTGGAAGTGGCAATGTCAGATCATCTTTGTGTTTTCTTTACTGCAATAGTTGACTCAGCACATAGCACTTCAGAGCGTATCATTAAAAAACGGTATCTTACACCCAAAATAGCTGCAAATTTTATGTCATGCTTAGATAAGTCACCGGCGGCTACCCCACCCTCATCCTGTGATGATATGTTTAATCAGCTCAATAACAAACTGAGGGCCTGTCTTGATACAATGGCCCCCATTAAATTAAAAATAAGAACCCACCAGAAAGCCCCATGGAGAAATGAAGAAATTATTTTATTAAATAGAAAGTGCCGAGCGGCTGAACGGAAATGGAGAAAATCTAAATTAACTGTCCATCATGAAATCTTTCACAAGCAACAATTTACAGACCATGGGCCCTATCTTACACCCAGCACTAAGCGGCGCTAACCCAAACGCAAGTGTCTTTGCTATCTTACACCCGGCGCTGGGCTCATTATAACACCTAGCGCTCACATCCTTTAAATACCATGTATTCCTGCGCCGATTACAAGTGAACTGGGCGTGTTGGTCTTAAGATGAGGAGTGGCCAGGATAATTTTTGGCGTATTGCTATCTTGAGCCAGCAGAAAGCGCTTGTGCTAAAACCACCACAAACCTGGTCTAAAGTCATGTCGCAGTTGTTACATGTTATTTTAACGGCGCATATAAGTGCGCCTACATAGGCGTGTTCAGAACGCGCGTACACCCTCCTTTCTGTTACACACAGGGGCGCGCACAAGCATGACTAAAAATATCAAGATTACAATGTGAAATATTATTGTGTAGGCTATATCAAAAATGCATAATAATAAAAGGGTCCATAGGTCAAAGACCACATACCTGTCCCTCAGCGAAAGGAAATGCCGCATTAAATCGCTTTCAGCCCACTCCATCAACATCCAGGCGATGTGCGATGGTACGTGTAAGGTTACATGTATAGACTATTCGCAATTATCCTGGATCAAGCTATGACTTAGCCTATATTTGCCAATAATTCCTGTAATCTTCTGGGGGGGACAATCTTCTGTTACGGGACAATGGCTATCCATTAAAAATGGCTTTCCATTTGCTGATAACATATCAAGCCTAATGCGTGAATTGTCAATGATGGAAAACTCTCGCACTGCAATAGACGGACATTTGAGTTCTGAAGATATCATTACAATACAGCTCTCTAGGCCTACAGCCTGTAAGTAAATAGAATGGTTTTGACTGAAAAAAGTTCAAAACCTTGTCCAGTGAATATTGCATTTATTGTTTTTCAAATAGCCTAGGCTATAGCGGATTCGCTGTGCATAAGGTTTTTTCAATAGCATACAATTAAAAAAGGAGATAACTCCTTTGGAAAAAGCATATACTGCAGTATATTGTAAATATATCAAAATTATCTTCACAATATATTTAAAATATACTGCAGTATATTATATTTCCATAAGAGAAATGTCACCATGTTAACTGAATTTGAACCGTATTCTTCGTCCTTCATATTTTTAAAATGACAGTGGGTTTCCATACTCTCAGCTTATTAAAACCCCGCAGATTTCACCTGATATTCCATAACTGAACAAAACTATTTTAAAGAGAACTAAGCGTCTAATTAGAAACTAAAAAAATTTGCAGCACGTTACACAATTAATTCACAATTAATTTTAATGCCATTCTCTGCACGTGCGCTTTAACTTCATGCGTGAGCAGGTCTGTTTCCCCTGCTGTAAATCACACTCATTTCACAGTCCTCCTGGGAAAGTGGATTGTTTAAAAGCATTAGCCTACGCTACGAGTAAAACAGGTTGGTCACATTTCCATAAGCAGGACATTATAAATTGATTAATTTTATATAATATACTTTTGATCATAATACTAATCATAATTTAATCATAATCATACATACCTTCACTATAATGTGAAGCATCTGATTAAATTGAATGTCTTTATCTAACATGTTTGTTTGTGTTTATGGGTCTGCCCCACTGTCTATGTCTGTTTTGCTGCTGGAAACTACAACGGAAGTTCCCTAACGGGAAAATAAAAGTTATTCTATTCTATTCTATTCCTTCTTTTCCCTCCTTTCCTCTTGGGGATTACCTGACCTGCTGTTCCCACTAGTGCCTCTCTCACAATCTCATTAATAGAGTTAATGTCTGCCTCCCCATCCACATCAATTCTCATTAGCTTTACTTCAGACAATACTTAAAAATTTCCCCAATCTGCTTTCTTGAAGACCCATCTCTCGATTCCTGCCACCGTACATTCCCCGACTTTTACTCCTACCTTACACACAATAGGGTAGTGGTCACTTCCTATTGTTGTATCACTAATTACGTCCCAGGAGCCCTGAGCTAACACCCTTAAACACCAGCATTATATCCAGGGCAGATTCTCCTCCTGTGGTGGAATTAAACCTAGTCCCTCTCCCATCATTGACACAGACTAGTCCCTTTTCGTCCAACAGATTCTCTACCACAAGGCCATTTCCATCTGTCGGAAGACCTCCCCATAGAGTGCTATGTGCGTTAAAATCCCCACACCAAATCACATTCTGCCCATCCTGCCCTTCCACCTTCTCCAGTAGATTCAGTTCCAACTTCTGGCATGGGTTATAGAAATTCACTACCATCAAACTTCCCCTATTCAACCATACCTCAACTACCACATATTCAAGAAACTCTCCCCGCCCCACCTCCCTATAAGTTAGCCCCTGTCTCACAAAGGTAGCACACCCTTCTCCATTCCCTCTCTCCCTGTCCCTCCTCACAACCGCATAACCCTGCAAAACAAAATCCAACTGAGGCCTTAACCATGTTTCCTGTATGCAAATCACGTCCGGTTTCTGCGGTAAGTCCACAAGAAACCTCTTAAATTCCTGTCCATTTGCGATCAAACTCCGGGCATTCCATTGTAGGCAGATAACCATTATTGTGAACTGCCAATACATACCCCTTCACTCTGCTGATTTTCACTGAGTTCACTACTCACTGTTTCCCATGTCAGCCCTGCTATATCCAAAAACTCCTCTGCTGCTTTCACAATGATTTAAATCTTTTCTCTTTTGCTACCAGTCTGTGCTGTACAATTGATTACCTTTGCCATGAACAACACAAACCACCTCTTATCCACCAACAATGTATTATCGTTCACTTTTCCACACCCGCTCCTGCCTGACTACCTCTACCTACCAACCGCTGTAATAACTCCCTTTATCCACCTTCTCCCTGACAGCACCTCACTACTAACCACCGCTTTTTTACCCACTTGTTTGATTTTTAGAGCTTTACTACGCTGTCCGCATCGTTACACATCACCAATAAGTTTCCATTTCTTAGTACCCTAGCCGATTTAATTTCACCTACGGCTTTCTTCAACGCTGCTGTCAAAGAAATCGGACTCATACTGCCAACTCCCTCCTTAAACTTCAACACAACTTTAAACTTCTCACTAACCCCACTTCTTCACCTCCACTCTCACCCGATCCAGACCCACTTTCCTTGTTTTTCTTCCTCTTCCGCCTCTTGCCCTTCCCCATCAAGCTTCCTCTCCCTCCGCTGTCTCGTCTCCATTTCGTCTCCTTCCTCATCTACCCCTCCTGCATTTCCTGCCATCTCAAGACCATTCACAGCCCAGTCGTTGCACAACCACCTCTCCAAGCGCTTCAATCAGTTGCACCAACCCTCCTTTTCCGTTTCGTCCTGCTTCCAGAGATCGTGTTTCGTAACCTTTCACTCTGGATGTACAACCTCACACCTCCTCAGAGGAGTTCCTGCCGCTTACGCTATTAGATCATACCATTTACGTAGACCTATAGGTGAATTTTAGTAGTCAACAAAAAAGAGTTTTTATTTTTAATGTATTTTTTATTATTTATTATTAATTTATTAAATTTGTGCTCTGACTGTTAGAAAGTTCAAGTCCAAGTTAAAGTCGAAGTAAAAAAACCTCCAAGTCCGAGTCAAGTCCCAGGTCACAGATGGTCGAGTCCAAGTCAAGTCACGAGTCACGGTTATTGTGACTCGAGTCAGACTCCAGTCCAAGTCCTGAACTCGAGTACTACAAGACTGCCTCCAGCTGAACAGGCTGAACTTTTTAAAGGCTGCCTCCAGCTAAACTTTTTAAAGGCACCGTCAACTTAGTGTATGTAAACCTCTGACCCACTGGAATTGTGATATAGTGAATTAAAAGTGAAATAATCTGTCTGTAAACAATTGTTGGAAAAATTGTGTCATGCACAAAGTAGACGTCCTAACTGACTTGCCAACACTATAGTTTGCTAACATGAAATCTTTGGAGTGGTTAAAAATGAGTTTTAATGACTTCAACCTAAGTGTATGTGAACTTCCGACTTAAACTGTACGTACAACAACCTACACACAGCAGCTTACACACAACCCACACAGAAACCTACACACAGTAGACGATACATAGTAACCTACACACAACAACCCACACACACAAACCTATACACAACAACCTACACACAACAACCTTACCTACCCTACACACAGCACACTATACACAGCAACCCACACACAACAACCTACAACACACAGCAGCCTACAGACAACAACCTACACAGCAGCCTACACACAACAAACCACATACCGAAACCTATACACAGCAACCAAGGTCTGTTTGGGCCTAAGCTCAGCCCATTCATGATATACAAACTGGTATATCCTTCTGCGGTTTGTTTACATTTGTGGTTAATTTGCTGATTTAAGTTGCTTAACAATGGTAAACAATCTGGGCACTATTTTCTGAATGCGCAGAGATAAAAACAATGGGCCTCATTCACCAATCACTCTACAAACAAATTTGTTCTTAAGACTTTCAGATTTTTTTTTACAAAGATTTTGGAATTAACTGATGTTGCTATTTAAAGACGGCTCAGTCAGTGACCATTAGCAAGCTAGATAACATTAAACAAAATTCCAAAAGCGAAACTGTCAAAAGTGTGGCTGTAGGCTATTATCTATCTGTAGGATTCAGACATGCTTAAAAACAATAGCGTGCAAAGGGGGGACGTCCAATATAATGAAGCATTTGATTATATAGAAATGCAATGTTTATTTTTCGCTTTTTGAAGTGAGAGTACTGTAGGCAAAGATCCGCTGTAGGCAGAAAATGGGTTGGGAGCACCGAACTATGGTTGGGAGGGGTGCTTGTGTGATTCCAGGTTTAAAACCAATCATCACAGAGCATCTGAAAAAAACCTGAAACGCCCATCCAAACAGGCTGTTCAGCTCGAAGGTTTAAAAACTCACTGGATTTATATATTTTTTTAAATATATTGCAACAGGGGCACATCAACTTAGAAAAACTATTTGAAGACACCCAAGATGAATGTTTCAAATTAATGCTCCAATTACAGTACAAAATGTGAATTTTTAAAAATTAAATCAAAAGGGCCAAAGGCTTAGGAGTGGTTTGGCATCAGTGGGGGACACTTCAGTGCTAGGGGGGTCCGGGGGCATGCCCCCTGTGAAGAAAATTTTTGAAAAACAAAATTTAAATGCTAATTTCTAGTGCCTTTTGAGAACAGTATTTATTAATCTGCTGTTAAAAAAACGTTTAAACGAAAGCACTCCAAACTAGCTAACAATATCCTACTGCAAAACAAATAAATCTTTAAAAAAAAAGTTTTTATTTGTGCTCTTGCAAAATCTCCCTCCCTCTTTTTCTTTTCTCATGTCGCTGGATCACATGCTGTATTACAAATACAATAAACTTAAATGAACAAGATTACAGATTACCTGTAAGGGGGGAGTGTAAGGTTCAGAAAACCAAGCGCAACAACCAAGGGATCCAAAAGTGTATATCGTAAGAAATACACCACAAACGGACAGCTCCACAGTAGGAGGGAATATAAATGAAAACAATGGGAATGAAAACCTCCCAGCGTAAGCCAACACAAAAACAACCCCAAAAGAGGGCAAGCTCGGCAATAGCGAGTAATCAAACAACAAAAGAACCTCACGCTCTCACACAAGTAGCATATAACTGGAGGTCAGAGAAAAACAAAAGAAAGCCTGTGTAAAAAGGGCGAAAGAAACAAAATAGAAATAGAACCTGTTACCTACAGCTCTAGGTGCGAAAGAGCTGAACAAAAGGTAACAGGTAGAGGAGTATAAAGGAATAACGAGAGAAAAGGAAACAAAAAGACTAAATAAATCTTTACCCTAACTCTAACCGGACTACCTACGTTTCTTATTTGTAACAACCAGAAACGTAGAGACCGCAATCCTATACCCTACCGACTTCGATGTCAAATAGCAAAGACAATATTGAAGCACAGGAAAGCGGAAGGGCGGCAAGGTGGTGCAGTGGTTAGCACTGTTGCCTCACAGCAAGAAGGTACCGAGTTGGAATCCCGGCCGAGGGCCTTTCTGTGCGGAGTTTGCATGTTCTCCCTGTGTCTGCGTGGGTTTCCTCCAGGTACTCCGGTTTCCTCCCACAGTCCAAAGACATGCAGGTTAGGCTAATTGGAGACTCTAAATTGCCCATAGGCATGAGTGTGTGAGGGAATGGTGTGTGTGCCCTGTGATGGATTGGCGGCCTGTCCAGGGTGTATTCCTGCCTCTCGCCTGATGCATGCTGGGATAGGCTCCAGCACCCCCCGCAACCCTGATCAGGAATAAGTGGGTTAGATAATGGATGGATGGATGGATGGATGGGGAAAGCGGAAACCCTGAGCTTATATAGCTGACCGAAACTCAAAACAGGTGAGAGAAATCACTGACGAGCGACAGCAAAGCACCGGAATGGAAGACAGAAAATCCGATAGATTGCCCCGACTTCGCCAAAAGAAAAAACCACCGCAGAAACAACCGGAGGCTGCCAGAAACCATGACATTACCAAAGAACTATAGTTATTGAGCTTCTGAGAAGCTAACAGATTAATAGTTATAAATAATAAACAATACAAGGGTGGTGAATGGGTTGGGCTTGGGTGTTTGTCTTGAACTGCTATCCCTGAAGGAGCGAGGGCTGTCGTTAGCTATAGGATGAGGAACATGTTTCAAAAGCTTTTAAAACTAATGCTGAATGTTGCTAGATTATCAGCGTTGTTATAACATAGTAACAGCGCTGGACAACGATGTATTGATCCACAGAGAATGCCTTGTTGCTTACCTGTTCGTAGTAGCTACTGTAGCCTACAGGGAATGATTTCCCGAAAAGCTATTGAGTGTTTTAGCTCTGTGGGCGAATAAGCTATGTAACTTTAGACCGAAGATTCACTATTTAAACTACTTTTCGGTGATTTTTCGGGAAAGATATTCCATGTAGGCTACATTACGAACAGGTAACAGAGAATGCTTTGGAGCAACAAAACTTGAATAGGCTACTGTCGTCGTTCCAGGTCAGGTAGCCGACATCATAGTCCAGCGCTCTTACGTGGCTAGCCATCTAGTAAATGCTGACGGTGTTATTTTCTGAAGTTAATAACTATGGACTTGTTTTTATCTTATAACGAATGCTACCTCAACTTGATGAGGTCCAGACAGTCACGTTATTTTGGGGAATCGCATCAGCTTCGGAGCCGGATCGAGGGCTGAACTGAGGGAATGGACGACGCTGAAGTTGGCTCCCAATTCTAAATTGCCGGTCCACCTTAAATCGGCCGCAAAAAGCCATTGTATGCTTTCACGGTCATCCTTACGCTTTTTTCTCCACTAAATCTAATTGTCTCAATATTCTGATTGCCTAGTTTTATATATGAAATACCCGGTAGACCTACTGTTATACATCTGAAATTATTTGGGTAATGCACCTTTTTGAAATAATCCCACTCCAAACGTTCTTTTTGAAACAATACAGTAATATTGGGGAATGTTGCAGCGGCTGCTTTGCTCAAGCAGTCAAATACACTGCACTGTTTCAGATTTATGGCTTGTTGTATTTGTAAGTGTTTCATTAGATTGCTAGTATTAGCTATACTCCCCTTACACACATTTTTTTTGTTTTTACATAAATTGCATTTTGCTGTGTTTATGTTCGCTTTGGTAAAGGCCCACACTTTTGAACGTCTTACCCTGTCTGCCATCAGTGCCACATGACTGGAATAGGCCTACACAGAACGTAAACTAACCTCGCGAGCTCAGCCTTTCCTCCAAAAAGAAGAAAGCCTGGCAAACAATCACTCGAAAAACGGAGATTCGTTTGCAACAGCTCGGGGGCAGTGCTCTTTGGTCAGCTGCTTCAATCGACCAATTGTAGGAAAGCAGGTGTTCGGCAATAGAAAAGTGTTGCAGGAGAGAACGACTCTTTTGGCAATGAGATTTTTTATGCAAACTTGTAAAGGCGCCGTATTGGCTTCAAAGACGCAATTTTGTGAATGATGCACGTCTCTTTAATTACTTCTTAAAATATCTGCCCAGATATATACATTTTTCTTAGTAAGTCTTTGTCTTTTTGTTTCACCAAGTTATGAATGTAAATAGAGGAATCTGTGGGAACCACAGAGGAATGGTAGTAAATAGAGGAATCCTAGTACTAGTATAGCCTATGGTCCGACCTGCCGACATTTTGGTAGTCTTTTCTGGTAGCTTGCTAACAACAGTGAAGAAAATAATACAGGCTACTTTATAATTAATATGAATTACACAAAAGAAAATATGTACGAGGACTGGTTATTTTCTGTATTGACAGAATCCACTTCTTTTGCGGTCGTATACGTGCTAGAAGTGTCATTTTGAGACCGTTTTAGCTGCAACATAGAAGTGAATGGAGAGTGACAAATACCCTATTCTGGATTACCACCCCAGGGGAGCACAGAGCAACTAACGAACATATTTCGCCACTATTTGGACTCATATCATGGCCAGGTAATGACACAACTCAAAGTTTAGTTGTGCTTTAAAGGGACTGAAAGAGGTAATTTGATTGGCTGTGGTTGAATCCAGCTGAAATACACCCACTGATAAATATTCAGCCTAACCCAGCCAATTTATCCACCCTGTCCACAGATACCCATTCTCCCCCCCTGCCCACAGATACCCACTCTCCCACCCTGCCCACAGATACCCACTCTCCCCCCCTGCCCACAGATACCCACCCCCCTCCCCCGCCCACAGATACCCACCCTCCCCCCCTGCCCACAGATACTCACTCTTCCCCCACTGCCCACAGATACCCACCCCCCCTGCACACTGATACCCACTCTCCCACCTACCCACAGATACCCCACCCCCCCTGCCCACTGACACCCACTCCCCCTACCCACTGATACCCACTCCCCCCCCGCCCACAGATACCCACTCCCTCCCCTGCCCACAGATACCCACCCCCCCCGCCCACTAATACCCACTCTCCCCCTGCCCACAGATACCCACCCCCCCACCCACTGACACCCACTCCCCCCCACCCACTGATACCCACTCTCCACCCTACCCACGGATACCCACCCCCGCTGCCACTGACACCCACTCCCCCCCGCCCACAGATACCCACTCCCCCCCCTACCCACAGATACCCACTCCCCCCCCTACCCACTGATACCCACTCCCCCCCTGCCCACTGATACCCACTCCCCCTACCCACTGATACCCACTCCCCCCCTACCCACTGATACCCACTCCCCCCCTGCCCACTGATACCCACTCTCCCCCCTGCCCACTGACACCCACTCCCTCCCCTGCCCACAGATACCCACCCCCCCCCGCTCACTAATACCCACTCTCCCCCCCTGCCCACAGATACCCACTCCCCCCCTGCCCACAGATACCCACCCCCCCGCCCACTGATACCCACTCTCCCACCTGCCCACTGATACCCCACCCCCCTGCCCAATGACACCCACTCCCCCTACCCACTGATACCCACTCACCCCCTACCCACAGATACCCACTCCCCCCTGCCCACTGATACCCACTCTCCCCCCTACCCACTGATACCCACCCCCCCCCTACCCACAGATACCCACTCCCCCCCTACCCACTGATACCCACTCTCCCCTGCCCACTGATACCGACCCCCCCTACCCACTGATACCCACTCCCCCCCTACTCACTGATACCCACTCCCCCCCCTACCCACTGCTACCCACTCCCCCCTACCCACTGATACCCACTCTCCCACCTACCCACAGATACCCCACCCCCCCGCCCACTGATACCCACTCTCCCACCTGCCCACTGATACCCACTCCCCCCCTGCCCACAGATACCCACCCCCCCTACCCACTGATACCCACTCCCCCCCTGCCCACAGATACCCACCCCCCCTACCCACTGATACCCACTCCCCCCCGCCCACTGACACCCACTCCCCCTACCCACTGATACCCACTCCCCCTCTGCCCACAGATACCCACTCCCCCCATGCCCACTGACACCCACTCCCCCTACCCACTGATACCCACTCCCCCCCTGCCCACAGATACCTACTCCCCCTACCCACTGATACCCATTCCCCCCCTACCCACTGATACCCACTCCCCCCCTGCCCACAGATACCCACTCCGCCCCTGCCCACTGATACCCACGCCCCCCCCTGCCCACTGATACCCACGCCCCCCCCTGCCCACAGATACCCACTCTCCCACCTACCCACAGATACCCACCCCCCCTGCCCACTGATACCCACTCCACCCTGCCCACAGATACCCACCCCCCCCCTACCCACAGATACCCACTCCCCCCCTGCCCACTGATACCCACTCCCCCCCTACCCACTGATACCCACTCCCCCCCTGCCCACTGATACCCACGCCCCCCCTGCCCACTGATACCCACGCCCCCCCTGCCCACTGATACCAACGCCCCCCCCTGCCCACAGATACCCACTCTCCCACCTACCCACAGATACCCACCCCCCCTGCCCACTGATACCCACTCCCCGCTGCCCACAGATACCCACTCCCCCCCTACCCACAGATACCCACCCCCCCCCCTGCCCACTGATACCCACTCCCCCCCTGCCCACTGATACCCACTCCCCCCCTACCCACTGATACCCACTCCCCCCCCTGCCCACAGATACCCACTCCCACCCTGCCCACTGATACCCACCCCCCCTGCCCACTGATACCCACTCCCCCCCGCCCACGGATACCCACTCCACCCCTGCCCACAGATACCCACTCTCCCACCTACCCACAGATACCCACTCTCGCCCCCTGCCCACTGATACCCACCCTCCCTGCCCACAGATACCCACTCCCCCTGCCCACTGACACCCACCCCCCCCTGCCCACAGATACCCACCCCCCGTCCACTGATACCCACTCCCCCCCTGCCCAGATACCCACTCCCCCTGCCCACAGATACCCACTCCCCCTGCCCATTGATACCCACTCTCCCACCTACCCACAGATACCCACCCCCCCCGCCCACTGATACCCACTCCCCCCCTGCCCATTGATACCCACTCTCCCACCTACCCACAGATACCCACCCCCCCCGCCCACTGACACCCACTCCCCCTACCCACTGATACCCACTCACCCCCTACCCACAGATACCCACTCTCCCACCTGCCCACTGATACCCACTCCCCCCCCGCCCACTGACACCCATTCTCCACCATGCCCACAGATACCCACCCCCCCCCTGCCCACTGACACCCACCCACCCCCCTGCCCACTGATACCCACCCCCCCTGCCCACTGATACCCACTCCCCCCCCCCCCGCCCACTGATACCCACTCCTCCCCCGCCCACAGATCCCAGCACTAGCACTGGCTCATCACAGCTGTCTCAACCAGATATGCCACTCGGGAGACTGATGGTCATCTCATCACAAAGACAGAGACACTGGAGTGAGTGCGGAGCTGCAAAAGTAATTTATTGACTACGGCAAAGTCCTTAAAATCATGCAGACACAGAATCAAACTTAGAGACACAAAGGCCAGGCACAAGTATATGACATACAATGCATGGTGCAATCCAGCGGCTCGTTTCACAAAAGCGATTTGTGAGGATTTTCATTTGCAGATCACAATATCTTGTCAAAACGCATTTCAGGAAAATGCATTGCTTGCAAATCGCAAGTAAAAGTATTGATGACTACAGGCCTCTCTCACATCCAATTATTTCCTCACAAGTATGGTGTTTCCTTTGATTATGCAGAGACGGTGCCAAAAAAATGTTCCGTGATAGCGCCCATCCTTTAGATAACTATAGAGATAATGAGGTGCTCGAAAGATATAGATTGCTATGGCACAAAATATTACATTTATGCGACTTTCTTGAATCTTGATAGAGATCGTAGGTCAAACACTAACAGGAGTATGGCCCAACCAGCCTCGCTTCAAGTGTTTCCTTACAAAAAGTAATAGCCTGCATAAAAGTTTATTTTTTTAAAGTATAACCTACTTAAGTACAGTAGGCTAAGCTTTTTGGACCTCTTCTATAAGGTATTCTAGTTTAGTGGACCAGGTGGGCTAGGCATCTAGCTGAAATGGGTGTTGCGTGACCCTGCAGTTCCACATTTCTGCTACTCACAACTAATTTGAAGTGTTAAAGGGATAGTTCAGAATTTTGGACATAATGTCCAGTGGCGATTTTAGCATGACATTTCTGGAGGGGCAGTTTTGTATGATGTCACCATAAAAAAAATAAAAAAAGCCAATTAGTCTACGGTAGGTCTATGCTATGGGCTGCGCTGTAGGCCTAAGTGCCAGGGAGCAGAAAGATTTCAAAACTGAACTGTATTGCTTTAGCACAACACAGAACCCTACATTGAGGTTGCTATACTGCAACAAAGTAATAGGATGAGACAGACACGTTTCTTCAATAACTTGCATGCTTTATCAAAACCGTAAATACAAGCATATGACACGTTGTTAACTTGTAGGAAAGTGAAAACAAGTTTGATCAAGTTTATCCA
Organism: Synaphobranchus kaupii; assembly: GCA_029718625.1. NCBI lineage: Eukaryota > Metazoa > Chordata > Actinopteri > Anguilliformes > Synaphobranchidae > Synaphobranchus > Synaphobranchus kaupii. The sequence goes on from CM056386.1 coordinate 32,641,073, forward strand.
GAACTAATGTAATTATAGCCTAGCTAAAATACAAAAAATGCAAAGCATGCCAACGGCATATTATAATAACAATAATTATCATATAAATGTCAAATAAATATGCAAACATTTAATACAATCATTTGGTATTGCTTTAGCTACGTTAATACATGCCTTAAATAAACTTCAAAAAGGTAAACAGGTAGCAACCTCTGGAGAGAGCTGCCCTTATTTTCACGCCTGCAAAACTATAAATTCACCAAAAACCGTGTAAAACATAATCTATTAAAATCACTAGCCACCAGTTATTTGTCTGATTCAAGTTTACTTAATATATTCAGGTATTTAGCTTTTCACATAATAATGAGTGTGTAACAAATTCAGCAAGGTGCTTCGTTGTCATAAAGCGTGATTTTTAGATCATAACTTAGGCTACAGTCCTGATGCGCTAGGCTACTTGCTTTTCCCACGGCCTCAGAAATCGAGAGAATATCAGAGAGAGGGAAAAAGAAAATGTGATTGCAGCGATTAAATTATGTTGGAAAAAGTTTTAAAAAATGCGTTAGACTAGATTTCCTGTATCATTACCTTATACGCCTGTATACCTTCGAAAAGTTGGAAAAAACTTATTTTATATGCGCAAACTTGACACCTATGACAAAATAAAATCAAACAAATTGAAAACTTTAGCTGGCTAGCATTAGCGATACACACACTGAATTGGCTTTGTTTATGTTTATTTCTTGGTCATGTCAGCCCACGTTAACGACGTTAACTTAACGTTTATTATTTTTTCACCACCTGTTGCTAGGCAGAATTAGTAGGGGCAAAAACATTTCTGCCCCTCCGCTCAATATAATTTGGGGCAGGTTTTCCCTGCTTACGCAGATCACGCTCACGTTGTTTCCCTAGAAACGGTGGGACAGAGTGCTCCGCTGCCCCACAGCAGAGACATAGGCCAGGGAGCGCAGTCCGCAGCGTGAGCACACACGTACACACAAAGGAAACTACTCAAAAACAGCACTATAAGGAGTGTGAGTCAAGTTTATTATATGTATACACGCCAATTTCACGATTGAATCACTGTTTTGTATTAAATATAAAATACATTTTGCCACAACGTTCAGATGTTACGAGTATCTTGCACAACAGCGCCACGTCTGGTGGGGCACTGCCCCACCTGCCCCTAATGTAAAATGATCATGCTGTCCCTTCTTTTGGACATACACACGTTGCTAATGCTAGCGCAACTCTATGGTAACCGGTAGCATCCACTACCAAACACACTTAAACACTCCACAGCAAAGCAAATAAAATACGACGACAGTCTATCTGGGTTATTTTGAGTGTTTATACCATCATTTTTTAAGTCAAACTATCGTTGAATCCTTTACTTTATGCTGACCTATATTCTCTGTGGAAGTACGGCGGCGGAGCGATACTTTACGTTACCTACGAATGTAGTGCTGGCACTGGTCGACTACAACAACAAAGAAGAGCGACAAGTTGCAATGGCCACATTCGCTCCGCCGCTGTACTTCCACAGAGAATATAGGTCAGCACAAAGTAAAGGATTCAACGATAGTTTGACTTCAAAAATGATGGTATAAACACTCAAAATAACCCTGATAGACTGTCGTCGTATTTTATTTGCTTTGGGTGCACTGTGTTTAAGTGTGTTTGGTAGTGGATGCTACCGGTTACCATAGAGATGCGCTAGCATTAGCAACGTGTGTATGTCCAAAAGAAGGGACAGCATGGAATTAGCTGAAAATGGTTTCCATCAATCAACTACATCATGGGTAAGTCGTAATTGAGACATTATGTCCAAAATTCCGAACTATCCCTTTAAACCACATGAAATGCTTGTTTTTTTATTTCTTGTTTTTGTTAATTGCAAATATTTTAGTTATTTATATTCTTAAATTATTTTGTGATGCTGTATACATTTTTGTTCCTCAATATAAGCAAGTGTTGGGGTTACAAATGTATATTTGCCTTGTCATTAAAGATAGTCCTCATGCAAAAACTCCTAATTAGTGATGGGCGATACCACACATTTTCTTTTCAATATGGTACCAAGTAATAGCAAGGCTAGTATCCCGATATCGATACTGATACGATACTTTTAAAAGTTTTCTTGTGTACATAAAAAAGGGGACATCTTTGTGATTTCTACAGTGAAAATTGATAAATGTGGACTCCAAAAAATTTTATTTGAAAGCCTTTGCATCAGTAACATTATAAAGACTTCTCTCTTTTTTTCTGTTTAATAACAGCAATTATGAAACACATGTTCAATTGTTCAAAAACATTTAAGAAATGTTCAATTATATTACCTAATTGCGATAAAATGATGGCTGGGATAACAGTTAAATTCACTACAGATTATTCCTGAAGGTAGCCTATTAGCAACATGAGATATTTCCCTTCAAAACGGTAACATTTTATGAGATGTAATCTATGTTTTAGAAACACTAAGCAATGCATATCAGTTTTTCCACAAAATAGATATAATGCAAAATTGATGTAATGAATTCAGATGTTGTTTGAAAATTTGTCCATTCTAAGCCTATATAGCCTACACCTATTCATCAGCCTATTATTGTAATGTTCTTCTCTTCAAGAAATAACCAGTGTTTCCTGCTTTCTTTTGGAATGGTTAAAATAACCTAATATTATCACAATATACCTGGATAATGCCTGCCTCTCTGAAAGGTTTCTGTCAGGGAACTCTGCTTGACTCTGGCTCCAGTGGTGGGGGTATTTGCCTGCGTTCCCTCGCCTCCTCTGATCACCTTGACACATATCATAGTTTACTCCAATACTGTTTAGTGGAGTGAACTCCAAACAATGCTTCGCTTTCTTTCTGCTATATTAGCAGAGCAGCACTGGTGCCGTCTCATTGTATGACTGTCTGTGACTGCTGCTTGTATTTCTTGGCATGCCTGTGTGGCAGAGGGAGAGGGTGGAAGGAGAAGTAGTTCCTATCCTACACAATTATTTGCTACAACATTAGAATTTTTTCACTTTTTCAGCAACAGATACACATTCAATTCAATAAAACACTTGGCATCTATATTTTTACATGTGGATCGATTCTGAAAAGGAAATCAGGATCAGAAGTATTGATATTTCAGTATTGATCCACCCATCACTACTCCTAACATGTTCTTGGTTTGGTGTATTGGCTAAATAAGTAATCAAATATAAAGAAAGTTTGCCCACACTCAAAGAGAGAGAGAGAGGGAGAGGGAGAGGGAGAGAGAGAGAGAGAGAGAGAGAGAGAGAGAGAGGGAGAGAGAGACAGAGAGAGACAGAGAGAGACAGAGAGAGACAGAGAGAGACAGAGAGAGACAGACAGAGACAGACAGAGACAGAGCTGACTCTCGCTGACATATGCATCATACCGACAGCCTGGAAACTCCTTACACCTGACGCATGGGAAGACAGATTGAGATCAGGGTTGAATAGAGATAACTGCTGCCTCAATTTTAAGTGCAGTTTGCCTAAAGCAAGACAACCTGCTCTACCACAAGTAATTTGACAACTCTCCAATTGTTTGTTCAGCCCCCATAATACTCACCTAGGTTCAAACAAACACACTGGCAGTGAACCAGAAGAGCATAAATATAATGGCTGAATGCTTAAAGTAACTGGTAAAAGTGTAGTACAATGGTTAGAAAAGTGGGCTTAGAACTTCAAGGTTGTAGGTTTGAGTCCAAGTGGGGCACTGTAATTATACCCTTGAGTAAGGTAGTTAACCTTAATTGCTTCAGTAAATATGCAGCTGTATAAACAGATTGTATTTATAAAATGGGTAAGAGTGTTTGCTAAATTCTCAAAATGTAATTATATAGTTAACATAACATTCGAAAACAGTTATATTAGTACTAACAGCAGGGGCAACATAATTTGTATAGCCTATTACATAAAGGTGTGGTCAAACAGAACGAAAAGTATATTTTGTCCAAGTAGCCTATTATTATACTATAATATAGGCCTAATGTATACTCACCCTGACATCTGCAGCTCTTCGGGCGACAGGAGTGACCGTGTGGCCCTGACAGGACCCCACTATTGCGCAGTGTGAGCAGATGAGTTTCTCCTCTGATCTGCAGAACCAATCAAGCTCTGACTTATGGTCCTCGCACAGGCCCGTTTCCACGGAACTGCTGTTCGTCGCGGCCGCCTCATGGTCCAGGGCACCCGCCTTGAACCAGGAATGCGCCTCACTGTCGGTGCCAGACTTAGGTGTACCATTCGGCAAAAGTGCATTTATCCTCCCGGTAGAGAGAATTCCTGTCGTGGAACCACCGTTTACAAGGTGGCTACCCGAACTGACACGGCGAGTCTCCAACTCCGGCTCTGAATCGCTGTCCTCCAAGGACACCGCTGTCAGTTCGCAGCTCCCACGCTCAGAACTCATTGTTCCTCGAACGACTTATATAAATGTATCCGATTAGGAAAGCTAGACTCGACGAATTGAACATAAAACGATAAAGTTCTGAGCTTCTCGAAGTTTCAACAAGCTGACGCATAGGTAGATTACAAGTGACAGGTTGTGTAGTGTAGGCTACCTGTGACAGGTGAGGAAAGGTACGAATGCGGAAGTAGCGGACACAAAGGTCAAAGCTGTAAAGCAAGTTTAACGGCTGAGAGAATTAAAGAAGGGATTTGGCAAAGAGGGAAATTATAGGTTATGAAATGGAAATATGTAGGCCTATTTGAACAAATAATTGTTCTTACACGTAAAAAATCTCTGAATTGTCACAGTTCCGAAAGTGAAAATCCGATTACTTTTTGCAACCGTGCTACAAAGAAATGAGTGGCAATGAATGACACGTTAATCTTCAACTTTTCCTTAGTTTGTTTTCTAGCCTATCTTACGTCATCTGCCTGTGTGTGTCACACGGTAATTCCACGGAATGGCGCTCGAGTTTGAAGGTTTCTACCACTTTGTTCAGCCACATGTCCCCCATTCAAATCTAATTTCAAACGTCGATGAAATCAAATAGCCTGGGTAGTCTACCTATAGAATTCCACAACAAACACCATGGAGAACCATCATTCTTGACTTATTTCTTAATAGGCTACGTAGGAGAATAGTCAGTCATTGCAAGAAAAAGCAGTGATAAGATCATAGATAAAGGTAGTCTACAATAGTAATTGATGGATGAATATTGCCATTATAAATGTCACAGACAACCCATAGGTCCGTAAATAGCCTAACCATGATAATCTAGAAAAACGTTTAAAAAAAGAAAGAATCATAAGAATTAAAGAAAGAATAACAATGATAACTAGATTAACAATTCCTAAAGAAATTGGTGTGGTTGCTTCACAGTGGTATCAATTGCTGGAAATGCTATAGAAAGATGGTAATAGGCTATGGTACAGTGTGAGGTAGTAAATAAAAGGTGGAAATGGTATGAAGTGGTAATGCGGTATAAAGGAATCTAAAGAAGGTGAAAGTGTTAAAATATGGTGATGCATTTTGTGGTAAGTAGTCTAAAGAACCTGGAAGTGATACAAAGAAATAATGAATTGTGATGAAAGCACAAAAAGGTAATGTCAAATCATCTGGGATAGTATTGTTAGGTCATAAGTGTTGTAGAGGAAGGCATTGTGATGTCATAAGCAATGTAAGTTACAGCATCCACATTCCATTGCATTGGTTGTGCCCATTGACTCCCATTCATTTTTTTGGCGATAAAAGGTCAGTTATCTGAAAAAGTGTATATGGTATAAAGGTAAAAAAGTAATAAAGTAATAGCAACCTGGAGGGTGTATAGAGGTATAATATGAGGTATGAATGGTGTTGATGGTGGGAATGGTGTAGGAGGAGATAGGTTCTCAAAAAGTGGCGGAATAATAATAAGTATGGTGAATAACAATAGGTGTGGTTTCACAACCACACCTAATAATTGGCTTGCTCTTGTGGGGGTTTAGGCTGGGTTTTTCTGTGAAGTGTATTGTGACAACTGGTTGTGAAATGCGCTATATAAATAAATATTGATTTTATTTTATTAACAATCCTTTATATTTATTGGTAAAACATACCACTGTAACATTTTGGAACCATATTGATAGTTCTCCTTCAGTTGGAAAGGCATCAGGTTACCCTTATCATAGCGGTGTTATAGGTTCCCTTCTCCTGTGTTGAATAAATTAATGCTGAACAGATACCAAATTTATTGAAATTTGTTGCAACTCCAAATAGTAAACTTTAACACACACCAAAGCACATACATTTTCAGTGAAGTCAAATCACACATTTGCTGGTGCATCATTTTCTGATATTATTCGAGTAACCTTTGCCGATATCCTTCCGAGAACCAAAACAAAAAAGTTAAAGTGGCCTATTTACATTTTTTTGACATAATACATGTTGGATGGCAAAAATATGTTGCATTGAAAATATTTAAAAAAATATTATTTATTTAATGTTTACTGAATGCAGATTTCAGCATAGTCGAATATAGGCTACAGTTCAACCCCCTTCTAGGTTGAGGCACATAAGGTGGTAAAGGTGGTTTTTCTTATTTTACATAACAAGTACACATGTTACATTACAATGATACACTTCTATCATTCACTGTCAGGGAAGATCCGCTGGTCTTAGGCTACTTGCTCTAATGTTGAATTTCCAGGAATTGGAGACTGGCTTTTAAATATATAACAACAAAATATGCTGAACATTAGCCTACAATCGTAATGTAATCACAATTACTTGTGTTCATAAATTAAATTAGTGCTTGTGGTTCCATGAAAATGTATACTAGTATGCGTATTATCTTTCAGCCTTAAAAAATCGGATGCACATTCCAAATACACCATTAAAAGTTCCATTTTTTTCAAAGGATACTTGGTCTGTTCTCGAGATTTCGCGCTTAAATGACAGATTGTTGCACACAGGAAGCAGCCTTCCACAACATGATGTCGTCAAGAGGGAAATGGGCGGTATTCGTAAGGAAATTCCCCGTGTTGATTGGACAGACCAATCGAACATTATTACGTCATGGGAGGTTACGTCACCACCCTGGAATTAAAGAAGAAAAGCACAGAGCGTATTCCGTGCTCTTTGGTAAAAGTAAAGATACGATGCTTCTGATTGGCCCACCAACACCCTCACAGTTATTCCGATTGGCTATTGCATTTTGCACTCATACCTCCCCGCGGTGTCCTGGCGTTCCGATTCCAGCCAGCGGTGTGTCACGGAGGCTGTGGCGGGGGAGAGAGAGCCTGGCTCTGACTACCCAACTAGGCTAGACCGGGAGCACAGTAGGGGTTGGGGGTCGTTCTGACCAGATTCAAATTCTTTGATCAACTGGACAGCTTTCTCTTTGTTTCTGGTAGCCACCCGCTCTCCCTATGTCGGATTTTAAGCTCGGGATTGTTCGGCTGGGCCGTGTGGCCGGGAAGGTGAGTTGGATCCTGTGGCTGCCATGTGCGGCAATAAGGGGTGGGGATCAGAAGACAAGACAACAGAACAAAACGCTAAAATGGCTTGCTTCACAATTAACACTAACAGTCTAACGCAATATACCCCACGAATAATACTGAACAGTTAAGTAGACACGGAGAGGACCGATCTACCCACCGCCTGCGCACCGTTCGCAAAGTGCGTCTCTAGCGGTGCCTCTGTTTGCAGGGTGAGCCTAGCCGCTAGCTAATTAGTATTGCGAGCTAGCTGCCACCAGCTTAGAGAGGACGCTGGCTATTTAACAGTGGGGCAATGTAACGTTACGTGGACGTAATATATGGGAAGTAATGCACGAAAAATACATGTTTCCCAATCCCAAATTAATCGAAAACCTGAGCGGAAAACAGCGAGCCGTTTTTTTCCAAACCAGGAACCGTCCGCAAAGTGACTAGCCGGCAAGTGTCGGTTTTCTGAGACATGAACCGATCCGAATAATAAAACAAATAATAATAGCCAGCTAAATAACGGGCATATGAGGTCAAAGAGTAGATTTGTATTTTGTATCTATGTATGACATTTTTGCTTAACGTCACTACACAGCACAGTTGCCCGCTAGCCAACAGTTTTGTGAACTGTAACGTTAGCGTTAGCCTCTTACCAGCCAGGACGCCACCAGTTTTGAGAGCAGTGTCTGCTTGCGATGCCGCGTCACAAAAACACTAGGGGGCAGATTTCAACTAAAAGGTGAGAAAACAAATATCTGTTAGTAACGTTAACTAAGAAATTAGCTTTCCGTTTGATTTAATTTCTGTCTGGGTTATTTTGATTGGCAGTCTGGACTGTTAGCTAACAAGGCCAAATAGCTGGAGATAGCTAGCGGTAGCTAGTTAGCCAGGACTAGCCTACTGTAGAGGGCAGCAGGTGTCGAAAATGTGAAAAATGAAATGTAAATTTGAATATGTGCAGGCAAATTCTAAGTTACATCCTTTCCTATATTACAATTGCTGTCTGTCTGAATATTATGCAGCTGCAGGTTTTTGGTTGATTGCAGACAGTGGCAGTAACGTAAACGTGTCACCCCTCTCCCCAGCGATGTGTGACAGGGTTGCTCTTGAGGTGTGCCGCCCGTGTCTGTTTCTGACGGGGTGGTATGTGACTCAATAAACTGTTGTTTGTTTTTAGGTTCGTTTAGCTAGCAGCTATCTAGCGTTTATTTTGTCTTTCGTTTCTGTTGAATGACAGTGGCTTGGGCAGCATTACTAGAACGGCAGAGTTGTTGCAAACATTGGGCATTATTTTTCTATCAGCTAAGAAGATTGGTCGTCTTCATCGGAAATGTGTTAATTTGCCACTGTGGATGTGATGTTTTAAGGTAAATCGTTGCAATTGCTTAATCCCTCTAACGTTATACCAGAATATTGTCTTGATCTAAAATACCCGTTACACCTGGCAAAGAATCCTCGTTCTGTCTTGGTGTAGCCTACTCCATTATTAGTGACTGTTTAACCGATCTCTGCGCTAGTAACGTTAGCTTAATAGCAGCAGTAGGCTCCCAATACTGAAAATTCATATTCTGAATCTACACCAAAGGCATCTTGTGGAAACCCAATATGTACATTTGAAGTCGGAAGTTTACATACACTTAGGTTGAAGTCATTAAAAAATTTTTAACCACTCCACAGATTTTATGTTAGCAAACTATAGTGTTGGCAAGTCAGTTAGGACATCTACTTTGTGCATGACACAAGTAATTTTTCCAACAATTGTTTACAGACAGATTATTTACAGACAGATTATTACTAATTCACTATATCACAATTCCAGTGGGTCAGAAGTTTACGTGCACTAAGTTGAGTGTGCCATTACATTTTTAATATTTGGTCGCATATCCTTTGCATGCCATGACTTCCTGATGTCTGTGACCCAACAACATCAAAAGATTTGATGTCTTGATATCTTATTTTTTGGTACTCTTACAAGCGATACTATAACATCTCTGCATTTGAATGGATCTCTATGGGAATTGGGGGGTGGGACTAAATTATGCTGAAACAGTATGGAATACATGATTGGTAAAATGGCTGTAAGTCATCAAGGGTCTGAGGTATCAAACAAGCCTCAAACCATCACTCTGCTGCCAGATATGCAGTAGATATGGACGGATCACTTTAAGGGTTGTTTCTCCTGACAAATTTTCCTATTGAACTGGAAAAATAAGTCAGGAGAAGAAACCCTTCAAGTTATCCTTCCATATCTACTGTATTTCTGGCAGCAGAGTGATGATTTAAGGCTTGTTAGATATGTCAGACCCTTGATGACTTAGAGCCATTTAGCCAACCATGTGTTTCCATACTGTTCCAGTGTAATTTACAGCTAAATCTAGTCCCACTCCCCAATTCCCATAGAGATCCATTCAAATTCAGAAACGTTATAGTATCGCTTGTAGGAGTACCAGAAAATAAGATATCAAGAGTCTTTTGATAGTGTTTGGTCACAGACATCAGAAAGTCATGGCATGCAAAGGATATGTGACCAAATATTAAAAATTATTACTTTATTCTACATTATGTTAAACTGTCCAATATTTTTTGATGCCCAAAAATGGGGGGGGGGGGGACTATGTACAAAAGGTTCTATAATTTCTAAACGGTTCATCCGATATGGATGAAAATACCCTCAAATTAAAGCTGACAGTCTGCACTTCAACGTCATTGTCATTGTATCCTTTCAAACTCAAGTGCTAGAGTACAGAACCAAAATAACAATGAGAATCAATGTTATTCACTTCACCTGTCAGTGGTTTTAATGTTGTGGCTGATCGGTGTATATATATTATATATTACACCCAGTGATGAAGGCGTGTTGCTGCAGGAGACTCTATTTACCTGAGACTTGACTAAAACCCTGACTGACAGTGGTTAAGTGCCCATGGTACTTTCTGAAAGATTATGGGTGTTACCCCTTGAGTCCTGGACAGATTTACAAACGGGTTCTCTGGCCACTGATGGGCTGTGGAATATCATTCCCATGGCATTTTATTGGATGTGGAGTATCAGTCCCATCACAGCTGATTGGCTTTCACAACACAGCTGATTGCCTGTGGACATGTCATCCTTCCCCTCACAGCTGATTGGCTGTGGAATGTCAAACTTCCCCACCTTTTCTCTCTTTTGTGAGAAAATCACATGAACCTATTTTTCTCTCTCCACAGTCCCACACACTCGAGAGGTGATACACATTTATGTGAAAGAATTTTATATAACGGGGAATTCCACCAAAAAATTTGTTCAATTTGTAGAAGAGTAACTGTCCTCTTGATTGAAATGAGCTCTCGGCTAACTCTCTACCTAGTGAGAGCAGAGATATAACCCCAAACTACTGCGCATGTTCCAGGTACCTGTTTTACTGTGAACTACGGCCAGGGGCTTACAGTTTATGGGCGGGTGTCAGACAATGCCAGTCACAGGTTGCCTCTCCTACGGAATACAAACTGAAGGGGCTGGGCGTTACTACTAATCCTGCCTGGAAGCTGTTCTTCGAGAGAGGCTAACATCGCTCGCTGGAAAGCTAGCCACTAAAGTTACTGTTCTACTGTAAAAATGTCACCACCATTAGCTTGAGTCTCCGGAGAAAAACGGGGGAAATACAGCCATTCTTTAAGTTTTATTTAGGAAAACAGCCCTTAATTCATCTGCTTTTGGTATAGTGAAAACAGCTACCGTAGCCAGAAGTCTGCGACACTTACTTGTTACTCATTTCTCCTCCCGGTCCACCACCAGTCATCGTTTACCTGAGGCCCTCCCGGGTCGACCTGCTTCGGCTGCAGCCTCACGCCTTCGGTTAATCGGCTCAGCCGTGTCTTTGGGTTCAAAACGGTAGCCTTCCACATCCAATTTAAGCAAAATTTCTCAGAAGATGTTGTCATCCAGTTGTCATGTCATATTTTGATCCACAAAATAGTTGGAAGCGATTGTAGTGGGAATAATTGGTAACTTAGCTAAGAACTCTGAGCTAGCTCACAAGCTAGTGCTGTTTACAGTTGTAACAACAGGTTCGCCACCTCTCTGGCCGTGTCCGAATCAGCGCACTTATCTACTATTGAGTAAATTACGCCAGTTGAGTATACTTTAAAAAAAAAAGCTGTTAAGTGCACGACAAAACAGTGAGCAGTAGGTATACAGTATGCTAGTACACAGTAGGCTACACAGGACGGAGCCAGATAGGGCTCTGATACAGACACAGCCTCTCTCTCCCTCTTTGTGAGTTCGGCCATGCCTCCTTCAGCATGACTTACCTGCCCATTGTAGTTTTTCAAAAATAAGGAAGGGTTGAGGTATACGTCATTTTGACGTATACCTCTACCAGATTTGTAACTTTAGCTGTCAATATTTCGGTTCACGGATTGTTTTGGCCAGCGACAAAGAGAGACTTAATTAGTTGCGCCTTGATCTGTTAAATAAACTTAATGTTGTTTTTCGGTGGAACTCCCCTTTAATCCATAGTATCTTTATCAAGTGTTGCTTCATAGATTTCCCTTAACTTCATAATGTCTCCCAAAACACTTTGTTTAAACCTGTGAACTCCTTGTCTGATAATGTTTGCCAAGGTTACACTAGCGAAGTGCCTTTGGGAGTGTGATAATGATGATGTCAGCACCGGTATTGGGAATTCAGCTGATCGTCAGCAAAGCAAAAAACCAGCTTCAAACCTGCCATGCTGGAAGCCCTGAAGCCTGCTTTTGCCCTGAGGTTACTGCAACAGTGGTTGTGTATGGGTCTATGTGCGTGTATGAACAGCAAACCCACACCAAACAAGAAGCCTGTGTTGAACTGTTTAGAAATAGAGGCTGTACGGTAAATGACACACACTCTTTATCCATTTGCATGGCAGGTATTGACAACACCACTTTCCATGTCTCCACAGACAAAGTACACATTGATAGATGAGCAGGACATTCCGCTGGTGGAAAACTATGCCTTTGAGGTAAGGGTCTTATTACTATACTGAAAGGTTGAACTTGGGGATCAGAAGTGTAATTTGCGCCATAGTGGAGTTCTTAAGGCACAAAGCTACAGCCGTAAAAAAGGTGTTTGAAGCAGGTGCCTCACATGACCTCGTGGGGATGGTGGCACGTGCTGGCACCTTTCTTTCAAGCCTCTTGAGATTATGTGAATGTAATCATTAACTGCATGTCACATGTCTTAACATTTATGAGAATGAAAGACATCATGTTTTGTTGTGGAGTCTGTGATTGGCAGTACATGCAGCTGACGAGTCGTAAAAATACTACGGCAAGCCAAAGAGCCCACTATGTATTAAACCCTGATTGATGAAATGCAAGGCCTGGAATATAGAACGGACCAAAATAGAAAATATAATATGAATGAAACCATTTGTAATAATCCATTATTGACTTGGTGTTTAAATAAATAATGCAAATGTATACATCAAATAATTAGGGATTGTTTTGTATTTTTGGCAGCAGAAATATTGAGGGCCTTTCATTGTTCATTGTATTATTTTTAATGTTTGAAGCATTACGGCCCTTTTAGCTTCAGATAAAATGGATCTTTTAGCTTCAGATAAAATGGATCCCTTTTTTAGTTTCAGATAGAACACATCTCTCCTCTCCATCTCTCTCTAGATTCAGATAAAACGCAACTCTTTTAACTTCGGATAAAGAATCTCTCTTTTAGCTTCAGATAAAATGCATCTCTTAACTTCACATTAAATGTATATTTTTTTAGCTTCAGATAAAAAGCATCTCTTTTAGCTTCAGATAAAACACATAGGGCTCTATTTTCAAACCAGCGCAAGGTGACGGTATAGTCAAACGCAAGCTTGTTGACAGCATCAACGTCTTAAAACTGGCGCTATGGCGTTTCTCAGCAATACCGCTAGGATCAACAAATTCTCAACATAACATCCTTTCGCTTGCGCTGCAGTGGGATGGGTGGCGCTGTCTGGGGCGTGTTCTAAAATACTTTCGGCTCAGTGACAATTTGAACCAACGAAAACCCATTGCGTTATGATCAGCTGGAACCACCTCTTAGCGGGAACGCAATAGACTCTGGCAATTTGGTAACTTATTCGTCATGTAGTTCTATGTAGCGTCTATAGGTGATGCCAACATTACACTTCCATTTAATGAACAAATAGCCTATAATTATTATTAATTAATTAATTTTAATTTAAACTACTAGAATAAAACAGGACAGCTTACAAGAAACTTTCGATCATGTAGGCCACTAGCCTATAATATATAAATTACACATTGACACAGTTGAATCATAAGCCTACCATTTGAATCATAATTATGCCTACATCACCTAATGTAGGCTAATTAATGCATTCGCCACCTCCTCCCGTGCCTTCCGAACTTCTGGGAGACGAGGTGGTGTGGATTGTGATCCATAAATTACTACAGTCCTAGCCTGTACTTCTGTTGCAAGTATGTCTGATTCCTGTGCGGAAAATCTTGTCGTTGACGGTCCAGTGCGTTTGGGTTGCTCATTATGAAATTGCATGGAGCGATTGCGTTCCAACGCGATTGCGTTTTAAAGCATGAGAACAACAATTTGATTGGCTACCATAGAGACACACCTTGGACGTTTAAACCCAGCCTTTTAGCAATACCGCCATAAGGTGCGCCAAGATTGCCGTCATGAAATTACCAAATTTCTCGCCGACGCCCTCAGAGCGATACCGCCAAGCGATTACTCTTGCGTTCACCATTGCGTTTGGTTTATTAAAATAGAGCCCATAGCTTCATATAAAAAGTATGTATTTTAGCTGCAGATAAAAGGCATCTCTTAACTTCAGATAACGCATCTCTGTTAGCTACAGATAAACTTTTTTTTTTTTTAGATTCAGATAAAAAGCAGCTCAGCCTCTTAACTTCAAATAAAACAGATCTCTCTTTTAGCTTCAGATAAAACGCATCTCTCTCTTAGCTTCACATATGACATATCTCTTAGCTTCAGATAAAACACATCTCTTAGTTTCAGATAAGAAGCATCTCTCTTATAGCTTCAGATAAAATGCATTTCTCTTTTAAATTCAGATAAAACCATCTCTCGTTTAGCTTCAGCTTCAGAACATCTGTTTCTACTAGTTTTTGCAGCATTAACAGAGTTCAGTATTATAGGGTTCCATATGAAAATCTTCATAAATAAAGTATTAACAATGCAAGAGTGCTGTTTATGTATTTTTGCTGAAACACTTTTCTGGCACATGAAAATTGTGGACGCTTGTTATGTCAAAACTATATTGCATATAAGAGTTCTATAATACAAACTGGCCAGCTGGTTATCAAGTGGTAGATAATTCAACCTGGTCAACGGTTCAGGCAAATTGGAGATAAAGGTAAATTCATGTTGTTATTTCATATTCCTGTAAGTAGCAGGTTCTCACTCCTGCTTTGTTGCCCCATCGCAGGCTCGCATGGAGGTAGATGCGGATGGGAATGGAGCGAAGATCTTCGCTTATGCCTTCGACATTGGCAAAGGCCGCTGGGCGGGGCGCCCTCTGCATGAGCTGCTCTGGTGAGTTTGGCTGTGCAGCAGGTTTTGCTGCCTTTGTGTGTGTGTGTGTCTTGCCATTGCATCTGACTTCTATACTGCAATTTTTGTTTGTTTTATAGGTATTTCTAACTGTGTTTGCATGTTTAGCTTACATGTCAGCACACATACAGTTGAAGTCGGAAGTTTAAAAGTCATTAAAAGTAATTTTTAGCCACTCCACAGATTTCGTGTTAGCAAACTATAGTGTTGGCAAGTCAGTTAGGACATCTACTTTGTGCATGACGCAAGTAATTTTTCCAACAATTGTTTACAGACAGATTATTTCACTTTTAATTCACTATATCACAATTCCAGGGGCTCAGAAGTTTACATACACTAAGGTGACTGTGCCCTTAAATTTTTAATATTTGATCGCATATCCTTTTCATGCCATGACTTCCTGATGTCTGTGACCCAACAACATCAAAAGACTCTTGATATCTTATTTTCTGGTACTCTTACACGTAATACTATAATGTCTCTAATAATATGATTTCTTCTCCTGACTTATTTTTCCATAGAGTTCAATAGGAAAATTTGTCAGGAGAAACAACCCTTAAAGTGATCCATATCTACTGCATATCTGGCAGCAAAGTAATGGTTTGAGGCTCGTTTGATACCTCAGACCCTTGATGACTTACAGCCATTTTACTAATCATGTATTCCGTGCTGTTCTAGCATAATTTACAGCTAAATCTAGTCCCACCCCCCGATTCCCATAGAGATCCATGAAAATGCAGAGACGTTATAGTATCGCTTGTAAGAGTACCAGAAAATAAGATATCAAGAGTCTTTTGATGTTGTTGGGTCACAGACATCAGGAAGTCATGGCATGCAAAGGCATGCAACCAAATATAAAAAATTTCTGACCCACTGGAATTGTGATATAGTGAATTAAAAGTGAAATAATCTGTTTGTAAACAATTGTTGGAAAAAATACTTGTGTCATGCACAAAGTAGATGTCCTAACTGACTTGCCAACACTATAGTTTGCTAACATGAAATCTGTGGAGTGGTTAAAAATGTATGTGAACTTCCGACTTCAACTGTATGCGTTTATTAGTAACAGTGCACACTTCCTACGTGCTTGTACTAAATTGACTATTCTGCTTGCCTATAACTATGCTCCTGTGTGTGTGTATGTCTCTCCAGGGAAAAACACAGAGGCGGAATTGCTCCTAGCTTCCAGGTTGTCCACATCAACTCTGTAACCGTTGACAACCGGCTGGATAACCTGCGCTTGGTGCCGGCTGGGTGGAGTCCCAAACCAGAGGAGCTATCCAGCAAGCAGAGGTGCTGGACATTATATTTCAGAACAGTAGTACCTTTTTAGTCCTGGTTCATGGTTATTTGTGCCTAAGATCTATAGGTTCATGCTGAGACTATGTTCAGTTAACGGCTACGTCTGTGTGTTTATTCTGTTACAGTTACGCACGTTAGCCATGAGCTCATGTATGTTTATTCTGTTACAGTTACACACATTAACCACGTGCTCTAATGTGTGAGAGAGAGAGTCTTTAATTCCCACAACAATTACAGGTGCGACTATACAGTGCGACTACCTTGGACTGCCCTGGACTACGGCAAACTCTGCCCGATCTCAAAAAAACAATCATGTGTCCCCAGCTTTAGCCCTAAGCTGATGTGTGTTTATTCCGTTACAGTTACACATGTTAGTCATAAGCTCGTGTGTTTATTCCGTTACACAGTTACACGTTAGCCTTAAGCTCATGTGTGTTTATTCTATTAGTTACACACATTAGCCATAAACTCAGGTGTGTTAATTCTATTACACAGTTGCACGTTAGCCGTAAGGTCATGTGTGTTTATTCTGTTACACAGTTACACATGTTAGCCTTAAGCTCATGTGTGTTTATTCTATTACACAGTTACACATTTTAGCCATAAGCTCATGTATTTATTCTATTACAGTTACACGTTAGCCGTAAGCGCATGTGTGTTTATTCTGTTACACAGTTACACATGTTAGCCTTAAGCTCATGTGTGTTTATTCTATTACACAGTTACACACGTTAGCCATAAGCTCATGTGTATTTATTCTATTACACAGTTACACACGTTAGCCATAAGCTCATGTGTGTTTATTCTATTACACAGTTACACACGTTAGCCTTAAGCAAATGTGTGTTTATTCTGTTACACAGTTACAAGTTAGCCGTAAGCTCATATGTGTTTATTCTATTACACAGTTACATGTTAGCCATAAACACGTGTGTTTATGCTGTTACACAGTTACAAGTTAGCCGTAAGCTCATGTGTGTTTATTCTATTACACAGACATGTTAGCCTTAAGTGCATGTGTGTTTATTCTATTCTATTACACAGTTGCACATGTTAGCCATAGGCTCATGTGTGTTTATTCTATTACACAGTTACACGTGTTAGCCTTAAGCAAATGTGTGTTTATTCTGTTACACAGTTACAAGTTAGCCGTAAGCTCATATGTGTTTATTCTATTACACAGTTACATGTTAGCCATAAACACGTGTGTTTATGCTGTTACACAGTTACAAGTTAGCCGTAAGCTCATGTGTGTTTATTCTATTACACAGTTACATGTTAGCCATAAACTCATGTGTGTTTATGCTGTTACACAGTTACAAGTTAGCCATAAGCTCATTTGTGTTTATTCTATTACACAGTTACACATGTTAGCCTTAAGCGCATGTGTGTTTATTCTATTACACAGTTACACATGTTAGCCATAAGCTCATGTGTGTTTATTCTATTACACAGTTACATGTTAGCCATAAACTCATGTGTGTTTATGCTGTTACACAGTTACAAGTTAGCCGTAAGCTCATGTGTGTTTATTCTATTACACAGACATGTTAGCCTTAAGTGCATGTGTGTTTATTCTATTCTATTACACAGTTGCACATGTTAGCCATAAGCTCATGTGTGTTTATTCTGTTACACAGTTACAAGTTAGCCGTAAGCTCATGTGTGTTTATTCTATTACACAGTTACACGTTAGCCTTAAGCGCATTTGTGTTTATTCTATTGCATTTACACGTTAGCCTTAAACGCATGTGTGTTTATTCTGTTACAGTTACATATGTTAGCCATAAGCTCATGTGTGTTTATTCTGTTACAGTTACAAGTTAGCCGTAAACTCGTGTGTTTATTCTGTTACACAGTTACACATGTTAGCCATAAACTCATGTGTGTTTATTCTGTTACACAGTTACACACGCTAGCCGTGAGTTCATGTGTGTTCATTCTATTACACAGTTACAAGTTAGCCGTAAGCTCATGTGTGTTTATTCTATTGCAGTTACACGTTAGCCTTAAGTGCATGTGTGTTTATTCTGTTACAGTAACGAGTTAGCCGTAAGCTCATTTGTGTTTATTCTGTTACAGTTACACATAATAATAATAATAATAATAATAATGATGCATGTCATTTATATAGCGCCTTTCTCGATACTCAAAGCGCTTTACAATGATGAGGGGGAAACTCGCCTCCACCACCACCACCACATGTTAGCCATAAACTCATGTGTGTTTATTCTGTTAGTTACACACATTAACCATAAGCTCATGTGTGTTTATTCTGCTACACAGTTACACATGTTAACCATAAGCTCATGTGTGTTTATTCTGCTACACAGTTACACACGCTCGCCATAAGCTCATGTGTGTTTATTCTGCTACACAGTTACACACATTAACCATAAGCTCATGTGTGTTTATTCTGTTACATTAACACGTGAGCCATAAACTCATGTGTGTTTATTCTGTTACAGTTACACATGTTAGCAATAAGCTCATGTGTGTTTATTCTGTTACACAGTTACACACGTTAACCATAAGCTCATGTGTGCAATTAGTGCTACTTTGAAGCAGAACACAGGATGTTCTTCCTGCTCACTATGTGCCTCCCACCCCCCCCCCCCCCCCCCCGCACAGAGAACAGTCCCTGTACTGGCTGGCCATCCAGCAGGTTCCGGCCGACCCAGTGGAGGAGCAGTACTTGGAGCTCAGCCGCACGCGCTACTACAACGCCAACGGGGAGCTGGTGGAGGAGGAGGAGTGTTCCTGCACTTACTACGAGTGTCACTACCCACCCTGCTCGCTCATCGAGAGGAGAGTGAGTACAGCTAAGCACTCTCTGCACTTCCCTGCGCCGCTCTGCGCCTCCTTACACATCTCTGTGCCTCTCTGCGCCTCCCTGCATGTTTCTCCGCCTCCCTGTGCCACTCTCCGCCTCCTTGCACCTCCTTGTGCTGCTGTCTACCTCCCTGCACCTCTGTGCCGCTCTCCGCCTCCCTGTGCCGCTCTCCACCTCCTTGTGCCGCTCTCCGCCTCCCTGTGCCTCTCTCCGCCTCCCTGTGCCGCTCTCCGCCTCCCTGTACCGCTCTCCGCCTCCTTGTGCCGCTCTCCGCCTCCCTGTGCCGCTGTCCACCTCCTTGTGCCGCTCTCCGCCTCCCTGTGCCGCTCTCCGCCTCCCTGTGCCGCTCTCCGCCTCCTTGTGCCGCTCTCCGCCTCCTTGCACCTCCTTGTGCTGCTGTCCACCTCACTGCACCTCTGTGCCACTCTCCGCCTCCCTGTGCCTCTCCACCTCCCTGCACCGCTCTCCACCTCCCTGTGCCGCTCTCCACCTCCCTGTGCCTCTCTCCGCCACCCTGCACCTCCCTGTGCCTCCCTGCACCTCCTTGTGCCTCTACGCCTCCCTGTGCCTCTCTGCGCCTCTCTTCATGTCTCCGTGCCTCCCTGCTGTGTCTTCCTCATTTTCGATTGTCATATCATATCCATCGATTGTGAACCTCCATGGTTTCTGGAGGTTGAAAAGTTAGGCCCTTTCTTTGATATGCTCATGTTAGCCTGTGTTACACTAAAGAACAGAGCCTTCGAGGAGTATGATGTTAATGTGTTTAAGGTTCTTGTGTCGTCAGATTTAAAAATATATATAAAATCAGGAGTTCTTGAAAATAAGTTATAACAATGGTACTTTAAAGTAATTGACTTATTTGTTTGGAGATTACAATGTCGATCTAGGAAATGTTTCATGTCCATATTCTATAGTATAGTGTTACCTCAGAATCTACTTTGTACTAGTTTATACAATTGTAAATCCATTTTTTGATTGCGGTTGCAAATAAAGGGAATTTTCCAGGTAACTCGGTAATTTTCCAGGGGAAATCACCACTCACTGTAACAATCTCATGCTTAAACAAAGCTAATAAAACACAAAAAGTTAAAGAATACAAGAAACTAACAAAATGTGCTGAACAGGCCCAGGTCCTTTCTGGAGAGCAGGTTTCTGCGACAAATGGTACCATCACTGCCATTGCACAGCATCTTATTCTCGATCAGGGGAAAGTTATTGGAAGTTTGACTAAATCTTCCAGTAAGGAAGGGCTGTGGAGTGCTGATGCCATCTGGGAGGCAGCCAGACACATCAAGGCATCAACCTGGTGGAAGGGACTCTAAGTATGAAGCCATGTCCCTTGTTGCTTCAGTTATTCTCTAGATCCCTCTAGATACATCAGCTGCACCACAGCGGAACTGGTGCCTGTTTGGTGGAACATACACCAGAATGCGCAACAGGCTGACAAACGAAAGAGTTGAGAAGCTGTTGGCTATTCAGTCAATATTTAAACTCTTTCAAAGATGACACCACACAAATTGAATCTGAGGAGGATTGTCCAGATTCAACAGTCTCTTTCTGAAGATGAAGCGAGCTGTGGTTGAGATAAATAATTAGCCTAGGTAAAGCAAGTCCAGTTAAAAATTTAGTTTAGCCTTACTTTAGTCAAAAGATATAGAATAGAATAGAATAACTTTTCTTTTCCCGTTAGAGAGCTTCAGTTGTAGCCCCAGCAACAACAAAAAAGACAGACAGTGGGGGCAGACCCACAACACACAAACAAACATATCAAATAAAGACATTCAATAGAATCATTGCATTAATCAAGTGAATTAAGTAAATTAAAGTGGAATACAGCCATGATTAAAAATAGCCCCCGCTGTCCAGAGATGTCCAGTGTCATTAAGCAGTCAAACACACAAACTCCGCCTCCACGACATTCTTCCATACACGCATTGTTGCGATCTCTGTACACTGTCGAAACGGAGCACCGAACTGCGTCAACCTTCCCAGTCGTCGCCTCACTCCTCCCCCGCATTATCTTCTCCTTCCCTTCTCTGGTTGCCTTTTGAAGATTGCCTACACTCCCAGATCAATCCCGACATCTTCAACTCCGGTGAAGAGCGATGGTAAACCTTGTTGCTGCAGATCCAACGGACATTCCCGAGCATATGTTGCGAATGCGTCTCCCTGGTGACGACCACAAACAAAATTATATCGACCAGACAATTCGTCAATATTATCAAAACGAGCAGCAGGAGTGCCCTGAAACATCTCCAGCCCGCTTCCCCTTCCCACTACAGACACACAGCGCATGAAAAAAACAAAAGACAAACAACAAAAAACACATTCAAATGAACAAACATGAACACGAGAGACAGCTGGACTACATGTTGCCATTACAGCGCCACGTGATGTCAATACAGATATGTATTAGGAATAACTTAATCTTTTGACTAAAATAATAAAAATAAATAAGGCCTAGCCAATCTAATTTGCTGTTTTAGATGGAAGGAAATGACTAAAATATATTTTTGCATTTATTTTCCCCCATATAATATGCTTTTTCTTAAACAAACTGCATTTGAAAAAAACCCCACAAATAAATGTGTTCACATTGTAGTAAACCAACATTATGTTTGACATTTCTTAAAACTCATGGTTTTCTCCCTAACAATGTGTGAAAAGTATTTGCAGTGACCCCTCAAATAGGCCCAGTACATAAAAAAACCAAAGACATACTTACAATTTATGAAAAATATTGTTTACAGTATAAATTCCCAAAATTACCCGAAAATTCCTCAAAAAGCGAAATTCTCGATTGGGGTTGGGGCGTGCTGTGTATACTGTAAATTGCTGGGTGTTGGATTGGGGTTGAAAGAGCAGATCCTGGGTCACTGTCCCATATCGTGTTTATGGGTCCTTAAAATTTGGGGGACACTGACTGAAAGGACATGATGAAGGCTGGATACTCAGAACCTTGTCGCTTCTACACTTTGGGCCTGATTTACTAAGACCTTTAGCATATGCAAAACCATTTAAGCACATGCAAAACCAATAACAAGATCAATGGTTGGTTATGGTATTTGTTTTGCACAAATCATTGGATGTGTTATTAGTTTTGGGTGTGCTAAGAGTCTTACTAAATCAAGCCCTAAGTTTAATAAATGGTTGCAGGTTAGAGTCTCGGATAGGACACTGATGTTGTATCCTTGATCAAGCGTACTTAACCCCATAACTAGTACAACAAGTGGTTTAGTTTATTTGCATTCATTGCGTTTTTACGGTGAAATTCTTTCATTTGGTCACACAATATACCGTTTGAAAGTGTTAAAACTCACAATTCTATCTCTATAAACAATTTCTTGATCCGAATGTAATTACACTGGTTCCTTATTTTGTAACGTGACACAAAACGGGCTCAATCAAAATGACTACGTTCCGTGTGTTCCACGGAAATCCACAGACAACACAAATAAATGTAAAGTTGGTATCCTTATCCCGGCAACAAAATTAAAAATGTTTTAGGTGAGAAAAAAACATCTGTAAAGCTGTATTTCAGCTTATGTTACTTTGTTTCAGTAATACTAGTAAGGGTAATTCTGACTCTTGGAAAACAAACTCCCAAGGGTTACCTTACAGTAGAGATTATGTCTGTAGTCAAAGGGGTTCCAGAACGGTAACCATTTTATTTCCGGGCTTGTGTTCAAAAAGGTGGTTCTAGAGTAGGGGTTAACCTGCATTGCTTCATGAAATATCCAGCTGTATAAATGGATGCTACGTATGCAATAGTGTAAGTGTCTGGATAAAAGTGTCTGCTAAATGCCAGTACCATAATGTAATGTAATAAATTATAATATTGGCATAGTGATAGTGTGCTGGTACTGATAATCATTGATAAAAAGGAATAAATAAACAAATTCAGGCGTAATTTAATAGTATGAAGAAAACAAGGAGAAGAACACATCCATTAGCGCTTAGATACTGGGCATACAAGGAAAGTCAGTGTGAATAACACCTGCACAGTGTAGGTATCATGAAGTTTTAACCATTAGCTAAGGTTTCTTTCGCTCATGTTAAATGTCTAAGTTGCTGTGCTTTGAGCTGAACAGTCTGATAAATGTATCTTCAATATTAGAGATTCCTAAGAAGAGAAATGTTATTAAAAGCACTGAATTATGTTGCGGTTACAAAATTAATGTAACACATTTTAGGATATAAAATATAGTGTTGTCAGGGCCCAGTTTATCAGCCTAAGGGCCTGATTTCCTAAGACCTTTAGCGTGTGCAAAACATTTTGCACCCGCTAAACGTCTTAGTAACTCAGGCCCTCTGACACTAAGGTCATTGTCATTACTAAGACTTTTTGCAGGTGCAAAACCTTTTAGCGCACAAAAAACTAATAAAACAGCCAATGATTCGGGCAAAACAAATGCCATGACCAATCATTGGCCATGTTATTGGTTTTGCGTGTGCTAAAGGGTTTTGCACCCGCTAAAGACTTTAGTAAATCAGGCCCAAAGTGCGCTGTCTGTCTCAAATGCCCAATATCATAAAGCGTTTAGGTTACCCTGGAGACCTGATGTTGGGCAGACAGGACATCTATAGTGCCATAGATTTCCTGGCATGATGCAGCAGGATTAATACTTTTTAATGAGACAATTTTAATTTATCCAACCCCTGCCAACCAGACAGAATTTAAATAAGCATGATTTTGGTTGCAGTACATTGATTTCCCATAATTCCCTTGGCAGCAGTGTAGATGTGGTGTTTACTGTGTAAGAGCGCCTGCTAAATGGCCGTGAATGCATTTTAGAGTCTTGGTCAAAGTTGGTTCTCTCCTGTTGACCCCACAGCTCAGGGAGTTCAACATCTGCGGGCGCTGTCAGGTGGCCCGTTACTGCGGATCCCAGTGCCAGCAGAGGGACTGGCCCGCCCACAAGAAGCAGTGTCGCGAACGGAAGAGGGTCCTGGCTCTGGAGTCAGAGCCGGAGCGGTGATCTTTGGACCTGGGATTGGACAGCGACGAAGGGAGGACGTAGGAGGGATGGAGACTTTGGGGTTTTGAAGTGCAAAAAATAAATACATATATATATATATATATGTATGTATGTGTATTTATATATATATATATGATGGAGACAAAGGACAATGTAACAGGTGGGGGGGAAGGGGATTGGGGGTGGGTGGGGTTTGAGGGTGGGGAGTGAAAACCACAATTCCCAGAACTGACTCATCTCCATGGCTGGTTTGACAAGTCTCGGAGGATGATGGGAAATGTTTTTTTTTTTTTGGTCTGGAAGGAAAGCCCCTTGCTATTTCTGCTGCTAAGGATTGTGTATTTGGGGAAGGCAGAGAGGGCAAACACAGACAAAACTGCTCCTCTGGAACGGATTCACCAACCCCTCTCCCCCCACAGCCGCTCTTCTCACCCACCTGTTATGAAATGCTGGGACTCCGTGCCCCCCTGCACAGTTGGCACAATGAAATATGGACCTCTTCACTGTACTGCCCCCCAGTGGACCCCTGGTGCATTGCACACACACTCACTCACTTCAGACCGAGACCAGAGCACAGCTGTAGGTGGGAGTCTGAGGTTTACACACTGATTCATGCTGTCGGGTTAGTTTGTGTTGTTGCCACCTGAAGGACATGGATCAAGTGCTGTACAATGATGGGGGCTTGGGGGTGGGGTGGGGTGGGGGGGGTGTTTGGGTCAATGGGAGGGTGCTTCATCACAGGGTTAGAGGGAGCTTGTATGGAGTGTGTGGATCATTGTGGCTGTGCTAGTACATCATATCTCCATGCAAACACTGTAACCCTTTTGACCTGCCACATTCTCAAGTAAACTCATTCATACTTCCACTCATGTTCGAAGGGTGTCCTGGAAAAATTTAATAACCCACAGCATTTGTCATAAAGTGTTTGTAATTGAGTTACAGCATTCTTGTTTTCTCTAACACATTCATTGAGGGGAAAGTATCATAAAAATGTCTAATGTCAAAATGTGGATGTAAACTTCAGTAAAGCATTTTTCCGGGAAACCCTTCAATGCTCCCCACACACACACGCCACACACAAACTGTATGTTTATGTCAGTCTCTGGTCAGTGTTGGTACCCCTTCTTGACAAACAAACACGCACAGATATGCATGTTACAAGAAGGTATATACAGTACATGCAAAAACATGGTGATTGTTATTATGGTAATTATTTTTATTTATGTGGATGGGTTCTAACACTGTGCACTGATTAGTTTTACCTCCTCTTCCTGGTCTTGTTCAGGGTTACTAAAGTGGGGTTAAGAAGACAAACTGTGACCATGAGTACTTATTGGGGCCAGACAGGAAACTAAATGACTGCTTGTTAACAAACTTAGTTTCCTTCCAATTTTGGCCTCAATAACTTTGGACAGGTCCATCTTAACCTGCTTTATCAGTCTTGATCGAGCTGACCTAAACAGATTTTGAGGGAGGGTGATTTTTTTGTGGGGGGGGGGTGGGGGGTTAGGGTAAGGGTTGGGATTTTTAAAAAATAAAAAAAAACATGCATTATTAAATTAATGAGCTGTGCAAATGGGCCTAGAGTTGGGAATGATATCACCATCTCTTCACTGTAAAATTAAAAATAATTAAAATGAATAAAATAAGTGTTTCATCTGCCTTTTGGGATGTATTTGGTTTGAACAGAGGGTTTTTAAACCGGGTAATTAATTTAATCCATTATCTGATGGACATGTCTTTTCATAGGGCGGCAGTGTGATAATGGTTAAGGAATCGGAACAGGTTCGATTCCCAGGTAAGACGACCATGTAGTAGGCCTAGCATACCCTCGAGCAAAGTAGGCTACTTAACTACATTGATTCAGTGTAGCCTACAGTATATCATCCTGGTGTATAAATAGATAGTAGGCTATGCTTTAAAAAAAGTAAAAGCTGTGTAACAAGCGTCTGCTAAATGCCGGTAATGTAGCCTAACGTTAGCCGGTACGTTAGGCCTAATATAGCCTTAAAAATTCTTAAAATACGGAACCAATCACTAAGTTACGTGATTTAAACATTCGAAAGTATTAACGTGAGTTCAACGCATTTTTATTCTGTTAAATTCAAACGATGTTAAATATTAGGCTACTAGCCTACCCTGTCCACCCAGCACGCAGACGTCAATCACCGCATGACGGCGCTACCGCTACATAGCAACAATTTTATGGCCAATATTTTTTTGCTACGTTGGCAACAAATCTATAGTTGAATAGAATAGGCTTACGTTTTTTATTCTATTTAATTTAATTTTTTTTACAGCTTTTTATCTTCAAATTCCACATAGGTAGCCTAAGTTTAGCAAAGGCTAGGCTAATGTGCAAAACGCTTAACGTAGGCCCTACACATGCATGATTGTCCTTGGTGATATTAGTCGCTTTTACACTGTATAATTATGAACTAACGTTAAAGTAAAGTTTAGTAGCCTAATTGGCTAGTTGGGCTGTGTCTAGTTTAATTTGTAGCTAGCCAGGGTTATGAATGAATAACCTTTCCCCAAACATTACCATGGTGACCAGTGAACTGATACTTTCGGGTAATGGCAGCCGGCTGGGACGGAATGTAGTTCAAAACAAGTGGCTGTGAGTTTATGAGGATCTCATTATCCTCCTGTTCACCATCCTTTCATTCTCACCAAGATTCCATAAAGAACCTCCAGCAACCCACCGTTCCCAACGCGGTCCTCCCTTTATTTTCGCAACCTGTAGCATCAACCGTGTTGCTAATCCAGAGGTTTTCCTCTTTATTACGAGCTACAATATCTGGCTAACCTTTTTGGAAAATACAAATTAACAACGTTATGCGTTTTCATAAAGTCTTTTTCTCCATTTGGAGTGTGTTGCTGGATGAAGGCATTAACTCGTTCAGATAGCCTACTAAGTAACTGATAGGCTAAAAGTTTCTCAAGACCGTTGTTGAGCTACCTTGAAGTACAGACAGCGGGAGCAATAATTTGATAAGAATGCACCCAGTCGGCGCCTTGCTATTTATAGAGTGACGATCGCTGAAAACTCCACCCCGTTACGTAAAGGACAGGCTGCTCCGCTGAGCCGTGTACTTAAGCAAACGCGATGGGTACAGACAGCCGACCAGGATAACCGCCTGTTCGAATTCGCACAGGTCTGCCGACCGATCTGGCTCAGAGTGCCACTGTAGCCTAAGAAGAGAAGAGAGTGCCTGGATTTATAGCTTAAGGTCATAATATAAATAGTTGTACAACTCATTCCTCACTTGGTAAGTTTAAAATTCACCCCGTAACCTATACCTTCTGTCATCGGTATGTAGGTCTACACCTCCTGAAAGTAAGAACTGGGGGGCACTAAAAACATTGGAGCCTGCATGTACACATTATGTGTTTGTGTGTGTGCTGTAGCTATGCCATTCTGCATACAATTAAGCTATAATTTGCTATATTGTCCTCATTGGTCCCCCATGTACACTTCAGTTTCTCTGTGATGCAGCGCTGACTCCCCTGTGGATGGCATGCTGTCCTGGTCCCTGTCACATGGCAGGGCACACTGTGTCCGGGCTGCAGTGCTCGGACCTCGCTCACATGATGGCGGCTCTGGAAGTTCCGAGCGGGTCAAGTCTGGTCCAGGAGAACAAGGTGCAGCTGGTGGAGAGAATTTTGCAGGAGCCGGATCGAGAGGGGTGCATCAATGTGCTGGGACGCTTGCTCAGCTCCTCCAACTCACAGTAAGCTTCCTCGAAAATGTTATTCAGAAATGGCGTTTATCACAGGTTCTGACGCTGCTGCAAAATCCTTCATAAAACCAAGGGCTTGAAATATCTTGAAAATGATAAATTTGAGGTTCTTTAAACTGTATTCATTTTTTTTATTGAGACATTTTGTGCCAGAGATTGGCTATGGTCCTTTTTTTGTTGGTTTGATTTACTGTGGAGTTTGCAGATTCGTTCCTTATTTTTAAGCACCTCACCTCACAGGGCCTGTTAACATGGATTTCTTTGTGCTTGGATCTTGTGAGCTTTTTGCTTGGAGGAGGACTACAACATTAATGGCATGACAGACATTTGACAATCAGATTCCACTCATGGAGCAGTTTGGTAATAAACAGATTCATATTATAAAAGCTTCCACTGACTGAGTAGAATGGGCATCAGTAACAATAGCTTTAATAATTACTATTTGAGTACCAGAATGGTGGTTATAATTCTGGCTTTCACAGCATTGTTTAAATAATTTCTGTAGCCTGATCAAAACCAGTTGGATTAAAATAACTGATGCTTCACTGATACTGCGATTTAAATAGCACAGTTCATATAGCTCAAATACTATGCTGTTCGTGAGCACAGACATGCACCGTAAGTTAAAATGTTATAGTCTGACAAATCTATTCATGCCAAATGTAGTAAATGCCCTCTGCTGAATGTATAATTTACTGGTAGTTCTGTGCATTTGCCCTTTCCCACAGCCTAATACCTGTTCAGCATCCCCCTCAGACTGAGTCTGAAAGGGTCTAAAACAATCACGCGTGACGTGCTCACAGCACTGAATGCCATGTTTCACAACATGTCAGTGCCTGTAAATTTTAAATGTAAATTGTATTGAGCGTGATGGATCAGGTTGTAAAAGGTACTGTATTTGCTCAATGAAGTAGGGCCAAGTTTTGGCCGGTAGAACCATTTTCCAACAGTCTCAGGCAAATTGAAGTTGATAAATGCATGGACTTTAATGGGAAAGCTTTATTGAGGTGAATCAATCACATACGCCATTGTGTCTCAGGGGAGACAAGGCCATGTTTGGCTTGTAACTCAGCATACTGTACGAACACAACGTGACCATAAATCACGTACAGACCCCACGCATGTCAAACACTTACACATCTATGAGCAGGCTGCCCGTATTGTTTTAGGTCACGTTCAGGACAGACCTCGTTTGAGAAGACCTCGTTTCCAGATTTACAGGAGCTGTTAGACGTATGGCTTCATGGCTGCCTGGGGGTGACCAGTTCTCTGCTCTACTGTTAACAAAGGGTTAACTCTGCTCGAAAAGGGGGCTTGTTTATGCGTTTCCATAGCAACGGTGTCCTGACTCTGAACAGGGGAGCGAGCCTGCAGCTGACCCGATCAGTGCCTGAGTCCAGCGCTGAGGTTCAGAGCCGTGACATTTACTGCCGCTGCTTAACGCCCATTACCATGACAGTGAACATACCAGATGCTCAGATCTGCTGAAGATGGCAAACAGATCCTATTAGGGAGTGTGTTAATGCACATCAGTGGCTTTTACAGGCCGGCTAATCAAATACTATTTGTACAGATCCTGTGTGCGTGTGTGCGTGTGTATGTGTGTGGTGCTTATAAATGAGCTGATAAGCTGAAAGTGGACATGTGGTTATGAGCAACAGTCCCAAGCAAATGAACGGCAGAATGGGTGTATAACCAGGGTGAGGGTCAGGCTGTAGAGCCTCACCTGACTGAAGCACTCAGTGTCGAACCTGCTGTGGTTCTTTGTTTCCAAAGGTTGTGTAGTACAGCGGCTTACCTCCTGGGGGCGCTGGCGGAGAGAGACGGTTGGGTGCAGGAGACCCTGGAAGGGACGCAGGGGGATAACGCTGGGCTGGTGGGGGCCTTAGGGGCGCTCCTGACCAACGATGACCCGGACACTGTGATGAACGCTGCCGGGGCCATAGCCTCATTGGTAACTGAAAGGCAAATTTGTGCTCAGTCACCCCACTGTTCATGTGTAGAGAACTCACACATACGCATGCACACATATCTACAATAAACACAATATATAAATCCCTTGTGTTAGCCTCATTCAGCATGTATCCCCAGTGAGAGATGACTGGCTACAGCCACCCTCTCTCTGTTCCTCCCTGGATCAGGTGGGGAGCAGTGTGGGGCGGGGCCTGCTCCTCAGGGAGGAGGCGGTGTTTTGGGAGGTGCTGGCCAGCCTGCCCACCCTGCTGTGCGAGGAGCGGGAGAGCACGGTGAACTACGCCGCCCTGGTGGCCGCCCGCCTGTCCCTGTGTGAGGAGGCCTGCCAGCGCCTGCTGCAGCATCCCTCTGCCCCCAAAACGCTGAGGAATCTGGCACAGTGCCTGGCACACAGCCACACAGGTGTGTACCCCCATCCTGCCCCCCATCTCCCCGCACCCCACAGCCACACAGGTGTGTCCCGGCGTCCTGACTGGGCACCCCGTCCCCCCCCTGGAGAGAGCGTTACTCAGACCGGGGTGTTAAACACAGTGGTGCCAAACGTACAGTAATATTCTCGCAATTCAGCTGACGTTTCTGCTGTGATGTTTTGACAGACACCGCCATGAACGCCGCATTTGCTGTGGGCCGTCTCTGTGGAACAGAGGAGGGGAGGAGCTTGTTACTGGCCCTGGAGCAGGAGCATCAGCTGGTGAGACACCACACACAGTGGCTTTATGGCATTATGCAGCCATCAGTCTATATTTTTACTTTCAGATAAAATAAAGTTGTCTTGTTTATATGTTGTGATAATTGTAATTATTAAATGTTTATGTTGGACTAGATATGTTTAAGTGCTTAATATGTTAATATATAGACATCAAGGCTGCATGGTTTGTGCTGGATAAGCAGTGGCGGATTTAGGTATGGGTGATATGGGCAGCCACCCAGGGCAGCATCTTGCCGGGGGCGGCACGGGGCGCCCGCACAAAATAATTTGGAATGGTGACATTTGCGCAATCGGTTTTCTATCGCTCATTTGCACGTCACTCACGTCGGTGATATCATGTCACTGTGTGGGTCAATTAACCTTGTCGGAGTGGGCGCCCTGATTCTAGTTTGTGAGCTAGGCAGGCTACTGCCTGCGCCTGGGAAGGTCTCCCACTCAGAAGTACGAGATGGGGAGGGGGGGGGCGGGGGTAGGTTTACCTCAGGTCTCCCCACTGGAAGCCCAAGGTAGGGGGAGCAGGGGAATCTAATTGGCGCACGGTAATGCACTTTCGTTACATTAGAGGTGACGGAGATTAATTCAACAGACAAGACGTATGGAAAATAGCCTTTTTAATTAACCTTCTTAAATGTATTCAGCTCGTTTCAATTGACAATATAAACGTAATAACAGGGTGTTCAAAATGTTGCTTTTTAAACGACATTGACAAATATGAAAAGCTAATCAAATAAAATATCTAGACTTTCACACTCGATTATTAATCGATTGGAGAGTTCCTCGTAATAAATAGCCTTAGCATATCAAACGCAGCATGAAACATAGCCCACAATATTAGGTTGAGTAACGCATTGCTAATTTAGAAAATGTAAAGTAATATTATTACATGCATTTATATAGTAATACGTTATATTACCACGTTACCCGACAAACTAATATTATTACACTAATATTATTACAGTAATGTGTTACCCCAACTCTGATCATGATAATGTGTGTAGCCTGCAGCAAAACAATTACAACCTAACTAGCACATTATTGATTTGGTTAACTTTCATTGAGGTGACATCATAAAGGTTTTGTGTGATTGTATTGACTAGGTCCTGAGCTCAGTAAGGGGAATGTCCAATGCTGTAGGCTAACTTAAAAGCAAAGATTCTCTAGTTTCGTCTCAATACCCTCTCTGTTAAAAGTCTATATTATTCTGATATTTTGTATCTTTTGTGATATATTGAGTGTCTTATGGGGGTGTCTTATGAATTAGACAATTCTTAGACAATTCTTTGTTACTTTTTGATATTGATGAGTCTTATTTTTGTATATATTTTTATATTTATGAGTCTTATAAAATTACAGTTAGTTTTTTTGTTGGTGGCCCCTCCCCCCCTAGGTCAGCAGTCTTCAGGCGCTGCTCTGTGAGGGGAGGTGGCCAGGGGCTGGGCAGACTGCCTGCTTTGCCCTGAGTAGCCTTTTAACAGAAGCAGATGGCCACGCACTGGTCCTGGGAAGCCCCGCCTTTCCCCACCTGCTGGATGGCCTACTGCGCCACCTACTGGAAGAGGAGCACGACAGCGCCTGGTTCGCTGCCATGTGAGTCTGCCTGTCTGTCCATCTTTACACCAGTCCATCTGTTTGTGCAGATGAGCACAGTCTGTCAAATACCACTGAGCTAATTAAATCTCTTTGTGACAATGTTAAAGCTGGAGTACGCAAGTTTTTTTTTTTTTAATATCGGGGAACAGTTATGTTTAGTTGATAGCTGGAAGCAGTGGGGTGGGGGTGTGTCTCTTTCTTTGTGGGCAGGGCCAAGGGGTGTTATGACTTTGAAATGTTCTGACAACAAATGGAAAAATGGAAATGGAAAAACTTACGTACTCCAGCTTTAAGGTAATGCAGATTTTATACCCTACAGGTCACACACAGTATTACAGTAGAGCCAGTGGCTATTTTATACCCTACAGGCCACACACAGTATTACAGTAGAGCCAGTGGCTATTTTACACTCTACAGGCCACACACAGTACTACAGTAGAGCCAGTGACTATTTTACACGCCACACACGATACTACAGTAGAGCTAGTGACTATTTTACACCATACAGGCCACACACAATACTACAGTAGAGCCAGGGACTATTTTCCAGGCCACACACAGTACTACAGTAGAGCCAGTGACTATTTTACACCCTACAGGCCACACACAATACTACAGTAGAGCCAGTGACTATTTTACACCCTACAGGCCACACACAATACTACAGTAGAGCCAGTGACTATTTTACACCATACAGGCCACACACAATACTACAGTAGAGCCAGGGACTATTTTCCAGGCCACACACGATACTACAGTAGAGCTAGTGGCTATTTTACACCCTACAGGCCACACACAATACTACAGTAGAGCCAGTGACTATTTTACACCCTACAGGCCACACACAATACTACAGTAGAGCCAGTGGCTATTTTACACCCTACAGGCCACACACAATACTACAGTAGAGCCAGTGACTATTTTACACCCTACAGGCCACACACAATACTACAGTAGAGCCAGTGGCTATTTTACACCCTACAGGCTACACACAATACTACAGTAGAGCCAGTGGCTATTTTACACCCTACAGGCCACACACAATACTACAGTAGAGCCAGTGACTATTTTACACCATGCAGGCCACACACAATACTACAGTAGAACCAGTGACTATTTTAAACCATGCAGGCCACACACAGTACTACAGTAGAACCAGTGACTATTTTACACCCTACAGGCCACACACAGTATTACAGTAGAGCCAGTGACAATTTTACACCATGCAGGCCACACACAGTACTACAGTCGAACCAGTGACTATTTTACACCATGCAGGCCACACACAGTACTACAGTAGAGCCAGTGACTATTTTACACCCTACAGGCCACACACAGTACTACAGTAGAGCCAGTGACTATTTTACACCATGCAGGCCACACACAGTACTACAGTCGAACCAGTGACTATTTTACGCCCTACAGGCCACACACAGTACTACAGGAGAGCAACTGACTATTTTACATCATGTTGGTAATGCGAACCCCCTTCCCCCTCTCTCTCTCTCTCTCTCTTTCTCTCTCTCTCTCTCTCTCTCTCAGGACAGTGAAGGTGATAGTGTCACGGCCCAGGGGAGTGCTGTGTGTGAGAGAGCACTCTCTGTTAGAGGAGCGACTGCAGGTTGGACACTGAGTTATCACTGCTCATCTCTTCTTTCCCAGTGCTCTGGCTGCTCTGGGCTCCTCACAGAGATAACACACCACATTCACTCTGCAGGATTTATACAGGGACCAATCACACAACATAATTTCCACACAAACGGAAGTTCAGGACTGAAGTTGTCATGGGAACTTCATGATCATGAGGTGCAGTTGGACTCGAGCAGGATTTCACTGGGGATTCAGTGCAGAACGGAATGCAGTGCCATGCAGGGATTGGAACCAAGATACACTTTTGTACAGGAGGAACCAGGCACAGAAAAACTAAAATCACTGCCAAACGGGCTTGAAAGGAATTGAGAATAGGATCTGGTGCTGATATGGTGTCTGTATTATCATTGAAGTCCCTCTTAACCTGCCTCTCTCTCTCTCTCTCTCTCTCGCTCGCGCTCTCGCTCTTGGTCTCTCAGTCTCTTTCTCAGTCTTGCTCCATCAGTCAGGAGCTTCAAGAGGAAGTGACTGCATGCCTGAGGAAGTTGCAGCGCCTCTCCAAACCCCTTCCCCCAGAAACGAGTCACCTTCCCTCAGGTTCCTACGTGGTATCTTGGGAGAAATGCACTTCTGAGAGCGGTCTGGAGGTCACATACAGGTCAGAAACTCACTGTACCTCAACTCTCTCAAGGAGAACTGGTGATAAGCAACCATTCAGATAGGAAAAAGCTTCATAGAAATGAGGCACAGAGTACAAGTCTCTTGATTTCAGGGAGCAATACAACAAAAACTGCCACAGAGTTTGAAGCAGCACAATGTTCAACAATCAAGAGACTTTTCTTTTTGCCTCAATTCAGTGACCTGGTAATATAACCAAACAGATTTTATTTAAATTTTTTTTGGTAGGAGGGGTAAAAAAGAACCCCCCCTGATTCACACCAATCACACGACAGACACTGGAGACATCATTCATCCTTCAAAGCAATATAACCAAACAGATACTGAATTAACCGCTATGAGAGACTCAACCTAAGTTGCTGCTTCTTTGTGCTACTTTGCTTTAGCCTCTTGGACAGAGACGAGGTTTTGTACAGGGGTACCCAGTGTCACCTGACCCTTCCCAACTCGACCCTCCAATCCAGATGCACTCTCTCTCTCCGCCTCGTCCAATCCACCGATGGCGGTGACGTCAGTCCCTGCAGTGAGCCCACCCTATTGGCTGTGGAAAGCAAAGGGGTGGAGCTAATGCCTGGTCCACCGCAGCAGCTGCGTGTAATTGGCTGCACTCCGACTCAGGTGCGGCTGAGCTGGGCTGCACCGGAGGGCGGGCTCAAACCCAGGATGTACCAGCTGTACTGCGGGGAAATGCTGCTGGAAACGACCATGGAACTGGGGTGAGCGACCCGCTTCGCTCCACACAGGGTCAGGGTGAGCGACCTGCTTCAGTCCACACAGGGTCAGGGTGAGCGACCCGCTCTGCTCCGCATAGGGCCAGGGTGAAAACACAATTGCAGGGGCAAAAAATGCCCCCAACAAGTCTTTTAACCCTCTTTTTAACCCCATTTTAACCCTTTGTCCTGCGTTCCGCAATAGAAGAGAATGTTCCGCATTTAAAATAACATACAAGTCTAATTAGTTAGTACTAATCACCATCCACGCACTGATGCACTGCATGTCGCCTAGCCTACACAGTCGGCGTCTCCCATCTCTGCTCGGCCCGCTGCAGGTATCCTACAGAGGCGCACTAGCTGCTGTGGGTTGCGCTGCCGGTGTTGTGCCATTTTTCTACTCCCCTGCAGATCTCAACCCCCCTTGCTTTGCCGGGTCATGCTAGCTTGAGACAACAGCTTTGATAGTCAATAATAATATCTAGTGATAGCCCACAGATTGTACAAACCCCAATTCCAAAAAAGTTGGGACAGTATGTAAAATGCCCATAAAAGCAGAAAGCAGTGATTTTCTCAATTCTCTTTTACATATATTTAATTGAAAACAGTACAAATAAAAGATATGTAATGTTTTACCTTAACAACTTTATTGATTTTTGTAAATATACGCTAATTCCAAATTTGATGCCTGCAACATGTTCCAAAAAAGTTGGGACAGGGGCAAAAAAAACACTGGGAAGTTCAAAAAACACTCGTTTGGAACATTCCACAGTTAAACAGGTGATGCTATCATGACTGGGTATAAAATGATATCAAAAGACTCTTGATATCTTATTTTCAGGTACTCTTACAAGCGATACTATAAACTCACTGCATTTGAATGGATCTCTATGGGAATTTGGGGTTGGGACTAGATTAAGCTGTAAATTACATGGGAATAGTATGGAACCCATGGTTGGCTAAATGGCTGTAGGTCATCAAGGGCCTGCGGTATCAAACAAGCCTCAAACCATCACTCCATAGGAAAGTTCCATAGGAAAATGAGTCAGCAGAAACAACCCTTAAAGTGATCCATCCATATCTACTACGTATCTGGTAGCAGAATGATATGACGTTATGTTATGATTTGTTCACAGCTAAACACATGAAAGTACCTGAAAAATAACCATGACATATAAAAAATAGCCTCAGTGAACAGAGCACAAAAATTACATGAAGCCGGTCTTTTGAAATTGAAATTGTTTAGCTGTGAAAAAATCATAACATGTATCATTTTAAACTATAATCTGTGGACTATCAGTAGATATTAGTATTGTTGTCTCAAGCTACCATTAGCATGATCCGGCAAAGCAAGGGGGGGTTGAGAACTGCAGGGTCGAAAAAACGGCACAACACCGGCCGCTACAATGCGGAAACTTTCGCTGGGTTGTTCTGTTTTGCTGCGCAACGCTCCCATTAGGCCAACATATTATATATCATGTAGCTACAATAATACAATAGTAGCTAATTGAATCCTATAGCACATGCTATGTAGTCATACTATATTTTTACTATAGTTTATTTTCGTATGGATGATGAGCTCCCCAGGTTTTTAGCTTATAGCTAGTTGTCAACTCCAGCTATGTTAGCCAGTTAGATCTTGCTGTGATCATAGTTCATATGAAAGTAAGATAACAAGCCAATGGAGATTAACACACAAGCACACATGATACGCAGGCCTATTCATTAGTAGACTTGTAGGCCTAGGCCAGTTCCCTTAGGCTATGCTGTCACCAGCTGGATTGTTTGCCTTGGTGAGACCCATAGACTGTAAAAAGGTGAGAACTAGGATGAAAGCTAACTGCTAGCTAATCAGACGTAAGGGTAAGTAGTTCAGTCTAGGCAGGGTTTGAATTGTAAAATGTTAACAAGGGGGACGCTGTTCGTTGACGGGGGTGGGGTGTGGTTCACTCTAGGGGGTCTGGGGGCATGCTTCCTCATGAGAGAATTTGTCCAATGGCATTCTGAAATGGTTCATTCTGATGATTTCTGAGAGTAGAAAATTAAATTTTTTCAACAATTACATAGCTGTCATGGATGCATCTTGCCAGCCTTAAACTAAAATGTGTAAGCGATTGCTATAGCTACACTACACATTTTCCGCAGACAGGCACGCACAATGCAATCTTACCATTTCTTTTCATTTATTATTTAATCCATAACAACACTTATTCTTTAGGATTAACAAAAGCCACGTTTATTGATGAAAAAAGAGGCTAAAACACATTATAGTTATGCGGGTAAGCATAATATTACTGACGTTTTTGTTTCCCTTATCATTCAGTTTGTTTGTTATTAGGAAGCGCAACCTTCAATGCGTAACGTTAACCCATGTTCTTTCAAAAAATATAACCTATTAATTTTGCCATATGTAGCCTATGCAATATGTCACGTTTAGACTATATGTTCATACAGTTTAATGCATCCAGCAAATAACTTCGGTTCATACAGTGCGTAAAAATAAATAATAACAAGACTAGCTCAACCTGGACGCCTGTATGCAGCCAGTTGGGAAAATTTGACAAGGCACGGCGGATATTGTTATGTATGGAAGCATATCCATGCCAAAATTCAAAAGAAAATGCAAATCGGCGATTGAATTTCGGTTACATTCGATGTGTGCAAAAACCATGACATAATTCAAATGAAAATGCAAAAGGCCACTTTGCGGTTTCATTTGCAAGTAAATGTACGCACTTTCTCTGACAATTTGAAAATGTTAATGCAAGTCCATTTCACATAAAATTTTTCTTGCCCTCTAAGACACAACCCTGCCATAATTTAAATGAAAATGAAAAACCACATTTGCATTAGCAGTTTCTTATTGTAATCGCATGATCCGTGACAAAAAGGAAATGATAATTCAATTTGCCATTTAACATATAATTTTCATGCTTTTGCGGAACAAGAGTGACACGCAAAAACCCAGCCAAAACTCCAAACTGAAAATGCAAAATGTCAAAGCTGCCCATTAAGACGGGGCCTTGAAGAAAGGGGTGTTACAGGGGACCATTCAAACCACTGAACTTATGGTTCAACTTCAATGGTTGTCTGTGAATGATTTCAGTTGTCAGGCCGTTACCACAACTTAGCCTACCAGGCTAGATAGCGACATTTCCTAGTTTGCGTTCATTATTAGACTCCCTTCCACGGTTGCCCCCTAGTGGTAGCCTAGTCATTGATGTTGCAATTATAGTAGCCTATTCATTTATCTGAAATTTATTTACAACTTAAAAAAACCCAGACATTTTGCCTCGTTAGTATTAAGTAGTAAGTTTCTCAGAATTCTTCCACACGTTGCTTGACATGATTTTGCTCTCCATGTTTGGAGCAGGTATAGTACCAGTCAAAAGTTTGGACACACCTACTCATAGAAGGTTTTTTCCCGTTATTTTTACTGTTTTCCACATTTTGGAATAGTAAAGACATCAAAACTATGAGATAACACAAATTTAATTATGCAAAAACCAAAAAAGGGTTAAACAAATAAAAAAAAAGTCTTATATTTTAGATTCTTCAAAGTAGCCACCCTTTGCCTTGATAATGGTTTTGCACATTCTTGCCATTCTCTCAAACAACTTCTGTGGTAAACAGGTATTCCACAGGTAAAAAGGTGATGCCATCATGACTGTATAAAAGGATATCAAAAGACTCCTGATATCTTATTTCCAGGTACTCTTAGAAGCGATACTATAACCTCTGCATTTGAATGGATCTCTATGGGAATTGGGGGGTGGGACTAGATTTATCTTTAAATTACACTGGAACAGTGTGGAACACATGGTTGGCTAAATGGCTCTAAGTCATCAAGGGTCTGACGTATCAAACAAGCCTTAAACCATCACTCTGCTGCCAGAAATACAGTAGATATGGATGGATAACTTGAAGGGTTTCTTCTCCTGACTTATTTTTCCATAGAGTTCAATAGGAAAATTTGTCAGGAGAAACAACCCTTCAAGTGATCCATCCATATCCATTTCTGTTATGTCAGATTTAGAGAATACATTCAACTTCACAGTCAGGATACAGCTTTGCTAACTTGATGCTGAAAACAGATAATTATTGCAAACGATGTTGTCTCCTCAAAATGTGTTCTGGACCAGTGGCTTAGCTCAAGCGACGGTGCAAAGCAGTAGCGATCTTTTATGTTAATTATGAGAGTAAAAAAAGTTTGCCTTCATTCTGAAACAGTGGCGACCTGCCCATTCAACGAGCCCCCTCAGATTTGGCCAGATTTCAGATTAAGCTTTCTCAGAATCTATCTACATATAAATAGCCTAATTCAATTTTATTTCATTTCCAAGTTTTATTATACATCCTAAAATATTGTAAGATGACTGTATATTCCCTCAAAACTATTCTGCAAACAGGATTTTGTTATCAACAACTTTGTTATTCCTCTGTGCCCCCTCAGTAGCGGAACAAACAGTTTAGTACAGTTTACAGGCCACCACAGTTTAGTTATCAGTATGTTAATTTATCCCCTGCCAAACCAACAATAATGAATAACTTTAACAATTATATAATTTTACAAACTGACATATAATTTGTCCTGCACTAATGAGCAGAAGTGGAAACCGCAGCATTAAAACTAATTTAGAAGATGTAATTTAGCCTACATCTATTTATGTGAATTGGCTGTCTTTCACAGATGCAATTCATGTTTTAGCCTTTACTACTTTGTATCATTTACCGTATGCTATATATTTCATGCCTGAAATACAGCATTAAATGAATCCATAAAACAGTAGGATAGGCTACCAAAAACAAGCTCTGAGACAAGAACAATCTGTTAAATGCCCACTGACAGATGATACAGCCGTGCAACGTCATTGATATTGCTTAAACTGACACTTGACTGAGCAAGGATTTTCCATTTGCGTAATGCATGTTTCCTCGATTCCTCCATCCTTGCATCTCTTCCTCACGTCCTCCGTTGGGTGGAGCTAAGGACCGAGGAAAGGGCACAAGGAAATGATGCAAGGAGTGAAAATAAGTGATTGGACTGAACCCAATGCGTTTCGTTTTTACAGATTTCCATATCTTAACAAGGGGGACAATTTTCCCAATTTCCCTTAACAAGGCGAGCGGTGCTCCCCCGCGTTCAACGACAATTCGAACACTGAGTCTAGGCTATGTGTTGTTGTAGTCTAATTGTTTTTAAGGTGTTGTGGCTGACCAAGCTTCCCCTCTCAGGGACAAATTAAGTTTATCAGTCAATCAAGATGAGATATTGTTGCATGGATATTGTAAAAAATATATAAAAAAATGGGAGGAGAAGTTTTAGCTGTCACACAGTTGTCTGTCTGCATGGCAAATGAAAGGTGTATAGCTAAAGTTTAAAAAGAAAAAACTTATTCCAACTCCTTGTAATGGGTGGCGTGACGTGTGAGGAAGGAGGAGCCAAACGCAGCAAGGGGGTTCATAAAGCCCTTAGGCCACTAAGGCGGAATACCCGCAGATAAGGGAGGAGACAAGACAAGGAACAACAAACACACCACAGACGCTACTAACCGGCTAACTGTCAAACGCTACGTAGAGCGCAAGGACAGGGATCGGAACAGCCAGACATAATACGCGCCCTGTCTCGGTAACGAGACACAATAAACGGGCGAGTAGCGAAAAGGCACAAATAAATAAACAGTCAACCAATGAAGAATGACAATTTAATAAGGAGGCGAAAGAACAGATATAATGTTCCGTGGCTATTTCCATAAGCTAGAACTAAGTCATGTGCGGAACCTAAAGGAGGGTAAACGCCCGATCTCCCAGGGGGAAGAAACATTTTACAGGCGAGCCGACGGAGAGCCGCAGTCCCATAACCTTACCAGCAAAATGACCAAGCTTAAAACAGAGCCACGCCCTAACCTCTCAGACAGGAGATGAAACGAGGCAAAGGAACAGGTAATTAAAGTTCCAAGGCATAGATTGAGGCTCGCAGTCACACGCAAACACAAATACAAGCCCTGCCTCTCAATAAGGGGAAATGTAACGAGGCGAACAGGAACAGAGATTTAACGTTCCCTGGCGATATAAAAAGGCTCGCAGTCCAATGAATAAAACCAAGAGGGTAAACACCCGATCTCCCAAGAGAGAAACATTTTACAGGTGAGCCGACGAAGTACCGTCGTCCCATAACTTACTATCCACAGACTAACGCAAGCTAGAATATAAAACAACCGCCCTAGCCTCTGCCTAATGGAAAAAATGTAACGAGGCGAAATGGAACAGAGAGCTAACGTTCCGAGGCTATTATTAAAAACACGCAGTCACACAAGCACGTCCACAGCATCGCCCAAGCTCCACATAAGGAGACAACACACCCGGAGAACGAAACAGAACAACAGTTCACAACAATCGTCTCGCAGGTAAAAAGGCGAACAGGACTGCTGTAACAAAGACCTACGCAAACATAATAGCACGAAGCCTCAATATAAATAAAACCCTGAATCACAACAACGGGGAACGTAGTCCACGAGAAGGAGACTAAACAGGGAAAAACGTACCAAGGCTACTTACTGGCTCACAGTAACACGGAATTAAGTAGAAGCAAAACGCCAGGTCTCTCAGAGAATAAATATATAACGAGGCGAAATGGAACAGAGAGCTAACGTTCCGATGCTATAATTAGAACACACGCAGTCACACACAAACACGTCCACAACAACGCCCAAGCTCCATATAAAGAGACAAACACCCGGAGAACGAAACAGAACAACAGTTCACAACAATCGTCTCGCAGGTAAAAAGGGCGTACAGGACGGCTGCTACCAAAAGACCTACGCAACATAGCACAACAGCCTCTCAGAAAACTAATGAAGGAGACGAGGCGAAATGGAACAGAGATTTACGGTCCCAAACTTCTACGAGATAATCAACAACCAAGCCAGTAAGAAATAAGCCCTGCCTCTAAAAAGAGACGCTAAAAATAGGCGAGTAGCCAAAACGGTACGCGAACTCACAGCCAACAATACACCACAGTACATAACAATAAACAAACAATGTCGAAGCCCCGAATAAAGGAAACGGTAGGCTTATATAACTCTCAGGTGACCACGCAACAGGTGTAAACGCTTAACCGAAGCTCCGAATACTCAGCAGGGCGGAGCAAGCATCCACCAAATGGGCAGCGCCCTCGCGTGGCCACCAAGGAGAACGACCGCATAGGCAAACAGGGTCAAAACCATGACACTCCTATGTGGATTTCCTGATCAGTGATAGCCTATAGAATAATGAGAAAAACAGTCTGCTTACTCTCAGTGATAGTTGTATAGCCAGAGTACTTCAGCATGAGGGCAGTTTACGGACAACAACCCCGGTTTTGTGTTGCATCTGCTACTGTAATATAGGCATACCCAACTACAGCCACTTGTTTCTCTATCCACGGTGGACCCCTAGTGATGGGTCGTCAACGTACCTATTATAGTAGTCTATTCATATTTCACTGAAATTATTAATTAAAATTAATTAATGAAGAATGTCCCATATTTGCAACGCAGGAAAAGTGTCACTCACCGCTATAAGTGTCACCTATAATTAATTCCAAAATCGCTAATAACATAATGTTATTTTGTATATTTCACAAACTGCCTTATTCATTTAGAAAATGCCCCTGGATTTCAAAAATTGCCCCCTTCAATTTTTATTTAATTTCCTACACTGGCCTATATTTCACTAGTCCTGCATATGCTTCTTCAGCAAAATGATGAACTGATGAAATAAATAATAAAAGCTACAGTTGAAATTATGTTTCACGAGACTTCATGTACTGAATATGAACAAGATGAGAGATATGTGGATTATTGTCCTTATTTTACTGGTGAATACAAGAGAGTCAAACACAGATCAGATTTGATGTTTCTGACAAGGGGTACATTCCAATACTCCAAAAATGCCACCTTTCCTACTCCACTACCACTCCTCTACTCCGTGCCCCGGAAACGGATCTTTGTGTTTTAATCTAATGTTGCTGATTACATCTTAATTACGTATTAATGGTTACATATTAATTAATGTCTCGACGCAAACCGCAATGTCATGTACATTGGATACTGTACATGCAAATACTTGCACTCAAAACGTTCAGGCAGTTTTACATATTTCCAGGTAGGAGAGGAGTGGTAGTCGGGGAGTGGAGGTGGGGAGGTGGGGAATGAAGAATATTGGGACGCAGCCCAGCTTTTGTTCTGTCTCCGCCCACTTCACAATTTCAAAAGACGCAAATTGGGCTTGAGTGAGAGAGCACAGACGGGAGAGGGGAGGAGGGAATAGGGAGAAGTTACAGTTGGAGGCAGAGCCAGCAAGGGGAAAGCCATTTGAAATTAAAGGGCTAACGGTAATTTGGCAGTTTGAATACCCATCAATCAAGAAGAGGGGGAGATGGGGCGCTGACTTGCTTACGTGAAAAAATAAATTTGACCCTGTTTTCATGTCATGGAAAGGGCGCGGCTCAAAGAACTTTTCACGTTGGGTTGCAGCGAATGCCTCTTTGTTGGCCCAAAATGCGTTTTTTTTTTTTTTTTACAATAGGATATATGCGATTTATGAAATGGAGACAAGATACTCAGCTTTATAACTCAAAATATGTGATTTAGTGTTTATTACCCCTTTAAGGAACGGGCTTTCTGGAACATTCCCAAGCTTCAGAAGGCTAACGGCAGTGCTTCTGTCCACGGCAGGGCCATCATGGGCGGACTGTCTCCGGGGACGCTGTACCAGCTGGGGGTATGCGCGGTGGGGCCGGGGGACACTTCTGGGTTGCGTGCCACAGTGGACGCCCGGACGTCGGAGTGCCACGACCATGCCCCTGCAGGGTTGACGATGACCGTACTGGGTCGCCATGAACTGCTGGTCAGCTGGGGGGCCCCCGGCCTCCCCCTGGGACGCCTCTTTAACTATGAGCTGCGGCTAAACGGACGCGTGGCCTACCTTGGCACTGAGCGGGC
This sequence comes from Synaphobranchus kaupii, assembly GCA_029718625.1. Lineage (NCBI taxonomy): Eukaryota > Metazoa > Chordata > Actinopteri > Anguilliformes > Synaphobranchidae > Synaphobranchus > Synaphobranchus kaupii. The sequence continues at coordinate 32,685,132 of CM056386.1, forward strand.
CTACACCGCCCGGCGGCTTGCAGCCAACACAGCCTACACCTGCACTGTCACCGCCATCACCTCCAGGGGGCGCTGCCAGAGCCGACCAGTCACCAAAAGGACAGCTCGTGATGAGTATGTGCACACACAGAGGTAAGAGAGAGGGAGGGAGATTAGCAGTGTGATTATTTATTGTTTATTTTCTTTGGCACATGCCAAATTTCAATACAATGAATAAAACTGAGCTGAGAGGGGAAGCATCAGTGGATTAAAGAGGCACAAAGGGAAAATGAGTGGTCAATATTCAGGTCTGTGCTGTAGGGGTCAGCATGCTGGTCTGTGTTGTAGGGTTCTGTATTCAGGTCTGTGTTGTAGGGGTCAGTATTCAGATCTGTGCTGTAGGGGGTCTGTATTCACGTATGTACTGTAGGGGGTCTGTGTTCAGGTCTGTGCTGTAGGGGTCAGTGTTCAGGTCTGTGCTGTAGGGGGTCTGTGTTCAGGTCTGTGCTGTAGGGGTCAGTGTTCAGGTCTGTGGTGTAGGGAGGTCAGTATTCAGGTCTGTGCTGTAGGGGGTCAGTATTCAGGTCTATGCTGTAGGGGTCAGTATTCAGGTCTGTGTTGTAGAGGTCAGTATTCAGGTCTGTGCTGTAGGGGGTCAGTATTCAGATTCAGGTCTGTGCTGTAGGGGTCGGTATTCAGGTCTGTGTTGCAGGTGTCAGTATTCAGGTCTGTGCTGCAGGGGGTCAGTGTTCAGGTCTGTGCTGTAGGGGGTTAGTGTTCATGTCTGTGCTGTAGGAGTCAGTATTCAGGTCTGTGTTGTAGGGGTCAGTATTCACGTCTGTGCTGTAGGAGGTCAGTAGTCAGGTCTGTGCCGTAGGGTTCAGTATTCAGGTCTGTGCTGTAGGGGGGTCAGTATTCAGGTCTGTGCTGTAGGGGGGTCAGTGTTCTGGTCTGTGCTGTCAGTGGTTAATATTCAGGTCTGTGCTGGAGGGGTCAGTATTCAGGTCTGTGTTGTAGAGGTCAGTATTCAGGTCTGTGTTATAGAGGTCAGTATTCAGGTCTGTACTGTAGCGGTCAGTATTCAGGTCTGTGTTGTAGGGATCAGTATTCAAGTCTGTGCTGTAGGGGTCAGTATTCAGATCTGTGCTGTAGGGGTTAGTGTTCAGATCTGTGCTGTAGGGGTTAGTGTTCAGGTCTGTGCTGTAGTGGTCAGTATTCAGGTCTGTGTTGTAGAGGTCAGTATTCAGGTCTGTGCTGTAGGGATCAGTATTCAGATCTGTGCTGTAGGGGTTAGTGTTCAGATCTGTGCTGTAGGGGTTAGTGTTCAGGTCTGTGCTGTAGTGGTCAGTATTCAGGTCTGTGTTGTAGAGGTCAGTATTCAGGTCTGTGCTGTAGGGATCAGTATTCAGATCTGTGCTGTAGAGGTCAGTATTCAGGTCTGTGTTATAGAGGTCAGTATTCAGGTCTGTACTGTAGCGGTCAGTATTCAGGTCTGTGTTGTAGGGATCAGTATTCAAGTCTGTGCTGTAGGGGTCAGTATTCAGATCTGTGCTGTAGGGGTTAGTGTTCAGATCTGTGCTGTAGGGGTTAGTGTTCAGGTCTGTGCTGTAGTGGTCAGTATTCAGGTCTGTGTTGTAGAGGTCAGTATTCAGGTCTGTGCTGTAGGGATCAGTATTCAGATCTGTGCTGTAGGGGTTAGTGTTCAGATCTGTGCTGTAGGGGTTAGTGTTCAGGTCTGTGCTGTAGTGGTCAGTATTCAGGTCTGTGCTGCAGGGGTCAGTATTCAGGTCTGTGCTGTAGCGGTCAGTATTCAGGTCTGTGCTGTAGGGGTCAGTATTCAGTATTCAGGTCACTGCTGACTCCAGTGTTTGTCTGTCTTTCCATCCTGCTGTCAGGTGTCTGTACTCCCCATCCCGCCAACCACCTCTGCAGACTCCTGCCTGTTCCCTTCCAGTCAGGGAGGTCACAGAGGTCAGGGAGAAGGGCAAAAAGTCACCGTCACCTCATGGCCATCGTCCGAAGGGCCATATGTCTGCTCAAAGTGACAGAGAGACAGCCAGCAACAGAGAGAGGCACAGGTATTTCCAAAACAGTCACACAGATGCCAAAAGATAAATACCAGGATTCAATTAAATCAACTCAAGCCATAGTGTGGGGGTGGGCCCATCCACACACTGGAACAGTGCCTTAACAGATCCCAGAGTGTGGGGCCCATCCACACACTGGAACAGTGCCTTAACAGATCCCAGACCGTGGGGCCCATCCACACACTGGAACAGTGCCTTAACAGATCCCAGAGTGTGGGGCCCATCCACACACTGGAACAGTGCCTTAACAGATACCAGACCGTGGGGCCCATCCACACACTGGAACAGTGCCTTAACAGATACCAGAGTGTGGGGCCCATCCACACACTGGAACAGTGCCTTAACAGATACCAGAGTGTGGGGCCCATCCACACACTGGAACAGTGCCTTAACAGATACCAGAGTGTGGGGCCCATCCACACACTGGAACAGTGCCTTAACAGATACCAGACCGTGGGGCCCATCCACACACTGGAACAGTGCCTTAACAGATACCAGAGTGTGGGGACCATCTACACACTGGAACAGTGCCTTAACAGATCCCAGAGTGTGGGGCCCATCCACACACTGGAACAGTGCCTTAACAGATACCAGACCGTGGGGCCCATCCACACACTGGAACAGTGCCTTAACAGATACCAGAGTGTGGGGACCATCTACACACTGGAACAGTGCCTTAACAGATACCAGAGTGTGGGTCCCATCCACACACTGGAACAGTGCCTTAACAGATACCAGAGTGTGGGGTCCATCCACACACTGGAACAGTGCCTTAACAGATACCAGACCGTGGGGCCCATCCACACACTGGAACAGTGCCTTAACAGATACCAGAGTGTGGGGTCCATCCACACACTGGAACAGTGCCTTAACAGATACCAGACCGTGGGGCCCATCCACACACTGGAACAGTGCCTTAACAGATACCAGAGTGTGGGGACCATCTACACATTGGAACAGTGCCTTAACAGATACCAGAATGTGGGGCCCATCCACACACTGGAACAGTGCCTTAACAGATACCAGAGTGTGGGGCCCATCCACACACTGGAACAGTGCCTTAACAGATACCAGACCGTGGGGCCCATCCACACACTGGAACAGTGCCTTAACAGATACCAGAGTGTGGGCCCCATCCACACACTGGAACAGTGCCTTAACAGATACCAGACCGTGGGGCCCATCCACACACTGGAACAGTGCCTTAACAGATACCAGACCGTGGGGTCCATCCACACACTGGAACAGTGCCTTAACAGATACCAGACCGTGGGGCCCATCCACACACTGGAACAGTGCCTTAACAGATACCAGAGTGTGGGGACCATCTACACATTGGAACAGTGCCTTAACAGATACCAGAGTGTGGGGCCCATCCACACACTGGAACGGTGCCTTAACAGATACCAGAGTGTGGGGCCCATCCACACACTGGAACAGTGCCTTAACAGATACCAGTGTGTGGGGTCCATCCACACACTGGAACAGTGCCTTAACAGATACCAGAGTGTGGGGCCCCATCCACACACTGGAACAGTGCCTTAAGAGATACCAGAGTGTGGGGGCCCATCCACACACTGGAACAGTGTCTTAACAGATACCAGACCGTGGGGCCCATCCACACACTGGAACAGTGCCTTAACAGATACCAGAGTGTGAGGACCATCTACACACTGGAACAGTGCCTTAACAGATACCAGAGTGTGGGGCCCATCCACACACTGGAACAGTGCCTTAACAGATACCAGAGTGTGGGACCCATCCACACACTGGAACAGTGCCTTAACAGATACCAGACCGTGGGGCCCATCCACACACTGGAACAGTGCCTTAACAGATACCAGAGTGCGGGGCCCATCCACACACTGGAACAGTGCCTTAACAGATACCAGACCGTGGGGCTCATCCACACACTGGAACAGTGCCTTAACAGATACCAGACCGTGGGGCCCATCCACACACTGGAACAGTGCCTTAACAGATACCAGAGTGTGGGGCCCATCCACACACTGGAACAGTGCCTTAACAGATACCAGAGTGTGGGGTCCATCCACACACTGGAACAGTGCCTTAACAGATACCAGAGTGTGGGGCCCATCCACACACTGGAACAGTGCCTTAACAGATACCAGACCGTGGGGCCCATCCACACACTGGAACAGTGCCTTAACAGATACCAGAGTGTGGGGCCCATCCACACACTGGAACAGTGCCTTAACAGATACCAGAGTGTGGGGTCCATCCACACACTGGAACAGTGCCTTAACAGATACCAGAGTGTGGGGCCCATCCACACACTGGAACAGTGCCTTAACAGATACCAGAGTGTGGGGCCCATCCACACACTGGAACAGTGCCTTAACAGATACCAGACAGTGGGGCCTTATCAGGATGAGCCACCCAGCAGCCTTTGCTTTTCACTTAATTTTTTTAAAATTCATAATTGAAAGACATTCTATGAGAAAATGGACATCTAACTTCGAGAGACATATTTTCAATGAACAAACGTTTTTGGTAGACTGCTCCAAAATTTCTATGGTTTTTGGTTCTGTTGCCCACTACAGGCGGTCTTCAATTTTGGCGCTTTCCCCTGGATTCAACAGCAGCCAAACATCCATCCGGTCTACTGAGGTATCAACAATCAGACTAAATGTGAATCTACAACTTAAACATGCAGATAATTACTAATAATAAATCAAATATAGATATATTATTATATGAATGTATAAAATTAAATACATAACATACAGTACAAATAACATAGAGAATATAAATTACCAGAGGACATGATTGCATTGTTTGCTTAACACCACTGGTTTATTTTGAGAGTGTTTAGGAGGCTCTGGGCACTGTTAGTGGGTGTTACATAAAAGCTTCGAGGAGGAGCGGCAGAGAGAGTGTGGAGGGGAGGGTTGAACCAAAGAGTGCTCCACACCGCCCCCTGCTGGCCCGTCGTGCAGGGACTGACGGGGACTTGCTGCTCCGACAAACTCCTCTCACCACGCCACAACCTATGGGTGCCACACCACACCCTGTGGGACCCACACCACGCCCTGTGGGACCCACACCACGCCCTGTGGGACCCACACCACACGCTGCCGCCAGTCCCAGACCAATGGGGGACAAAGCCAACATGGGTAAGGCTCTCTGCCTCTAGCGTGTGCGTGCGTGTGGCCAATGCTTAAAGGCCACTGTGGGGAGGAAACCTGATATTCAATTTGAAACTCATTATGGCCATCTGTTGAGACATACTCAATTGAAACCTCCTTGGTCCCCCCACCTTCCAGCTGCCACCCTTAGGACCACCCCTGTTTCTCTCTCCTGCTATATCTTTCTCCTGCTCCAGCTCCGTGGTGTAGAAATTACATGAAAAATCACTGCAAAGAATTTACAGAATAAAAGCCCTACAAGCATTTACAGAATAAAAGCCCTACAAGCGTTTAGAGAATAAAAGCCCTGCAAAGCATTTACAGAATAAAAGCCCTGCAGAGAATTTACGGAATAAAAGCCCTACTAATGATTTAGAGAATAAAAGCCCTGGAAAGCATTTACAGAATAAAAGCCCTGCAGAGAAGTTACAAAATAAAAGCCATACAAAACATTTACAGAATAAAAGCCCTGCAGAGAATTTACGGAATGAAAGCCCTACAACGCATTTACAGAATAAAAGCCCTGCAGAGAATTTACGGAATGAAAGCCCTACAAAGCATTTACAGAATAAAAGAAAACTTTCCCCCTTGTTCCTGTTATCAGGAGTCCTGCTGCAGCATAATGTTCCTGGAGGTGGTGCTAGTGAGTGGGGGAGCCTGCCCAGCATTATACATCGTGTCCGTGAGTAATTTTTTTCCACTGGACCACTGTCCAACACTGTCCTGTATCTCTCTCAGCACCCTGTCCCCCCTCCTCTCTCTCTCACTCTCTGTAACTTATAAATATCTTTCCGTGTTTCGTGTCATTGAGATAGATCAGACACAGATGTAAGTTATACAGTTTTCTATGGGACCTGTGTCTGTGTTCTGTTGCTGTGTGCGCGTGTTTTCTTATATTCGGATCCACCGGTCTCTACCTGTGCGTGTACCAGCAGGATTGGTGAAGTGCAAGCAGCCCGTGTACCATGTTTGGTCAGACCTGGACCGGCCTACTGTAGACTGGATGGAACAGAAACAGAGCCGGCTGCTGGGAGACAGGTACTCACTGCACAGCATTTCACTGCACTGAATCTCACTGCGCAGCATTTCACTGCACTGAATCTCACTGCGCAGCATTTTACTCACACACATTACATTACAAGCACAGACGCTCTTATCCAGAGCGACATACAGAAGTGGAGAACATCAGTGTTACTCACAGGAATACAAAGATGCAGCATCACCAAGAAAGCACAGAAGTGTAATGTTAACTTAAAAACCAATTTGTATTGTAACAAGAAGGTACATTTTGATTACACCCATGCTTGGAGACTTATGTAGAAAGACATTAAAAAGGGTAACCTCTAATCTACAAAGAAACTCCTGATGAAATTTGAAATATCCAGTAATCAGGTGGATTCTTTAAGGGAGCTCTATTAACTTTTAATTGCTTTAACTCTGTCTGTCTGCTGTTTGGCAGGTCCAAGGTCATGAGGCAGCCAATAGCAGCGAGTGAAATCAGGCCGGGTCGTTCCATGAGAGCAAACCGGACAGTGCTGAGCTGAAGCCCAGCGCAGTGGGCTCTACCAACAGTCAGAAAACATGGGGGGCAACTGCATGCTCTCCAAAGGGAGAAACACAGCCTGAGGAGCTGAGAGGCTTTACCATCAGTGAGGCAGCAGCACCGCTCACGGCCTGAGTTCTGCGGCCTAATTGTAAAACGTGTAAATTCTAACCTCAAAACAGGGGTTACCAAAGGTTTTTCAGGAGACAGCCAGTTTGCAGCCAATTTCCAAAGTCATGCCTTTCTCTACAGCCTATGCTTTTTATATACATGTAATTAAATTCCAAATCATCATTATCATACAACTCTGGCACCTTTAAAATATATTATTGTCATAAAATGATACAAAACTTCTGTTAACCCCTTGGTTAGCTTTTTAAATAGTGTGGCAATAACAGGATTTCTGCACCCTGGAATTCTGACAGCAACTGAAGCGTGATTTCTTCTGAAACTTTTAAAATCAGACAAAGGGAAGAGGAATGTAGGCTTGCTGTGTGTATCCGTGTGTGGTTTTGTTGTTGTTTTGATTGTATTATCATGTGTTGATATTTCAAGTCCAATGCGACCGCTGCTGTGTGGGAGAGAGTACGATCATGTTCATATTCATGGTGGAAACAGCAGCATAATGCGCAGGTTTTCAATTTTATTCAACCCAGCAGCCAGCACTGGATGTGCTTGTGCGCATTTTTTGGTACGCATTTAACATTCCCAAAAATCTGTGACTCAAATCACTGAAATTACTTTCTGATTTACACTTGTGTTCAATGCTATGCCTGTAATCAAACCAGCAGATCTCCCATGTACATCAGTCAGGAACATATTACAGTGACCAAATAAAGCACTACACAGTTCTGCATTTAAGTGTTATTTCTGGGTTGGCCTGTGTCTGTCCTTCTAAAATGTTTCTTACATGGTTTGTATGCACATGCATGTCACCCTTCTCCAGGGTATGTACAATAATACCAGTACATTTCCCACTCCAGGATATGTCCAGTAATAACAGTACATTTCCCACTTCAGGATATATACAGTAATACCTGTACATTTCCCACTCCAGGATATGTACAGTAATACCCGTACATTTCCCACTCCAGGATATGTCCAGTAATACCTGTACATTTCCCACTCCAGGATATGTATAGTAATACCCGTACATTTCCCACTTCAGGATATGTACAATAATAACAATACATTTCCCACTCCAGGATATATACAGTAATACCTGTACATTTCCCACTCCAGGATATGTACAGTAATACCCATACATTTCCCACTCCAGGATATATACAGTAATACCCATACATTTCCCACTCCAGGATATGTACAGTAATACCCGTACATTTCCCACTCCAGGATATGTCCAGTAATACCTGTACATTTCCCACTCCAGGATATGTCCAGTAATACCTGTACATTTCCCACTCCAGGATATGTACAGTAATACCCGTACATTTCCCACTCCAGGATATGTATAGTAATACCCGTACATTTCCCACTCCAGGATATGTACAGTAATACCCATACATTTCCCACTCCAGGATATATACAGTAATACCCGTACATTTCCCACTCCAGGATATGTACAGTAATACCCATACATTTCCCACTCCAGGATATGTCCAGTAATACCTGTACATTTCCCACTCCAGGATATGTCCAGTAATACCTGTACATTTCCCACTCCAGGATATGTACAGTAATACCCGTACATTTCCCACTCCAGGATATGTATAGTAATACCCGTACATTTCCCACTCCAGGATATGTACAGTAATACCCGTACATTTCCCACTCCAAGATATGTATAGTAATACCCGTACATTTCCGCTCCAGGATATGTATAGTAATACCCATACATTTCCGACTCCAGGATATGTACAGTAATACCCATACATTTCCGACTCCAGGATATGTATAGTAATACCCGTACATTTCCCACTCCAGGATATGTATAGTAATACCCGTACATTTCCCACTCCAGGATATGTACAGTAATACCCGTACATTTCCCACTCCAGGATATGTATAGTAATACCCGTACATTTCCCACTCCAGGATATGTATAGTAATACCCGTACATTTCCCACTCCAGGATATGTACAGTAATACCCGTACATTTCCCACTCCAGGATATGTACAGTAATACCCGTACATTTCCCACTCCAGGATATGTACAGTAATACCCGTACATTTCCCACTCCAGGATATGTACAGTAATACCCGTACATTTCCCACTCCAAGATATGTACAGTAATACCCGTACATTTCCGACTCCAGGATATGTACAGTAATACCCATACATTTCCGACTCCAGGATATGTACAGTAATACCCATACATTTCCCACTCCAGGATATGTATAGTAATACCCGTACATTTCCCACTCCAGGATATGTATAGTAATACCCGTACATTTCCCACTCCAGGATATGTACAGTAATACCCGTACATTTCCCACTCCAGGATATGTATAGTAATACCCGTACATTTCCCACTCCAGGATATGTACAGTAATACCCGTACATTTCCCACTCCAGGATATGTATAGTAATACCCGTACATTTCCCACTCCAGGATATGTATAGTAATACCCGTACATTTCCCACTCCAGGATATGTACAGTAATACCCGTACATTTCCCACTCCAGGATATGTACAGTAATACCCGTACATTTCCCACTCCAGGATATGTACAGTAATACCCGTACATTTCCCACTCCAGGATATGTATAGTAATACCCGTACATTTCCCACTCCAGGATATGTACAGTAATACCTGTACATTTCCCACTCCAGGATATGTACAGTAATACCCGTACATTTCCCACTCCAGGATATGTACAGTAATACCCGTACATTTCCCACTCCAGGATATGTACAGTAATACCCGTACATTTCCCACTCCAGGATATGTATAGTAATACCCGTACATTTCCCACTCCAGGATATGTACAGTAATACCCGTACATTTCCCACTCCAGGATATGTACAGTAATACCTGTACATTTCCCACTCCAGGATATGTACAGTAATACCCGTACATTTCCCACTCCAGGATATGTACAGTAATACCCGTACATTTCCCACTCCAGGATATGTCCAGTAATACCTGTACATTTCCCACTCCAGGATATGTATAGTAATACCCGTACATTTCCCACTCCAGGATATGTACAGTAATACCCGTACATTTCCCACTCCAGGATATGTACAGTAATACCCGTACATTTCCCACTCCAGGATATGTACAGTAATACCCGTACATTTCCCACTCCAGGATATGTACAGTAATACCTGTACATTTCCCACTCCAGGATATGTACAGTAATACCCGTACATTTCCCACTCCAGGATATGTACAGTAATACCCGTACATTTCCCACTCCAGGATATGTACAGTAATACCTGTACATTTCCCACTCCAGGATATGTACAGTAATACCCGTACATTTCCCACTCCAGGATATGTACAGTAATACCTGTACATTTCCCACTCCAGGATATGTACAGTAATACCCGTACATTTCCCACTCCAGGATATGTACAGTAATACCCGTACATTTCCCACTCCAGGATATGTATAGTAATACCCGTACATTTCCCACTCCAGGATATGTACAGTAATACCCGTACATTTCCCACTCCAGGATATGTACAGTAATACCTGTACATTTCCCACTCCAGGATATGTACAGTAATACCCGTACATTTCCCACTCCAGGATATGTACAGTAATACCCGTACATTTCCCACTCCAGGATATGTACAGTAATACCTGTACATTTCCCACTCCAGGATATGTACAGTAATACCCCTACATTTCCCACTCCAGGATATGTACAGTAATACCTGTACATTTCCCACTCCAGGATATGTACAGTAATACCCGTACATTTCCCACTCCAGGATATGTACAGTAATACCCGTACATTTCCCACTCCAGGATATGTATAGTAATACCCGTACATTTCCCACTCCAGGATATGTACAGTAATACCCGTACATTTCCCACTCCAGGATATGTCCAGTAATACCCGTACATTTCCCACTCCAGGATATGTCCAGTAATACCCGTACATTTCCCACTCCAGGATATGTCCAGTAATACCCGTACATTTCCCACTCCAGGATATGTCCAGTAATACCCGTACATTTCCCACTCCAGGATATGTATAGTAATACCCGTACATTTCCCACTCCAGGATATGTATAGTAATACCCGTACATTTCCCACTCCAGGATATGTACAGTAATACCCGTACATTTCCCACTCCAGGATATGTATAGTAATACCTGTACATTTCCCACTCCAGGATATGTATAGTAATACCTGTACATTTCCCACTGCAGGATATGTATAGTAATACCCGTACATTTCCCACTCCAGGATATGTATAGTAATACCCGTACATTTCCCACTCCAGGATATGTATAGTAATACCCGTACATTTCCCACTCCAGGATATGTATAGTAATACCCGTATATTTTCCACTCCAGGATATGTACAGCAATACCCGTATATTTCCCACTCCAGGATATGTACAGTAATACCCGTACATTTCCCACTCCAGGATATGTACAGTAATACCCGTACATTTCCCACTCCAGGATATGTATAGTAATACCCGTATATTTTCCACTCCAGGATATGTACAGCAATACCCGTATATTTCCCACTCCAGGATATGTACAGTAATACCCGTACATTTCCCACTCCAGGATATGTATAGTAATACCCGTACATTTCCCACTCCAGGATATGTATAGTAATACCCGTATATTTTCCACTCCAGGATATGTACAGCAATACCCGTATATTTCCCACTCCAGGATATGTACAGTAATACCCGTACATTTCCCACTCCAGGATATGTACAGTAATACCCGTACATTTCCCACTCCAGGATATGTCCAGTAATACCCGTACATTTCCCACTCCAGGATATGTCCAGTAATACCCGTACATTTCCCACTCCAGGATATGTCCAGTAATACCCGTACATTTCCCACTCCAGGATATGTCCAGTAATACCCGTACATTTCCCACTCCAGGATATGTATAGTAATACCCGTACATTTCCCACTCCAGGATATGTATAGTAATACCCGTACATTTCCCACTCCAGGATATGTACAGTAATACCCGTACATTTCCCACTCCAGGATATGTATAGTAATACCTGTACATTTCCCACTCCAGGATATGTATAGTAATACCTGTACATTTCCCACTGCAGGATATGTATAGTAATACCCGTACATTTCCCACTCCAGGATATGTATAGTAATACCCGTACATTTCCCACTCCAGGATATGTATAGTAATACCCGTACATTTCCCACTCCAGGATATGTATAGTAATACCCGTATATTTTCCACTCCAGGATATGTACAGCAATACCCGTATATTTCCCACTCCAGGATATGTACAGTAATACCCGTACATTTCCCACTCCAGGATATGTACAGTAATACCCGTACATTTCCCACTCCAGGATATGTATAGTAATACCCGTATATTTTCCACTCCAGGATATGTACAGCAATACCCGTATATTTCCCACTCCAGGATATGTACAGTAATACCCGTACATTTCCCACTCCAGGATATGTATAGTAATACCCGTACATTTCCCACTCCAGGATATGTATAGTAATACCCGTATATTTTCCACTCCAGGATATGTACAGCAATACCCGTATATTTCCCACTCCAGGATATGTACAGTAATACCCGTACATTTCCCACTCCAGGATATGTACAGTAATACCCGTATATTTCCCACTCCAGGATATGTATAGTAATACCCGTATATTTCCCACTCCAGGATATGTATAGTAATACCCGTATATTTCCCACTCCAGGATATGTATAGTAATACCCGTACATTTCCCACTCCAGGATATGTACAGTAATACCCGTACATTTCCCACTCCAGGATATGTATAGTAATACCTGTACATTTCCCACTCCAGGATATGTATAGTAATACCTGTACATTTCCCACTGCAGGATATGTATAGTAATACCCGTACATTTCCCACTCCAGGATATGTATAGTAATACCCGTACATTTCCCACTCCAGGATATGTATAGTAATACCCGTACATTTCCCACTCCAGGATATGTATAGTAATACCCGTATATTTTCCACTCCAGGATATGTACAGCAATACCCGTATATTTCCCACTCCAGGATATGTACAGTAATACCCGTACATTTCCCACTCCAGGATATGTACAGTAATACCCGTACATTTCCCACTCCAGGATATGTATAGTAATACCCGTATATTTTCCACTCCAGGATATGTACAGCAATACCCGTATATTTCCCACTCCAGGATATGTACAGTAATACCCGTACATTTCCCACTCCAGGATATGTATAGTAATACCCGTACATTTCCCACTCCAGGATATGTATAGTAATACCCGTATATTTTCCACTCCAGGATATGTACAGCAATACCCGTATATTTCCCACTCCAGGGTATGTACAGTAATACCCGTACATTTCCCACTCCAGGATATGTACAGTAATACCCGTATATTTCCCACTCCAGGATATGTATAGTAATACCCGTATATTTCCCACTCCAGGATATGTATAGTAATACCCGTACATTTCCCACTCCAGGATATGTACAGTAATACCCGTATATTTCCCACTCCAGGATATGTATAGTAATACCCGTATATTTCCCACTCCAGGATATGTACAGTAATACCCGTACATTTCCCACTCCAGGATATGTATAGTAATACCCGTACATTTCCCACTCCAGGATATGTATAGTAATACCCGTACATTTCCCACTCCAGGATATGTATAGTAATACCCGTATATTTCCCACAGGCCATCCTCTCTCAGGCTGTTTAATGTCACTGATGGCAGAAGGAGGTGTAGGTCTAACACAAGCTATCAGATATGAGCCAATAACTGTGTATTCTATGTGGAGTGCCATCTTTTGATTGGCTAGCTCCACTAATTATGAGGGTTCATGAAACCTCATTCACCCATATGTCTAAAAACATGTATCGTCTGATCTTCTACTATAACAAAGTTTTACTGAACTGGTTGAGGTCATTGCCTCCCATTTGTCAAAGGGCCAACAAACCCTTCAGGAAAATTATATGAACGTGCAGAAGATGTACAGAGGTTCCCTGAGGTCAGTATGTGTTGGGACTGTCCATAATCATATGTTTCCATGGTTATGGTCTCGACCATTTTATTTGTGGTTTTAACACACTAGCCATAACCCAAACATCTAAGGTGCTGCTACACTACTGATTTCTGATAAGATGAGTTGGGGGTGGCTATCCATCTTTTAACGTGTCTGTGAAATGTAGCCCTACGTTAAATCTAGTTATTGTGATTTTCTGTATAGATCATTTGAATGTTATCACCCACCCCTACCACTGTCCCCAACTCCATCAGTTGACCATTCAATATCTTCAAATGTCGGCCTAAATGGTCCAAGGCAAATAACATAATGCATGAATAAAGGTAAAACATTTTTTTTATTTTTTATTTGAGACACTCAACTTAAAATTCAAATAGGCTTAGTTTATTGGCATTACCACACATCAACGTAGAAGTCTCTTACGTTTCATGTTGTGTTGTCGTTTTCCTCCAGTCCACGCGGGGGTATGTGATTTCACACGCAGTGCCTCTCTGATGATCTCCGTTGACTGTCTGAGGAATGTAAACGGAAGTAGGCAGCTGTGAAATAAAGAACATGATGTGATATCATAGTCAGTATCGCATCTGTATTAAACTTCGCAGAGGTTAAACGATCTGTGCCCAGTAGAAATTTATAAATTAATTTATGCGGAATGGTCAACCTTGGGCTAAGCAAGGTCGATGACGCGGTGGCCACGAAACACCCGGTATGCGTTCCGATATCTGTAGTGTAACATAGCGTTAACATAACTGTTCGGTAAATTAGATGGCCAAAGTTATTTAGCGTAGCGACAGTCGCGATTTTAAAGATACATTTGAGAACGCCGTCTTTATTGTTGTTACAATGTATTGATTTACAGTTGAACATATAGCTATTTAGCTCATCTGGTCACACTAAAATATACAGAATTGACTGCAAACTCAGTCAGTTTAAATGTAGCTTCTGTCTTCGTTTCGATCAATGAACTGATCCAAGATTTGACTGCGCCAAAGTACTGGGCAGCCTGTCAGATTAACTGGGTGCTGCTTTCTCTTTAGGGGTTGCAACAGTATGCCGCCTGTCAGTCTCACGCCTTCATGAAAGGGACTGGTTCCTTCGTGCTGGGTGAGCGCGAGAATTGCTCAGATCCTGTCAGGTTATTGCGTGGTTCGCTTTTTAGGCCATCGGTAAATTGTAATGTATTCTCTCTCCCAGGCACAGGCGTTTTATTTTCCCTACAGAACTTGCTGCAGAAGAAACTTCCGTACAGACTACAGTGGAACCTGCTGCTGTCTATAGGTAGGTATTTCCGTGCAATGTGTCGTGCAGTGCTTTGCTCGAACCATAACCACGTATTCACATGTTGATTATATACAGTGCATCCGGAAAGTATTCACAGCGCTTCACTTTTTCCACATTTTGTTCTGTTACAGCCTTATTCCAAAATTGATTAAATTCATTTTTTCCCTCAAAATTCTACACACAACACCCCATAATGACAATGTGAAAAGTTTTTTTGAGATTTTTATAAATTTATTTAAAATAAAAAACTAAAATTTCTCATTTACATAAGTATTCATACCCTTTGCTTTAACGTATTTTTAAAGTATCATATTTCATATTTGGTCGCATATCCTTGACATGCTGTTACTTCCTGAAGTCTGTGACCATCAACATCAAAAAAACTGTCGATATCTTATTTTCAGGTACAGTTACAAGCGATACTATAACCTCTCTGCATTTGAATGGATCTCTATGGAAATTGGGGGGTGAGACTAGATTCAGCTGTAAATTACACTGGTACAGTATGGAACACATGGCTGGCTAAATGGCTGTAAGTTATCAAGGGTCTGAGCCATCAAACGAGCCCCAAACCATCACTCTGTTGCCAGATGTGGAGTAGATGTGGATGGATCACTGCAAGGGTTATTTCTCCGGACTCATTTTCCTATAGAACTCTATGGGGAAAAAAGTCAGGAGAAACAACCCTTAAAGTGATCCATCTACTCCATATCTGGCAACAGAGTGATGGTTTGGGCAATATGAAATATGATACTTTAAAAATACGTTAAAGCAAAGGGTATGAATACTTATGTAAATGAGAAATTTTATTTTTTTATTTTTAATAAATTTGCAAAAATCTCAAAAAAAACTTTTTTCACATTGTCATTATGGGGTGTTGTGTGTAGAATTTTGAGGGAAAAAATGAATTTTATCAATTTTGGAATAAGGCTGTAACAGAACAAAATGTGTAAAAAGTGAAGCGCTGTGAATACTTTCCGGATGCACTGTACAGTGGGTTGAAATGGCTGTTCAAGTACAATGAAGCAAGGGGGCTGAATACTTAAGGAATTGATTGTTTTTGGTTTTATATTTATAAATAATTTGGAACAAATTGTAGATTTTACTTTTCACATTGACAGTGTAGAGTTGTTTGTGTTGAATACCAGCAAAAAAGCTTGATTAAATAAATTATTATCACATGTTCGTATGCAGCAAAATATGAAAACATGGCGGGGGCTGAATACTTTTTCAACCCACTGTATGTAATTAACAAGTGAATACGTGTATTGGGTTTTGACATGTGTTTCTCTCCACTGTCTCCCATGCCTTCACCTGTACTGTTTCCTCTCTCCCTCTTCATCCCGGTCCCTCCTCTTCCTCTCCTGCTTCATCAGTGACAGGGTCTGTGTGCAGCTATTTAGTGACACGCAGCGAGACCCTGAAGTGCTCTGATCTGTGGATGTACTTAGAGACAGGAAACTATCCTGACAGAACACCACACAGTAGGTTTTGTATGGATTTGTAAGTAATTAATGCCTTTGTGCATGCATGTGGGAGTGTACGCACATGTACGCATGTGTATGTGTGTGCGCGCACATGTATGCGTGCAATGTGTGTGTGCATGTGTGCATATGTGTGTCTCTGTGTGTGCTTGAGTATGGATGCACATGTACTAGATGTGTTTGTGTGTGTGTACAGGTGTGTATACACATGTATGTGTGTGTGCTTGTGTGCATGAGCGTTTGTATGTGTGTGTGTATACAAATGTGTGTGTGTTGTATAGTTGTGTCAGTCTGATCAGTGAATTAACTAACTTCCACTGTTTCCATTACAGCAGAGGAACCAGCTGAGCCCACGGACCCCTCTGGACCTAGAACCACACAGTATGGGGATGTGATGGAGTGATAGTGAGCCCACTGCCACCCCCCCACACCCCCCATCCTGATACATATATCAGCCTCACTCACAGGCCCAAAACAGGATATGTTTTTCCAAACTTTCAATAGGAACATTTGTCAGGAGAGACAACCCTTCAAGTTATCCATCCATATCTACTGCATATCTGGCAGCAGAGTGATGGTTTAAGGCTTGTTTGATACGTCAGGCCCTTGATGACTTACAGCCATTTAGCCAACCATGTGTTCCATACTGTTCCAGGGTAATTTACACCTAAATCTAGTCCCACCCCCCAATTCTCATAGAGATCCATTCAGATGCAGAGAGGTTATAGAATCGCTTGTTGGAGAACCAGAAAATAAGATATCAAGAGTCTTTTGATATTTTTGGGTCACAACTTTACAAATGATTACTTTATTCTATATTATGTTAAACTGTCCAATAGTTTTTGATGCCCGAAAATGGGGGGACTATGTACAAAAGGTTCTATAATTTCTAAACGGTTCATCCGATATGGATGAAAATACTCTCAAATTAAATACAGTCTGCACTTCAACCTCATTATCATTGCATCCTTTCAAACTTAAAATGCTAGAGTACAGAACCAAAATAACAAAAAATGTGTCACTGTCCAATTAATTATGGTGCTCACTGTATATCATTTATAAATGGAGACCCTGTGGCTCTTCAGGACAAGAGTTAAAGACCCCTGAACTCTGCATTATTTAACTTGATTTTTTAAAAATTATTATTTTACCGGTGATTGTTGCGCCAGCACTTAATTTTGACTCTTTTTTCATTCAGTCACTTCTCTTTTGACACACTGTGTGTAACAGCATACAGCTTTATGCAATAACATTTAGCTTTGATTGTGTTACAGATGAGTTCAGCATTTATTCTGCTCTTTATCATGTGGTCTTATCACTAACCTGTAATTTTCTCTGGACGAGACTGTCTCAACAACAGTATCAATCTGTTGGTTACTCGTCTGAAAACGAGCAACAAGTAAAACAAAGCAGCACAGGGGATACTTGTGTTTAACTTGGATGGAAAATGGGTGTCTCCATTAAATCCACTACAATGTATATAATCTAATCGATGTACATGCATAAATCAACAAGGTAATCAAAATAAATCATTCCAGATAACATTTACAAATATTTGATAATTTAAAAAAAATGACAGAACATGACAAATGCAGTGCATGCTGGGATACAACAGTCCTCTGCTTGGGGCTTGGCTTTATGCTGCGTTCCCAATACCTCGGAAATTCGTAATTACAGCCTTCCGACCAGGAAAGATACACTGGAATGGTCTATTAACTCGGAATTACAAGTCGGAAAGTCGGGTATCATTTAACAGCAATGGGTTGCTGAGTAGGAGGAAAGTGACGTCATTCAAAATGGATGACTGTATTTTCATGGGAAATCTAAACAAGCTTGAAACACAATTTAATTTAGTGGTAGTTTCAATGTTTATGAGTGGCAACATGCATAGGAAATATAGACAAGCTACCGGGTTATAAACAGTTTGCATGACTAAAATATGGAAATACATCTTTTTAAATAGGCCTATTATATAGAAATATATGTAGGCTATTCAACCCTGGCTTGCCTTATGCATGTTTTCTCTTCCTCTAGTTGTTGAGCATAGGCTATGTCACAAAGTAGCTTTGAATCTTTTGGTGCTCAGAAAGTATTAGAGCTAGTGACAGCTTCTTGCCTGCAGCCATGGTTGCTACGAAGTGACCACTGGAACGCTCCGAGTTCATAACTCCGAGCTCCCATGTCCGGCTAAGTGCCGCAGAGTTAATAAGGAACGCAGCATTATTGTGTGGCTGTGTTAAGCTGTATCTGAATGAGGTCAGAGGGTACACAGGTTTGTAAGGAGTAAGATTGTGGAGACTGTATTTCTTTCTGTGGGAAACTCTAAAAAATACCAAACTCTCTTTGCTGTGTTAAATATGGGGCACAGGCCACCAAGGTTTAACCAGCCACCCAATCGGGTCAACTATTTCTCCATAAGCTTAAAGAAAGAACAGTCTGAAAAATAAATGTACCAAAACCCAAGACGGCTCAGCTTCATTCAATCCAAGAGTGTTTAACCTGATTTTTAACACGTTTTTTTGTTTAACAAAGGATCTTGCAGTTTTTCTACACTCCGTTAATCTTCCTAAAGCTTAAAAACTGACCAAACATGGAAATATTTTCTACCAAAGGAAGCATGGGAAATGATTAATGAAATGCTTAGTTTTGCTTAGAAGTAAGGTCAGTTTTTATGCCCATGCTCATACAATTCCAGACACAACAAGGTGTAGCTTTGAACAAACATGAACTAACCTGGAACTGCTCACGGGCTGGGTCAGTTTTGCTGGCCTTTATACATTTTCTGTACATATTAAAGATGTGCCTCTCATGCTCTAATCGAGCGAATGAGTGATTGAATAAATATTTTACTTATATTGTCTTTAAATTATATTTTATAATATAATAAATATATACAAACCCCAATTCCAAAAAGGTTGGGACAGTATGTAAAATGCACATAAAAGCAGAAAGCAGTGATTTCTAAATTCTCTTTTACATATATTCAATTGAAAACAGTACAAAGAAAATATATTTGTTTTACCTTATCAACTTTATTGATCACTGCTGCCAGATTCAGTGAATGAGTGATTGAATATTGTTCAACATTTTCATATTGAACTCTGGAAAAATAAGTCAGGAGAAACCTTTAAAGTGATCCATCCATATCTACTGCATATCTGGCAGCATAGTGATGGTTTGAGGCTCATTTGATGCCTCAGACCCTTGATGACTTACAGCCATTTAGCCAACCATGGGTTCCATACTATTCCCGTGTAATTTACAGCTTAATCTAGTCCCACCTCGCAATTCCCATAGAGATCCATTCAGATGCAGAGAGGTTATAGTATCGCTTGTAAGAGTACCTGAAAATACGATATCAAGAGTCTTTTGATATCCTTTTATACCCAGTCATGATCGCATCACCTGTTTACCTGTGGAATGTTCCAAACAGGTGTTTTTTTAACTTCCCAGTCTTTTTTTTTTTTTTTTTTTGCCCCTCTCCCAACTCTTTTGGAACGTGTTGCAGGCATAAAATTTGGAATTGGCGTATATTGACAAAATTCAATGAAGTTGATGAGGTAATACATGAAATATCTTTTCTTTGTACTGTTTTCAATTAAATATATGTAAAAGAGAATTTACAAATCACTGCTTTCTGCTTTTATGTGCATTTTACCTACTGTCCCAATTTTTTTTGGAATTGGGGTTTGTACCATTTCAACAATAAAATAAGTATAACAATTTTATTAAGTAGAGAGAACACCGAATGGAATAAAGTGAAATGAAATAAGTGTTTTTAAGAATGAAAAACAGTGGATAAAGACAGCACAGACACGTGGCTGTTTTTAATAATAATGTAATGTCTAAAAAAACACTACATTGGAATCACTTGGCAGACGCTCTTATCCAGAGAGATGTACAGTAGTGGAGAACATCAGTGTAACTCTCAGGAATACAAATCCGCGATGTAGAATAATATATTTGAAATCAGTAAGGTAGATATCTTTAATTAAAAATAAGGATGGGAATATATATTGTTTTATTGACTGGTGTCTGTTTTGGCACAGATAAATGTAAACAGTATAGAGTCTGTATTCAGACCAAATTAAATTTTCAATATCGGACAGAAATCATCGTTCTTGTTTTAGCTTGATTGAGTTGCTCAAAGACCAGCGATTTAGAAAAGTATTGTTCTGCACCACTGTTCGTCGCTCTGGATAAGAGCGTCTACAAAATGATTGAAATGTAATAGATGAAAAGACTCGCTAAATGGAGAGAGTGTCCAACTTTAGCTGTCTGAAAGTTGTGTGATGTATGGGAGTCCTTAGGGGAAAAAATCTAAGAAAATGTGAGTCTGATTATCTGCACAATTCAAGCGTTTCAGTGGAGGGGGGTCCTGTTCTCCCCAGTTTGAAACTGCTATTGGTCAGTTCATATAAAACATGTTCTTTGAAAGTCATATAGAGTCATGTTTCAGTAATGAGACTCCGCTGAGGTTTCTTCCATACGGACCAGATGTAGTGCAGATCCTGCCACAGTTTAACACACGTTTCAGTTAACTCAGCTGAACAAAGCGACTGATCCAACCTCAGAGCATGATAAAAACCAAACAGGTTACTCCCAAAACAGATAAAGTAATTAAATTCAATCATATATTATTGTAGCAGTGATTTAGACCCAACACTGAATTAATAATTACTCAAGCAGTATCTGGCATTTGGTCAGATTTTTTATGTGGCTAAATAAACATATTTTGGCTCATTTCCTTTAATTTTTATTATGTCCTTGTTTTTAATCCCTACTGGAGCTACTTAGTGAGAATGCAGGCCTGTCCCATTGCAGTGTGTGGAAGTAAGCTGTTATGTTTGTTATTGTTCGGGGAATTCTGAATCCTCTGCGTAGGTTTGTGGTTTTCCCATGTTGAATCAACATTTGACCATTTAATAAAAGATTATACTTCTGCTATTTCCTTCATCTTTATCTTGACAATTCTTCCACTCGAAAAACCCATCTCAAATTGAACTTAATAAGGAGGGAGTCAAAGGGCTTCCCTCCGCAAGTGTCTACGGAGGACACAAGCATGCAGCCAGATGGTCACTGTATTTCACTCTCAAGTCTAGTAGCTTTGGTGCTGCAGAGGACTGCGCAGCTGGAGGACCTGCTGCAGGCAGACGGCAGGTAACATAATCGGCCCAGGCACAGTCTGGTATAATACAGTCCACAGTATACTGCGCATATACATGCATGCACACACACACACAAACACCATAGTGACTATATAACTATGACCAAGTGCACAGCACCCGACCAAACATCCAAATCCTCTACTCAGCCCTTCAGAATAAATAAATCCTGCCAATACATGGACCCCTTTGAGTTTGGTTGAATTTCGGATGCACATTCACACGCAGCACCTTCACAGCTGACATCAGAAGGACTTTGGAACAGAACTGCACATGCATGCTGTTAGGAGAGCATAAGGGAAGGTGTGCCTCACAGTCACATGACTAGCAGCTCTGAGGATTATTAACACTTATCGCAGTCTGGCACACACATACACACACCAAACCCCACTTTCAGAACTCTGCCGTGCTAATTCGCTCATTAAATTGTGAAACCTGGATGTCTGGACCTGTGAACACAACCATTCGATTTTTTTGTCCAGTCACCTCTGCTCTTTCTGAGCCCAGAGAAGATCTGAAAACCCCTTGTCTCCAACTGTGGCTAAAATCTGAAATCTGCTTCAGGTCTAGGAAGATTCTTGGTGGTTCCAAACTTCTTCCATTTACGAATTATGGTGGCCACTGTGCTCTTTGGAACCTGTAAAGCTGCAGAGATTTTTCCGTACCCTTCTCCAGATCTATGCCTTGACACAATCCTGTTTCTGAGGTCTGCAGATAATTCCTTTGACCCCATGGCTTGGAGTTTGCTCTGACATGCACTGTCAACTGTGGGACCTTATATAGGCTGGTGTTGGCAATCCCCAATCATGTCCAATCAATTGAATTTATCACAGGTGGACTCCAATTAAGTTGTAGAAACATCTCTAGCAGTATCAGTGGAAACCTCAGCTCACTTTTGGGTGTCATATCAAAGGGTGTGCACACTTGTGTACATATGATATTTTACATTTAGATTTTTAATAAATTAGCACCTGACTCAGGATCAGTGAGGTCTGCACTGACTCAGGATCAGTGAGGTGTGCACTGACTCTGGATCAGTGAGGTCTGCACTGACTCGGGATCAGTGAGGTGTGCACTGACTCTGGAGCAGTGAGGTCTGCACTGACTCGGGATCAGTGCGGCCTGCACTGACTCGGGATCAGTGAGGCCTGCACTGACTCGGGATCAGTGAGGTCTGCACTGACTCTGGATCAGTGAGGCCTGCACTGACTCGGGATCAGTGAAGTCTGCACTGACTCGAGATCAGTGAGGTCTGCACTGACTCGGGATCAGTGAGGTCTGCACTGACTCTGGATCAGTGAGGTCTGCACTGACTCGGGATCAGTGAGGGCTGCACTGACTCAGTGGGCAAACAGAGGAACTCTGTCCTGAGAGAAAAAACACACTTTTCCCACACAAATTCCTTCAATCTCTTCCTTGGCCTTAATCCCCACCCCCACCAGCCACCCACCTATCCTACACACACACACACATACACACGCATGCATACACACACACACACACACACACACACACACACGCATGCATACACACACACACACACACACACACACACACACACACACACACACACACACACACACACACACACACACACACACACACACACACACACACACACACACTTATATAAGGCTTTGGCCCACTGCTCACGTTATGCCTCACATGCACACTGATATGGCCTCAGGGAGACAGAATGGCAGGGAGAGAGAGACGGCTAGGGAGAGTAGCACTGGCACACTTCTGAGAACAGAGGCTGGAGGAAGAAGCAGAGTGTGTGTGTGTGTGTGAATGCAAGACTGTGAGAGAGAGAGAGAGTGAGAGAGGCAGGAATGGGGCTTGGGCAGGTGGTTTGAGGGCTGAGAGTAAACTTGTGAACCCACTTAGCGGCGAGACTGCGCCCTGCATCTAACTACTACCCTGCGGCTCGCTCTAATTCAGCTCCCACCAACACCCCCCTCCCCCCCATTCCCAAATTCCAATGGTATAGAGCTAAAGGCATCACACTGCAGATAGATACTGCACACTGAATCAGTGCTCCGGGTTCAGAGCCAAAGCCATCTTACTGAATGACAGTGACAGCAGCTTTAAATAGTCATCTATGAGCCCAGTCCACTTTTATTCAGCAGCGCAGTGGAGTTTAGCTGCTGACACTGTTTCCATGATCGATGTGTTTCCACTGATACCCCTGCCTCTCTTGCTCCCAGCCTTTCTAATGTGATGGGTTGCTATTGGTTGTGGGGGGGCTTGGGGTAGTTCAAGTTAGGGTGTGTCCTTGGAAACACATCAATTGGTGATCAATTTGACTGTTATTATTTGATAAATAAGCAGTGATTTGAAGAGTGTTATAAGGGTAGAGCAGGTGCAGGCAAATGAATACAATTTAACTATAAATGACGCACCTTATTGCTCTTAATACTGCAATACCTCACAGTTACAGGTGTGATTGCGCTGTTATAATGAAAATACTAATGACAAATAGAACCATGCAAATGAACTGCTATTCAGCAAAATGAAGTACAACCCCTGGCAAAAATTATGGAATCACCACACTTAGAGGATGTTCACCCAGATTTTTACTTTGTAGCAAATAAACAAATCACAGATATGACACAAAACAATTTTTGTTTAATAGGTGAACATTCTGGCTTCATGGAACATACCTCAAACAAATTAAATAAAATAATTTTAATTAATGCCATATTTTTTCCAGATCAAGTAGAGGAAAAAATTATGGAATCACCTTGTAATTTGCATTTCTAAAACAAATACCGGCCTAAAAATGCAAATTAGTCTGCAGTTAAAAGAGAGTGCTTGCAGACCATAACAAGCTGTTGGACTTGGCTAATTGAAAGGAAACATGGCCCCAACAAGAGAGTTGTCAATTGAAACAATGTAAAGGATTATAAAACTCCTTCAAGAAGGAAATCTAACATGGAGTGTGGCAAAAGATGTTGGTTGTTCCCAGTCAGATGTGTCTAAAATTTGATGCAAGTATAAACAAAATATGAAGGTTATAAAAGGAAAACATACGGGTAGACCAAGGAAGACGTCAAAGCATCAGGATAGAAAACTCAAAGCAATATGCCTTGAAAATAGAAAATGCACAACAAAACAAATGAAAAATAAATGGTCGGAAACAGGAGTCAAAATGTTTGTGACAGAACTGTAAGAAATTGACTGAATTAAATGGGATTTACATATAGAAAAGCCAAACGAAAACCAGCACTAACACCTAAACAGAATAAAACAAGGTTACAGTGGGCTAAAGAGAAGCAATCATGGAGTGTGGATGATTGGATGAAAGTGATATTCAGTGATGAATCATGAATCTGTATTGGCCAAGGAGATGATGCTGGAACTTTTGTCTGGTGCTTTTCTAATGAAACATATAAAGATGTCTGCCTGAAGAAAACAATCACATTTCCCCAGTCATTTATGATATGGGGTTGCATGTCAGGTAAAGGACCAGGGGAGATAGCAATCATTACCTCAACAGTCAATGCACAGGTGTACATTGAAATTTTGGACACTTTTCTCATTCCATCGATAGAAAATAGGTTTGGTGATGATTAAGTCATTTTTCAGGATGATAATGCATCTTGCCACAGAGCAAAGAGTGTTAAAGCGTTTCTTCAGGAAAGGCATATCAACTCAATGACATGGCCAGAAAACAGTCCGGATCTCAATCCGATTTAAATTTTTTTTTTTGGAAGTAGAACAGGCTCCATCCTGCAAAGCTGATCTGTCAACCGCTATTCGAGAAAGTTGGAACCAGCAGCTTGATGGAGAATATTGTTTTTCATTAGTGAAGTCCATGCCTCAAAGAATTCAGGCCATCATAAAAGCCCGAGGAGGAGCAACAAAGTACTAATTGTGATTTTTTTGTGTTGATGATTCCATAATTTTTCCTCAACATTGAGTGATTCCATAATTTTTTCCTCTACTTGATCTGGAAAAAAATATGCCATTAATTAAAATCATTTAATTTGTTTGAGGTATGTTTCACAAAGCCAGAATGTTCAGCTATTAAACAAAAATAGTTTTTTTCAAACTTTCAACTTCGATTTTTTGGTGTTCCATTCAAAAACTGGGGGTATCCAGTGTGCAATTTTAATGAAGATTGTACATTGTTTATATTGGGCAAGAGCTCACATTTTTCAGATATTTTACAGTTTAGCGCATGTGGACAGCAGGGTATTTATACGAGTAATGCAGGTTTGGAACGTTACCCTGCCGAAGGCCACAGCATCTTTCTCATGCAACGGTGTGAATTGGCGTCTAGGATGAATGCTATGAATTCAAATAACAAAAGAGAAAACTCAAACTACTGTTTGCTTTAAGATTCTACCAATCACAGCACGCAAATTCGCGACATGACCAATGACAGCACTAGTCTACAAAACTACGCAATGACGTTAGAAGGGCGGTCCTGTTAAAAAAAAGTTGCAATCCTGTTTAACAACTAAGAGGCTAGGGGGGAGAGTGTGGCGATGTTTCTGTGCTGGCGGAATAAGGAAAAGAAGGAAAAGCTTAGTTTGGGAATTCAATAGATTTTTTCCCCTCCAATAGATTCTGATTATCGGACGGTACAGTTCTCGTCAAACTATTGACTGATACATGGCTTTGCTCGCTTCTGATCGGAGCTGCAAACTCGGCGGGTCGGCGGCAACATGCACTAGGCTTGGTGTCAGGAGAGACTGCATCCCTAGCAAAGTAAGCGGCGGGAGAAATAGTAAAATGCAGCCTACAGAAGCCGAGTTTTCCACAGACGGTTTACCCAAAGCATTTCTGCACAGTCTGCAGACTTTGTTTGACATTTTGGATGACGGAAAGAGGGGCTTTATCCACATCTCGGAGATTGAAAGTCGCTGGCAGGGCGCAGACACGCAGGACTTACCCGGCGGTGTGTTGGAGTGCCTGCGAAGGGTCGCCCCATCTCACGGTTGCCTAACTTTCGAGCGCTTTGTTGCCGGGCTACGATCATCAATGCTGAACCCACACAATGATCAACTGAAGCCTCAATCTACCATTCACCAGCCGCCAGTTCCTTCTCACCCCGCCGGGATAAAGCTCGGTCCACCACCGTCTCACCAGGCGCCCACGCTGAAACGTCCAGGCGCAGTCCCCAGCAGTTCGCTCGGAGTCCGCCCGCTGGGTCCCAGCAACGGCACCAATTTGCTTCACAGCCGCAACATTTCCCATCAGAGCCGTCCCAGGCATAATGATGACTTAACCTGTGGGTATGCACCATCTAACAAGCCTGGAGAGTCGCTGCTGTACCCCTCGTCATCCATTGCGGCTCCTGGTTGCCCGGGGCGGTACACTAATTCAGGATACGAGAGGACAGGCCGAAGTTTGGAAATAATTGCAAATGTCACCGAAAGCAGTTATCGGACAGATTCTGCTAGAACCGCAAAACAGCGGAACCCGCACCAGAACCGTGTCCGATCTATAGAATCGCTTGCGCTTGAGTCGCCGCATATCCAGAAACCAAGTAAGTTTACATAGCAAGCTACAATTGTTGTTTAAATGAATGTAGGCTACACTACCTTTTGGAGGTAGCCTATCGTTAAATATAAATGCGACCCCTCTGACTCTAAATCCCATTTGTTAACTTAAGTCAAGTAGCCTAAGTCGAATCAAATCTAATTGAGTTGGAGCGCATTTTACGAACATTTGTCGCAATACGCTTTACACTGGACCCTATTGCCTAAACCACAAGCCCATCCTACTCTGCCCGGTAAACATTAGTTTCATAGGGGGAATCATGGCTGATATGAAACTAATTCGCTTACTCAAACATACGGCTCTCCGATATGCAAAGCGATCAGGCAGTTGCCAGGGGAATCGTCGTGTATTTGCTTTAAAGGGCTAGTTCGGAATTTTGGACATCATGTCTCATTTACGACTTAGCCATGATGTTGTTGATTGATGGAGACCATTTTCAGCTGATTACATGCTGTCCTTCTTGTGGACATACACACGTTGCTAATGCTAGCGCAACTCTATGGTAACCGATAACATCCACTACCAAACGCACTTAAACACTCCACAGTGCACCCAAAGCAAATAAAATATGACGACAGTCTATCAGGGTTAATTTGAGTGTTAATACCATCATTTTTTAAGTCAAACTCTCGTTGAATCCTTTACGTTGTGCTGACCTTGGGTACCAGACTGTACATGGATGTGAATCTGCTGGTTATCCCTATGGAGGTGATAAGTTGGTTTAAAGGCCAAGGCCTTAAAGCTGCAGAATTCAGGGGTTTCACTTGTCAGTTTGCAGCCCTGTTAAACAGACTTGAACCCCCCCCCGCCCCCCCCATTTCTTTTTGCATTGACTTGCAGGGTTGCCAGATTGTGCTTTCCACATCATGCTGACAAAAGTGCAGTCTGATTCTAAACATGAAAGCATTTTAATGCACCTGGCATTGCTGGGGGTGGTGAAGATGACTCCTTCATTAACTCACAGTACAGTAACCACATCCTCCCTGGCCTTCAGTCAGTGTCCTCACAGCATGAGGAAGGGTGGCTGTGCATGTATGGACTCTCAGGGCAGCCCCCCATGGAATGACGCAGCTGACTGGAAAACATATACAGTGCCCTCCACAATTATTGGCACCTCTGGTAAAGATGAGTAAAAAGGGTTATAAAAAAATTAACCGTTTGGTGAGTTAGATTAATCTCACACTGAAAAAATGAGAAAAATCCAACCTTTAATTGAAGTGAATTTATTCAGAAAAAAAAATCCCTCAAGAAATAATTATTTTTAACAAAACCATGTGTGCCACAATTATTGGCACCCCTGCATTTAATACTTTGTACAACGTCCCTTTGCCAATAGAACAGCATCTCTTCTTCTGTAAAATCTAATAAGGTTGGAGAATACAGAGCAAGGAATCTGAGACCATTCCTCTTTACAGAATCTCTCCAGATCATCCAGAGGGCTCTCCTCTTCAGCCCATTTTCAATGGGGTTTAGGTCAGGGGACTGAGATGGCCATGGCAGAAGTTTGATTTTGTGTTCAGTTAACCATTTTTGTGTTGATTTGGACGTATGTTTTGGATCATTGTCCTGCTGGAAGATCCAACAACGACCCAGTTTTAGTTTCCTGGCAGAGGCAGCCAGATTCAGATTTAAAATTTCCTGATATTTCATGGAGTTCATGATGCCATGTACCCTAACAAAGTTCCCAGGGCCTTTGGAGGAAAAACAGCCCCACATCTTCATGGAACCTCCACCATACTTAACAGTGGGGATCAGGTTATTTTCAGTATAGCCATCCTTCTTTTTACGCCAAACCCACCTTGAGTGTTGGTGCCGAAAAGCTCAATTTTCGTTTCATCTGACCATACAACATGGTTCCAGTAGCGTCCAGGCGCTTACATTTGTGGTGAAATGACAGGAATGACAGGAAATGACAACAAATAATTTGGCATGGAGGTGACGTCTAATGGTAGTTTTGGAGACTTGATGACCCCAAGATGCTACTTTCTTCTGTAATTCTCCAACAGTGATCCTTGGGGATTTTTTTGCCTCTCTTACCATCCTCCTCACTGTGCGTGGGGGCAAAATAAACTTGGGTCCTCTTCCAGGCAAGTTTGTAAAAGTTCCAGTTGATTTGAACTTTTTAAGCATTCCCCCAACGGTAGATATGGGCATTTTCAGGTGAGTAGCCATTCCCTGACTTATGAAGCTCAACACACTTTTCCATAATTTGATTTGTGTGTTCTCTTATCTTTCCCATGTTGATGTATGAATAAGGGAATATGGCCTCTGTGTCATCTCATATTTATACCCCAGTGAAACAGGAAGTCATGGATTACTGCTTGAAAGTTCCTAAACTCTGATCAAATTTAAAAAGTAAAATATAAATGGAAAAAATTCTTCAGTTAGTTTATTCATAATTTTTAGGGGTGCCAATAATTGTGGCACACATGGTTTTGTTAAAACGAATAATTTCTTGATGAGGGTTTTTTTTTTTTCTCAGAATAAATTTACTTCAATTAAAGGTTGGATTTTTCTCATTTTTTCAGTGTGAGATTAAGCTAATTCACCAAAAGGTGAATTTTTTATAACCCTTTTTACTCCTCTTTACCAGGGGTGCCAATAATTGTGGAGGGCACTGTATTATTCCAGTACAGATTCATTCTTCTTGCTGTACTGATCACTGATTATAATCAGTGATCAGATTATTATAATTATTATCATTATATTATTATTGGTTGTTATCATTAATCACGAAAATGCTTGAAAGGCAGACGACAAAAAAACTGCAACCTTACTTCCAACAAGTGGAAAAGGTATCAGACTGGACTGCTGGTAAAACACTTTTACTTGTTTAGTTTCTAAGTTTTTACCTTATATATCAGTTTATTATTTGCATTTTCAGCACCTCATTAATCATAACTGCCATTAATATAAAAAATCAGCATTATGATCCCTCTTCTTATTCAGTTATCAATAACAGCTCATTAGTAAATAAGAAGATCCTCTCTTGTCATCATTTCAAAAGCCAACCAGTGGGCTGGAGATATGTGACCACGTCCACAACTTCTGATGATTTGTTTTATTGTCTCGGGTGAGGGGTTGTCTGTCTGGTCTTAAATTGACTCGAACGGTGGAAGAATGGGCCTCCCCTTGTCTCAGTGCAGTCGGGATTTTTACTTTCTGGGCTAGGAAAGCGGCGACCCTCATCTTATGGATCCTGGGGCTGTTGGGATGGATTGAGGGGCAGAGGAGGCTAGAGGCACACCTCACAGTTATGGCAGACTTGCACAACTTGGCAGGCTAACGGCATGGAGTGGGTTTTTCATTATCTTCAGCTCTTAATTGCTTAATCGAGTCAACGATCTGTTGGACTGGGGCTGCTGGGAGAGTCATCTCCTTTACAGACTTAAGCCCCTATTGTTCAACATCTATGGAAGAAATGTGTCTTTCCTAGGGGTAACACACAAATCACAGGTGTGAGTGTGTACATGAACGCATTTTTGTGTTTGTGTGTGTGTGTGCGCATGTCCAAGGTGTAAATATTGGAGGCGTTGCCAGTGACCATTCTGAGGGGGGGGGTACTTATGGTGGTGAAGTAATGGAGTTAACAAAGCAAGAGGATAATAGGATAATAACCAACTACAAGCTTACAGTATTTCCTCTCACTGTCTATCGATTGTCATTAATCTGTCCCACTCTGTTTCACTCTCTTTCGGTTTCTCTTTCCCTCTCCCTCTCATTCTGTCTTTCTCTCTCTCTCTCCCCTTCCCCCTCTTCGCTGGTGTAGTGACGATATACTCCTGCTGCAGACCCTACACACTGTTATTTTAGGAGCGTGGTTGGGACAGTGGCGAGGGGAGCTTGTCTCAGCTTGCTGGGAGTCATGAACTCTCCTGGGACACGGGAAAAGAGCTCACCCGCGCAGATAAGAGGGAAGGCCGTCCCAGAGTCTTTTCCCCGCCTCTCGACACAAATGAACATGTCATTTCGACAGAACTGGGACAGAACAAAGACGGGGGCCTCTTTTTAATCCTCTGTCGCCTACAGAGAACAAGCAGGAAATGGCTTAATTTGAGGAGTGCAATGCGTATTAAAATAATGCTTAAAATGGAAAGCTAGGTCAATGCTTGGCTTAAATGTTTTGTAAGGTGTAGCGAAGCACTTCGCTGAAGCATTCAAGAAAGGAGGCCCAGCAGTTTCTTAACTGAAAACAGCTGTGGTTTTCTGCCTGTAACGAATGGCTTCAAAAGCACTGACCCAAACAATGACCAGCGGTCAGCCACTGTCAAAACCTTCATAGAATTCTGTTTGAAATTTGGGTTTGATGAATCAGTTGAATGCGTCAGGAAAGAAGCTTTATATAATTTTTTACATGGCTTTTTAAAAGAACTAATAGGCTATGCTTTTGTGGACACAAGGCTGGCTGTTGATGACTAAATTGATGCTGTGAGTGAGTGATAAGATTGAAAAATTGTCAGAAGACACTTTTAGAAACCTGTAGGTTTAAAAGGCAAATTACTGATAAACCAAGGTATGGAATATGCACTGCTACTGGAGTTGTTAGATGGGCAACTTGTGCACACATTCTACCTAAAGTCATTTTCACCTTAGTCAGTAGGGTCAATTGCCATAACTTTTATTTAAAAGGATCCATTTAAAAGCAACCAGCAGTTGGTGTAAAAGTTGAAAGCATGTGGCAAGTGGGTGCGGAAACTTCCAGAGCACAGAGTGGGTCTGTAATTAGTCACCTGAGGCCGTGCTTGACCTCTGTCTGACCTGCGGTCTTCTGAAAAAGGCTTTCAGAGACACCACCAGGGGGAGACATTTCAGCACCTCAGCCCCTTCATGTCCCAAACTACTGAGGCACAGAAAGCTTACTCATTCCATATTTAGGGCTCTATTTTCCGGCCCGTTCATGGCGTGTGGCGAGCTGTCAGTCAATGGTGCGGCTCATGGTGCACTGGGCGTGGCTACTGAATTTCTCTATTTTCGGACCAGAGGCGAGGAGTGCACGGCCGTCAGTGGACTGTAGAGGAAGATGATAACGTTTTATCTATTTTGCATTGATATCGCAAAAAATGTATACTATCAATGTAATGATGCATTTGTTTCACAGGGGAATGTCTAAAATCACAAACTAAGTAAGCCTATACTTAATCATTTGTGTTTTAGTCCTATTGGTTTTTGTAGGATATGTAGTGCAGTGATTGCATCAGATTGCGACAATGAACAATAAATGCAAAGTATGCATTTTTCCGGCTTGGGGGATTTATATTGACGTCAAATTGGACGCCATATGATCCACGAAAACAGTTTATTGGCTTTTGAATAGGTTATGAATGATCACGCATGCATTGCTTGGGAAAGCCTCGAAAATAATTAAGTCGCCATTGAATGACACACCCACTCAGCGGCTCTCCTCCCACTTCGGCGCATGGCAAGTCAAACGGGCTCAGAAGCGTGAAGATCCATGACGAAATTGCCACTTCGCCAGGGCACTGGCTCGCCACATGCCGTGCGCCGGGCCGGAAAATAGAGTCTTATAAATTTTCTGTAAAAGGTCATAACCCAGCTAACGAAATCGCGTTCTAGGAAGGTTCCCTGTATGTTATTAAGGTTGCTCTAAACGTTCCCTGGTTGATGCAATGTTGAGTTTTTTTCAGGTTCTAAGAACTTTCACACAACGTTTCTGAGGAATGTCCCTTTAACATTCCAGAAACATTCTAGGAGCATTCCTCTTAGGTTCTAGGCACATTCTATGTAACATGAGGGTATCGTTCTGGGATCCTTCCTCTTGCTCTCAACGAAAAGTTTATATAACATCAGGGGAACATTCTAGGAGCATACCATGTAACATCAGAGGGGAACATTCTCTGGGCATTTCATAAAACATCAGGTCAACATTCTATGTAACATGAGGGCATCATTCTTGGAACCTTCCTCTTGCGCTCTACGAACAGCTTATATAACATTAGAGGAACATTCTAGGAGCATTCCATGGAACATCAGAGGAACGTTCTATGTAACATGAGGGTATCGTTCTGGGAACCTTCCTCTTGCGCTCTACGAACAGTTTATATAACATCAGGGGAGTATTCTAGGAGCATTCCATGAAACATCAGGGGAACATTCTATGTAACATGAGGGTAACGTTCTGGGAACCTTCCTCTGGCGTTCTAAGAGTATTCTATATAATATGAGGGGAACATTCTCTGGGCATTCCATAAAACATCAGGGCAACGTTCTACGTAACATGAGGATAACATTCTGGGAACCATCCTCTTGTGCTCTACGAACATTTTCTATAACATCAGGGGAACATTCTAGGAGCATTTCATGAAACATCAGAGGAACGTTCTATGTAACACGAGAGTATCATTGTGGGATCTTTCATCTTGCGCTCTACGAACAGTTTATGTAACATCAGGGGAGCATTCTAGGAGCATTCCATGAAACACCAGGGGGACATTCTATGTAACATGAGAGTAACGTTCTGGGAATCTTCCTCTTGCGTTCTAAGAGTATTCTATATAATATAAGGGGAACATTCTCTGGGCATTCCATAAAACATTAGGGCATCGTTCTACGTAACATGAGGGTAACGCTCTGGGAACCTTCCTCTTGCGCTCTACAAACATTGTATATAACATCAGTGCAACATTCTAGGTGCATTCCATGTAACATAGGGGGAATGTTCTGGGAACCTTCCTCTTGTGTTCGTCAAACATTCAACATGACGTTCCAGGAACGTGCCAGGAACATTCTATATAACATTAGGGGGAAGCTCATTTAAAAGGTTTAAATGCAGGGTCTAAGTGCCTAACACAAGGGCTCACCATCAGTAATTATTTGCGTTTTGGCTTTATTAGACAGTATTTAGTGATGACTGATAGGAAAGCAAGGTTAGAAACCATTGAGATAGGTATAGGCTGAATGTAATTCCACAGCTTTCAGGTTATAGTACACAGTGCAATGCAATGAGGGTGTAAGGACACTCTAGGGGGAGTACTATAACAATTTCCATACAACATTTACACTTACCCAATTTAGACACTGCCTATGCCGGGACTCGAACTTGTGATCCTTTCGTCAAGAGCGTGCGCCTCTGCCCATTACACCACGGTCTTGTGACAATAGAGCTCAACTCCGAAAACACTACCAATAACGTAGGACTTTGGTTGTACCAGACCTTTGCCAAAGAATACTTGTATTTTCAATTGTATTCATAAATATTACATTACCATATAGGAGAACTAATGAGGAATGAAATCTCAAAACGTTTGTGACGATGTCATGTTCTGTAGCTAGTGGGTTACCTTAACACATTTTATAGGGTAGAAAATGTTCAAATCATAATGACATCTATCTGTGCAAAATAAATATTGCAAGTGACTTTTTAAAGGATGTTGTAGCTGTCCCTTTTAGAGGAAATTTCAAAATTAGGTGTTTTTTATCTTGAGAATTTTTTGCTTTCACATGAATTGGGTTGTGTTCAGTTGGCTAAAACTATATTTCTGGCCTTTAACTAAAACTTACAGAAGCCCTGAAAGGCAAGGTGAAAAAAAATAAATAATTTGTACGTCGCCTACCGGGATAAACTTTTTTTTTTTAAATAAAAAAAAAAAAAGTTTTACCTTGCCTTTCGGGGCCTCCGCCGTAGTAGGCTACGTTAAGTCGTACGCACGACTTAGCACTGGCATTGGAGAAGGATTTCCGTAGCCTAAAACAAACTCATGAAACCAACCTCAATTAGGTGGAATCCAGACGTCGGAGTGGAGAAATCTAGGTTGAGAGACGTTTTGACATAAACAGACGCTAACCCTTATTAGCATTCACCTGAACGCTACACGCCGACTTTTCAACACAAAAATGTTCACTGGGTAACAGAAAAAAAGCTATGGTTATTTAGTCTTCAAATGCCCATTTTTTAATCATATAACCTCAAGGATCCGTGTATTTTGCTAGTGTAGCTATTGACAAATGCAGACTTCCCCTGATAAAATATGCTAGGCCTATAACTCGTTTCATTCTGAACTAATTTTCGTGTTATAAATGTGAGAAATATCTGCATAACACCTTATTTACACATTTCCCAGAGAAGCTAGCCTATTTGTAAAACGTCCTTTCATAGCCTACAATAGATGTCAAAATGTTGTCAGACCTGATTATGATATAAGCTATGCATTAAATATCTAAGTGGAGGGTTAATAATGCTAGACTGCATGACATGTGATAGCCTATACAAATGTATTTCATAGATAACTGAGCAGTTATTGCTCCAAACTTTAATAATAATATTAATTTTTATTGCATTATATAGCACGTCGAAGTTCAATATAGCCTCCCTATATGACTTGGTGCACATCTAATTCTATAACACTATATTCTCAGTCAAGCTGATCCCCTGGATAATGAAGCTATTTTCCCCTGCTACGAGTCGGTTAACCCCAGTAAAATTGCATAGCCTAGTTTGAAACGTAGGCAACCAGCTGGTAAGAAAAGCGGAGGTATCTAAACGTGTAAAAAGCCACGTGGAATAGACGACTGCAACTTGCTCTAAGAATTCCAGCTCATTTTGGAGGCTAATTATAACTGGGTTATATTTTTGCAGAATGCGATGTCCTGGAGTAAGAAACTGGGTGTGCGTTCATTATGAGGCTACCCCTTGTTAATGACGCTTACCCTATTGCACGGTGCCCCCCTAGTGGTAGCTGTTGACGTCCCAATTATAGCAACCTATTCATATTTCTCTGAAATTATAAATTAATTTACAACAAAAAACCTCGACATTTTGACAACTCCTGTAGGCTATAATCGTTAAAAGGCCTTTTGCAAATATGCTAGCTGCTCTGGGAAATTTGGCAATAAGGTACCTGTGTTATGCAGATATTTCTGACGTTTATAACACGAAAATTAGTTCAGCATTAAGGGAGTTATAGACCTAGCATATTTTCTCAGGGGAAGTCTGCATATGTCAATACACTACCAAAATACGCTGATCTTTATGCGACTTATATGTAGCTACTATATTAGCCTATATGTAACCTAAAACAACGCATAAGTGAGCGGTATTTAGTTTTTTCTATTTAAGGACTGCGCAACCAATGATCATAGCTGAACATACCCCTTTCATTCCAACTTGAAATGTATAGGTTTACGACTTGAAATAAATAGGCCTACGCCTTGAAATAAATGCGAGTGGAAATAAATAGGCTACCCATTGAAATAAATAAAAGAGACGTAAATAATGAATATTTATTTTGACACACGCCAATAACAGCTTGTTTAGCCTGATCTTCCGAGAAAAAAAATCCAAGCGTGATTTTGAGGTTATATGATTACAAAATAGGCATTTGAAGACTAAATAACCATTGTTTTTTTCTGTTACCCAGTGAGCATTTTTGTGTTGAAAAGTCAGCGGAACAATGGTGGTGTCATCTGCATATACCCACTGAGCACAAACCTATATAAACGTTAAAATGTTGGTGAAATATGGAACACCATCCAAGCTCTCATTTGGCCATTTTTAGACTACCTAAAATCTACCTATAAATGTGCACATTTTATGTTATAATTTTCATATGTGATTCAGTTGTAAATTCAAAGACAAACAATATGGATTCATGTGGATGCATTTCTCAAAATGTCATTGCTTTGGCAAGCGAAATCCGGCCGACACGTAGATGCAATTTCACCGCATGAAGTGTATCACTTAAAATGTCAAAACATTTAGCCAATTTGTTGCGACAAGAAGCTTGGGCAAACAACATGGCACAAGTTTCTATCCGAGGCAGACAGAGTTTTTACCCCAAAATAATGTTGCACAAATTTCTGCTATGGGCATGTGTGTGGACTTTAGAACACACTGGTAAACACGTGGCCTCGTTGGCTCAGTGGAAAAGCACGTTTTCTGATTCGAGGATTGTGAGTTCGATTCCTGCTTGCTGTACTGTTTATTTACATAAAAAAATTTGGTTGAAACGTGGTCTAAACAAGAACTCTTGAAAGAGGTCGACAAATAGATGGAGAAAAAAACTTTGGAACCATTTTAAGAGGTATTTTCAATGACTGCAATAGACGTTTATTTTTGGGCTTTTAGCCTGAAAATTGCACACTGGGAAAGACAAGGTCCTCTAGTAGCTCAACCAGGTAAAGCGCATGTCATCAGCAATTCCTGTTTTCCACAACATGGGTTCAAATCCAGCTCAAGATAAACCTCAAAGGCCATTCTTTCTTTCCCTCTGATTTTCTAGTCTCTCATTAATTACTGTCCAATAAAGCCAAAATGCCACAAAAATCTATTTAAATGGGACTACATATCACCATCTACTCGGCAGCAGAAGAACAGGCCTAAGATCTAATAATAGTTACACAATCAAGTTGTCGGAATGTTCTGAGGACTTGATAGGAACTCATCATTATGACATCCAAGTAACACATTGCAACGTTTGTGACTTATATGGGATGTTCCTGGAATGTGCTTTTGTTATGTTGGAGTAACATTCCCCTATATATACACCCCAGAATATTCCCAAAATAACATTTTGTAATGACGTGGCAAGAATGTATGGGGAATGTTACCAATGTACTCCAGTCTCCCAGTAAGGGAACGTTAAATTCAAGTGTTAGATAAACCCAAAGGGAATGTTTCTACTAACATTACGAGAACATTCCCTTAATGTTATATAGAATGTTCCTGTAATGTGAAGGGGAAGTTCCACAAACAAGTTGAAGGAATGATCTGAGGACTTGAGAGGAACACAACATTATGACATTCAGGGACCACATTGCAATGTTTGTGACATTTATGGGATGTTCCTGGAATGTTCTTTAGTTATCTTGGAGTAACATTCCCCTATATATACACCCCAGAATGTTCCCAAAATAATGTTTTGTAATGACGTGGCAAGAATGTATGGGGAATGTTACCAATGTACTCCAGTCTCACAGTAAGAGAATGTTAAATTCAAGTGTTAGATAAACCCAAAGGGAACGTTTCTACTAACATTACGAGACCATTCCCTTAATGTTACATAGAATGTTCCTGTAATGTGAAGGGGAAGTTCCACAAACAAGTTGAAGGAATGTTCTGAGGACTTGAGAGGAACACAACATTATGACATCCAGGGAACGCATTGCAACGTTTGTGACATTTATGGGATGTTCCTCGAATGTTATTTTGTCATCTTGGAGTAACATTCTCCTATACACCCAGAATGTTCACACAATAATGTTTTGTAATGACGTGGCAGGAATGTATGGGGAATGTTAGCAATGTACTCCGGTCTCACAGTAAGGGAACATTAAATCCAAGCATTAGAGAAACCCAAAGGGAATGTTTCGACTAACATTCCGAGAACACTCCCTTAATGTTACATAGAATGTTCCTGTAATGTGAAGGGGAAGTTCGACAATCAAGTTTTAGGAATGTTCTGAGGACTTGAAAGGAACTCAACATTATGACATCCAGGGAACGCAATGCAACATTTGTGACATTTATGGGATGTTCCTGGAATGTTCTTCTATTATCTTGGAGTAACATTCCCCTATACACCCCAGAATGTTCACAAAATAAAATTTTTTAATGACGTGGCAAGAGTGTATGGGGAATGTTAGCAATGTACTCCGGTCTCACAGTAAGGGAATGTTAAATCCAAGCATTAGAGAAACCCAAAGGGAACATTTCGACAAACATTCCTAGAATATTCCACTTATGTTACATATGTTCCTGTAATGTTCGTGGAATGTGAAGGGGAAGTTCCACAATCAAGTTTTAGGAATGTTCTGAGGACTTGAAGGGAACTCAACATTTCGACATCCGGGGAACGCATTGCAATGTCTGTGACATTTATGGGATGTTCCTGGAATGTTCTTTTGTGATCTTGGAGTAACATTCCCCTATACACCCCAGAATGTTCCCAATGTAATGTTCTGCAATGACATTACTGGGCTGTATAGGGAACATTCTTTAAAGATCCCAAACGTTCCTCGTTACCTGGGAATGATCCAGGATCAGTGTTTGGGAGCAGAATGTATGTGTTCCTGTTCTTTTAACGTTTGAATTGTGGGTGATTTTCGTGGCTAGTTTACCTACAGTTTGCCGTCTGACACCATTACATGGATGCATGACAGTTCATCTTAACCATATATCAATGATACTCATTAGAACCAGGAAATAATTTCTTCCATCCTCCTCTGTAGGTTATACCAAAGGCGATTGATGCAGACCAGTGGCCACTCCAGTTACAGAGTAAATGGTGTTTGCTAATGTTCACTGACCTGCTCAGTGACTAGTGCCAGGTCTACCTTAACGGCAATTGTCTGAGCTCACGGAGTGGTGAATATACTGGGCTCACAGTGTGGGGAATATACTGGGCTCACGGTGTGTGGTGAATATATTGGGCTCACAGCATGGTGAATACACTGGGATCACAGTGTGGGGAATATACTGGGCCCACAGTGTGGTGAATATACTAGGCTCACTGCGTGGTGAATATACTGGGCTCACAGTGTGTTGAATATACTGAGCTCACGGCATGGGGAATACACTGAGCTCACGGCTTGGTGAATATACTGGGGTCAGTGTGGTGATTATATTTGATTAACAAGGGGTAAGATAACATTGCAGTGTGGCTAAACTCAAAGGCCTTGTATTAATCTTTACACTTCTTCTGTTGATGGATTCATTTTCCACTGAAGTTTCAGGAAGCTCCCACCCCCACCCACTGGTTCACGTGAAGCCAGTGTGTGCTGTCTGGTGCCCTCTTGTGGTTATTATGTTTGAAGTGTACCAAGTACACTGCGAGTCACCTGATCACACCAGTGCCAACTGCCTTTGAGAGAATGAACAAGCCATCAAACACAATGCATTTCCCCTGCTCTACTGTTCTGATACTTAATTTATTGGCTTATTACCTTTAATTGCAGTGGTTTGTAGCAAGCTTGGAGATTTATTCCTTCCTCTATATAGTTTTCAGCCTGAGTCATTTTAAACTGTCACATACGCATGGTTTATAAAGCTGAATGTGTGTTGACGAAAAGCGGGGTGGGAATGTGTTTCAGCTATATTATTACTGATAATCCCTGGCGCGGGTGCACAGGATATCTTTGTCAGACATCATGTCCGTTGCACCCTGACAGAGGATGTGTTTTTGTTTGCTACACACTTTTTGTTCTTTCATTTAGAGCTGTGTGAGTTTGTGTCTTTACACACGTGTCAGAGCTGCTTTGAGGCTCATTGTAATGTTGATCCTGTTCCTCTCTCGCTTCCCAGGTGCAGTGGAGGGCGGGGGGTTGCCACGGTCACAGAGTGAGACCACCACAGGACTGGCTGGGTCCCGGCGCCATGGGCGGAGTCGTGATGAGCAAAGACGTCACACTATTACAAATGGAGTCGACTACAGAATGGTGTGAAAACACGCACACACACAAACATGCGCACGTGCACGCACAAATACACACACATCTGGTTCTGCAACCATTTCCAGTCAAGAATTTATACCTATTGGGTCATTAATACCTGGATTTATTTAAAACTATAACAATTAAAAAAATAATAATAATAATTTTACAATAGAAAAAAAAGAAATATTGTTCCTAGAGTGCGGTTCGGGCTGGATATTTCTGTCCGAAACCGAACCGAGCCCGAGAGAATAGTACCCGACCCGACATGTATTCTGTATTTTGGTGTCCGATCTGACCCAAGCCCGACTCAATAAAAAAAATACACAACTCACTGTTTACAATCCTACATAAGTTTGCAATTCTAGATAGCTATATACGTTTCAATACTACGGTGAACGATCGTCCAATCCGTGCCCATGGATCTTTTCCGTTAACGATGTCAACTGGAATGAAGAACTATGTACATTTTAATCAAGCCATCGTGGCTTATTTGGAATTGTCGTGGAGGAAGAGGATGGCATCCACTGTTGATGGCTTCAGCACTGTCCTCCTCTGGTCGATGGTTTTTCCAGCAACACTGAAGTTCCGCTCGCTGGTGCTGCTGCTTGCAGGGATGGACAGAAGCAATTGTCCCCAAGCAATTGTCGCTAGCTTTGGGTATGTGAGATTATGCTCTCTCCACCAGCCCAAGAGATCCCTCTCATTGTGCATCAGGTACTGGTCTCCCTCAAGCTCCCTTTGGGCTTCATAGAAAGGTCGCAGGAATTCGACTAAAAGGTCAAGAACATCTGGGGAAATGTCTTCAATCCGCCTACTTTCCCCGCGGCTTTATAGTTTTTCATGCAGTTTGTGGTACACTTCACGGACAGAGTTTAGAGTGAGATATACTGTACTGAATCTGGTGTCACCCATTTGCGGCACCGTTTTCGTCAGCAAAACTGCCAGACCTGACTGTTTTACGTACTTAACCAATGCTTTAGCAGCTCGTAGAGTGTCTGCTACCTCTGGGGCTTCATCTGATAGCTCTGTAGGATCGAGAGCATGCCGGAGCACTGTGTTGTACAAATTATCTTAACGGTCAAGTGACTGATAGGGTCGGAGCGCATTATGTTAGATCCCTGATCTGTCACCCACACCATTTTGTTGAGCACACCGATTTCTAACCCATACTCATTTACCAGAAATCTGATTATTTCTCTCCTGATATTCTCGCCAGTTTTTGAATCCTCAGGTGGAAACACTGCAGTGGTTAGAACTTTGCTGTTCAAATGGAACTAATTGGTGATGAAATGGCAACTGATTGTCATGTAGCTCAATTTACGATAATCCTCAGACCACATGTCTGTGGTCATTACAACAATGTGAACTTGACAGATCACATCGTTGGGCTGATGGACCAGCAGTTTCATTTTTTCGTTCGCTAGATCATGGCACCGTTTAGAAACGGTCAAGCAGCACACTGTTTGCTAACACATGGCCGTGTGCAGCACCTACATTAATCAGTTTTTGAGCTAATTCCAGGAAACCTTCGTATACAATTGAACGAAATGGTCTTATGTCCTTGCAACAGAACCTGACGCATTTTTTTGATTTTGATTGTGAAGGTATTTACTCTGAGGCAGTAACGAAGGCTGCAATTGTAGTTTGACTGGTAGACCTACGTGCTGCTGCAGCATCGGTGCACCCTTGGTCCAGATGACACTGCAGGGACGAGCTTGCCTGTCTTTTCGCTGTCATATTTCATGACAACACTGCATGTTTTGCATTGAACAAAACCATTTGGAATTTTTTCTTGTGCATTTACGACCAAGTAAAAATGTAATTAGCTCTCCCGATGACGGCTTTCGCTTGACTTCTTCCATGGTTGATTGTTTTTTTTTTGTCTTTTCCGCCAAAAACATGCGTTGCAGATTCAAAAAAACATGCACGCGCAGGAAGCAGCACGGGTAAGATATTGAGTCATTTTATTTAATTAGCCTAAATAGGCCACACAATTGTAATTAATTAAAACAAAAGTAAAAAATCTAAATAACCATAACCTAACCTGAGTGTGTGATATTTACAAGTGTAACTAGGCTAAATATTTGTCCGAACCCGAGTGTTAACTGTAAATATTTGTACGAACCCGGGTCCCTTCGGGTCCGGGTCAGGTATCCACACTCTTAATTGTTCCCCCAATTTGAAAATCTCGTCATAATTTTAAGATGGTCCCATACTCACAATGTTCCCCGTCAATTCTCTGTCAGTTTTACTGCGCGACTGACAGCTTTGTAGCGCACGCAGACCTCAGAAGCCAGATCTCCAGTGGAGTCCCTGCCTGAATGCCGCTCATG
Organism: Synaphobranchus kaupii; assembly: GCA_029718625.1. Classification (NCBI taxonomy): domain Eukaryota; kingdom Metazoa; phylum Chordata; class Actinopteri; order Anguilliformes; family Synaphobranchidae; genus Synaphobranchus; species Synaphobranchus kaupii. The sequence goes on from CM056386.1 coordinate 32,728,240, forward strand.
CAACTGGACATGCAAAAGCTTTTGTGAATATTCCCCATTGTAAAAACTGTATGGAGGTTGCTGTCTGTAGTCTGCTGTGTGTAGGTTTCTGTGTGAGGGTTGTTGTGTGTAGGCTGCTGTGTGCAGTCTGCTGTATGTGGGTTTGTGTGTGTGGATTGTTGTGTGTAGGTTGCTGTGTATAGGTTTCTGTATGTGGTTTGTTGTGTGTAGGCTGCTGTGTAGGTTGTTGTCTGTAGGCTGCTGTGTGTAGGTTGTTGTCTGTGGGCTGCTGTGTGTAGGTTGTTGTTTGTGGGTTGCTGTGTGTAGGCTGCTGTGTATAGGTTTCTGTATGTGGGGTTGCTGTGTATAGTGTGCTGTGTGTAGGTTGTTGTGTGCAGGTTGTTGTGTATAGTCTGCTGTGTGTAGGGTAGGTAAGGTTGTTGTGTATAGGTTTGTGTGTATGGGTTGTTGTGTGTAGGTTACTATGTATCGTCTACTGTGTGTATAGGTTTCTGTGTGGGTTGTGTGTAAGCTGCTGTGTGTAGGTTGTTGTACGTAGAGTTGAAGTTGGAAGTTCACATACACTTAGGTTGAAGTCATTAAAACTAATTTTTAACCACTCCACAGATTTCATGTTAGCAAACTAGTGTTGGCAAGTCAGTTAGGACATCTACTTTGTGCATGACACAAGTCATGACACAAGTTGACTGTGTCTTTAAATAGCTTGGAAAATTCCAGAAAACGATGTCATGGCTTTAGAAACTTCTGATAGGCTAATTGACATTATTTGAGTCAATTGGAGGTGTACCTGTGGATGTATTTTAAGGCCTACCTTCAAACTCAGTGCCTCTTTGCTTGACATCATTGGAAAATAAAAAGAAATCAGCCAAGACCTCAGAAAGAAAATTGTGCACCTGTGTTCATCCTTGGGAGCAATTTCAAAACGGCTGAAGGTACCACGTTCGTCTGTACTAACAATAGTACGCAAGTATAAACACCATGGGACCACACAGCCGTCATACTGCTCAGGAAGGTGTCGCGTTCTGTCTCCTAGAGATGAACTTGCTTTGGTGCCAAAAGTGCCACTCAGTCCCAGAACAACAGCAAAGGACCTTGTGAAGATGCTGGAGGGAACAGGTACAAAAGTATCTATATCCACAGTAAAACGAGTCCTATATCGACATAACCTGAAAGGCTGCTCAGCAGGGAAGAAGCCACTACTCCAAAACCGCCATAAAAAAGCCAGACTACAGTTTGCAACTGCACATGGGGACAAAGATCTTACTTTTTGGAGAAATGTCCTCTGGTCCGATGAAACAAAAATTTAACTGTTTGGCCATAATGGCCATCGTTATGTTTGGAGGACAAAGGGTGAGGCTAGCAAGCCGAAGAACACCATCCCAACCGTGAAGCAAGGGGGTGGCAGCATCATGTTGTGGGGGTGCTTTGCTGCAGGAGGAACTGGTGCACTTCATAAAATAGATGGCATCATGAGGAAGGAAAATTATGTGGATATATTGAAGCAACATCTCAAGACATCAGCCAGGAAGTTAAAGCTTGGTTGCAAATGGCTCTTCCAAATGGACAATGAGCCAAAGCATACTTCCAAAGTTGTGGCAAAATGGCTTATGGACAACAAAGTCAAGGTATTGGAGTGGACATCACAAAGTCCTGACCTCAATCCAATCGAAAATTTGTGGGCAGAACTGAAAAAACGTGGCAACGCACTTCTATGCTGCTCCCTCCTTCTAATTCATTCCCGATAGTAACTGCAGGGACAGAGCGAACAAACAACACCAGCTATTTTTAACAGCTCATAAGAAAAACAAGAAACTGCATGACTGTGCGAATCTTTAGGATTTGATAGAAAAAATGTAGTTTACCTAACCAGCTCCATTCTGCAACTAGCTTTGGTGCGATCAAGTGAAAAATTGCTGCCACTGCAAAGAAAACAGCCGCAAAATGCGACCAGTTAATCGTATTCCGGAGTTACAAAACACAAAAATGAGCTCCACATAGGCTACACCTGGCATATAATATGAATAATGTAGCCTACGAATAATGTAGGCTACGTGATAATAGGCTATGATGATGGAACATATGGCAATATAAACTAGGCTATATGTTGCGTGTAGGCTACATAGGCATAGCACAAATTTGCATCGTAATAATTTGTCGGACAAACTCATGCCTCGCACATTATTTGCGAACCAATTGTCCTAAGTAAATGTTGCTATGGTTACAGGTGTTTTCACTGTCATCTCGAGATTGGGGGAGGAGAGTGACTTCTGTTACTTGTACAAACCTAAATACTGAATTCACTCCTCTCTGCTGTTTGTATGTACAGTTCACTCATCAGTTAATGCGGTAGTCACTCCCAAAAACTGGCAGTGTGTACCTAGCCTGTGTGTAGTCTGCGCTGTGTAGGTTTCTTCGTGTGGGTTGTTGTGTGTAGGTGGTGAAACACTCCCTCTCTGGGTGGTGCTGTGGCTTGAATCATGTCACTCCCCCCAAACTCCTGGCCACAGCTGGCACAAGCAGGAGACTCTGGTGTGGCTGCCCACCCCCTCCTGGTGTAGCTGTGCTGAGATTATTCACCCTCTCTGCATAACAGTTGGTTTTGGTGCACAGCTGATCTTGTTCATCAAGCGCAATCAACTGCCAGGATGTTGATGGTGAGGCTGCCTGCTTTCATCAGGTTTCCCCTCATTCAATCTTTTATTCCACTACTCTCTTCCCTCCCTCTCTCCCTCCCTCCCTCCTCTCTCCATTTCTGTCCCTCCCCTTCTCTGTCCCCCTTTCTCTGCCCTGCTCTCTCTCTCCCACTCTGAACTCCCCAATCTCATTTTCCCCAAGCGTGCCTGCTCTCTCTTGGTCTTTCTTGGTTTCTCGGTCTTCCTTCTCTCCTCGCACTCGTCTTACCGCTCGTCTCTCTCTCATCATTTTGGACTGACACCACCCCTGCCCCCTCCCTCACCCTGGCCACTGCAACTCATGGTAATGAGCCGGGTCGGGCCTAGGGGGCCAGAATCAGGGGACTTTCCTGGCCGGCCCGGCCCAGCCTGGACTAGCATTTGGGCAGCCTACACGACTGTCTTCATCCCCTTGAGCAGCAGTTTGTACAGCAGCAGAGCGCTACATTTTTTCCTGTGGGTGAGTGAGAGCGAGAGAGTGAGAGAGAATAAAATTTGGGGAGAGGAGCTCGGAAAACTGTGTACACAAATTCCTTTCTGTGTGAGTGCGCATTTGTGCATGTGTGTGTCTCTGTGTGTGTGCTGAGCTGAGCTTACGACATTGTGTCAATATTTACATAAGTGGTTATGAGGAGTCAGAAAAAGACATGTTAAGAAGTGTTAGCTGGATTGGCGGTTTCTGTGCCTTGTGTCAGCGCCATGTGTCTGTGTAGTGTCTGTGTGCGTGTCAGTGTCCTGTGTCTGTGCCCTGTGTGTGCACGTGTCCTGTGTCAGTGCCCTGTGACAGTCCCGTGTGCCAGTGCTGCGTGTCTATGCCCCGTGACGGTGCCCGTGCCCTGTGTCTGTGCCTCTGTCAGTACCTGTGACAGATGGCAGGGCTTAACAGCTGTTGCGCTGTACCTCTCCATTCTGCGGTAAATGGCTCCCAAACTGCCAGACACGCTTTCATGAAGCAGGTGTCCTTCTGCTGGCTGGTTTTGGGTTGGGGGTGGTTGGTTACAGCATTACTCTGGCAGCCCTGTTCGGGGTTTTGGATTGGAGAGGTCTGGTTGCTGGCCTGGTTTCCAGGTTTTGGTAGATGTAGCTTTACTTAGCCTTGTTCTTCTGTTTTCAAATGGTTTCCATGGTGACAGGGTGAGCATGCTTGCCCAGGCAGGACTGGAGAATCATGACACTTTTTTAAAGATGGACGGAAATAAGGTAGATTAAATTCTTGAGCGTGTATAATGTGTCATATTCATAAGATTTACTTAATAATAATGTTTTTTACAACCTACTACTTTACCGTTCTTTTTACCTGTATTGTAGCTCAGCACATTTACACTGTCATGGAAATGGATGGAAAACTCCCGTCACTCTTGTCAAGAAGACAGGCAGAATAAAACAATGCAAATATATGAACTGAACAGAACTGGGCACACCGCAACAACAGTTTTAAATAGGACCCGAACGCTGGGATCATTCAGAATTAAAATAACACAATGTTTGTAACCACAGTGACGGCGAGGCTGTTTACATCAGTTCTCATTACCATGCAGACTGCACACATCCAGCGCTCTCCACACCCCCACCATTCCCTTACTATCTCCTCACCCCTCCCCCAGTCTTTGTGAAAGCAGTTCTGCTGTAGCTCCCTTGCCTATAGCCTGGATATGCGTAGGGCTAACTGACTCAATACTGCTAAGAGTGTCAAACCCCTTGCATGGAAAACAGCTTAAAGGGATAGTTTGGAATTTTGGACATAATGTCTCAATTACGACTTACCCATGATGTAGTTGATTGATCGAAACCATTTTCAGCTAATTCCATGCTGTCCCTTCTTTTGGACATGCACACGTTGCTAATGCTAGCGCAACTCTATGGCAACCGGTAGCATCCACTACCAAACACACTTAAACACTCCACAGTGCACCCAAAGCAAATAAAATACGACGACAGTCTTTCGGGGTTATTTTGAGTGGAGCGAACGTGGCCATTGCAACTTGTTACTCTTCTTTGTTGTTGTAGTCGACCAGTGCCGACACTACATTCGTAGGTAACGTATCGCTCCCCCGATAGACTGTCGTCGTATTTTATTTGCTTTGGGTGCACTGTGGAGTGTCAGATTCCCAACATTACCAAAGGTTACCTGGAAACCCCCCTCCCCCACACCCTTTGCAACCCTAATCACTACACAGCACCGATGTGGCAGCACCTTCTCGTGGTGTCTCCCGTCAGTAACTCATGACTGCCAATCGCAGTCATGAGCGAAACAGAATTTGCCAATTTAGGGCCCTCACCCGGGCTGGTGCTCGGCTGCAGTCGGGGAGGAGAGCCGGTGGTGATTACTCCGCTGGCCTCCAACCCAGAATACTGCAGCTGAACACCGAAGGACTCACCTCCAACAAGATCAGCGTCATTGAGGAGTTGGCCTATACCACCAAGGCCCTCGTCATCCTCCTCCAGGAGACCCATTGCTTTTCAGCAGATAAGCTAGTATTACCAAATTTCACACTAGCTGGGTCTATCCTAAGCAGGAAACACGGCCTTGCCACGTTTGTCCATGAAAGGCTGAGCTGGACTCTCGCCGATCAATCTCCGGCTGACTCGGAGATTGAGTGGTTGTGCGTGGACGTTGCCGGTTTTAAAATTGTAAACGTCTACAAGCCTCCCCCCTCGCGATTCACGCCGGTGTCTGTCCCGGTGTTCCCCCACCCCTGTCTCTATGCTGGCGACTTTAACTGTCAGCATGAAGACTGGGGGTACAATACCAACACGCCCAACGGAGAGAACCTGGCTGCTTGGGCAGCTAACAACTGCCTGGCCCTGTTATACGATCCAAAGGGTGCAGCCAGCTTTCTCTCCGGTCGCTGGAACACTGGGACGAATCCTGACGTGGCATTTGCGAGTGTCGGTGCAGACAACCAGCTCCCGGACAGACGTGTGCTCGGAAAGTTCCCGCGGTCCCAACATCGACCATCGCTGATAACCGTGCCTAAACTCGTGGACTCTATCCCGAGTGAGCCGGTGAAGCGATGGAATTTCCGTAAGGCCAATTGGAAACGCTTCCGCCTCTTCACTAACAAATCCACGTGGCGTCTCCCATCGCCTAATACCAACAACGTGGATGAGGCATACCGGGACTTCTGTGGCATGTTAGTGAAAGCGGCCAAGAAATCCATCCCACGCGGACGTCGCAATAGCTACAAACCGTGCTGGGATGCGGAGTGCGAGAACCTCTACCGCGTTTTCCTTCAGGCTCCTGCCGGAACCGAGTCAAACAGGGCTGCTACAGCCCTGTTGTCAAGACTCGGCCGGAGGAGACAAGAGCGCTGGGAGGAGGCTGTCAATTCCATCGACTTCTCGCACTCCAGCCGCAAGGCATGGAGTATCCTGAACAACCTCACTGGCAGGTCAAGACACTCACCTCGTCACTGCCCCATTTCTGCAAATAAAATCGCATCACAATTTGTGAAAAATGGGGTATACGAGGGTAAAGACCGCGAGTCATCACGACTCGTGGCAAAGGAAGTGTCTGACCTCTGGAGGGCCCCAACATCTAGCAGCGATAACATCTCCGGTGAATTCACACCGGAGGAGTTCGCTGCCGCCCTCCAGCACCTAAAGCCAGGAAAAGCTCCGGGCCCTGATTCCATCTGCCCGGAGCTTATACTCCATGCCGCACCTGCCCTGAAGTCCTGGTTAAGAGCTTTCCTCTCTTCCTGCTTGCGCCAACTCAAGATCCCCAAAATCTGGAGAAGAGCCCTAGTTGTCGCGATCCCTAAGCCGAATAAGCCTGAAGGGGATCCTAAGAGCTACCGTCCCATCTCCTTGCTCTGCATCCCCTTCAAGATCCTCGAGCGTCTTATCTACGCCCGCGTCGAACCGATCGTCGACCCACTGCTCCCTCGGGAGCAGGCCGGGTTCCGACGCGGGAGATCGACCGTAGACCAAGTCACTTTGATGACTCAAGACATCGAGGACAGCTTTTCGTCCAAGAAGAAGGCCGGAGCCGTTTTTGTCGATCTGACGGCTGCCTATGATACCGTATGGCACCGCGGCCTCACCTGCAAGCTGCTCCGCCTGCTGCCGGACAGGCACATGGTCAGTATGATCTTGGAGCTTGTCCGAAATCGCAGCTTTAACCTTACCACCGGTAGCGGACAGCAAAGCAGGTTACGACGCCTCAAGAACGGCGTCCCCCAGGGATCTGTCCTGGCCCCCCTCCTCTATAATATCTACACTTATGACTTGCCTGATACAGTCTCGCGGAAGTATGCCTACGCGGATGACCTCGCGTTGGTGTACTCCGCTGGAGACTGGCAGTCATTGGAGGGGACTTTGAGCCAGGACATGCAGACACTAGTGGCATACCTCTGGAAATGGAGGTTGAAGCTCAGCGAGGCAAAGACGGTGTCGGCGGCCTTCCATCTTAACAACAGGGAGGCTAAACGTGAGCTCCGAATATATATTGGCGGAACACCCCTGCCATGCTGCGCTGAGCCAATCTACCTCGGCGTGACATTGGACAGGTCGCTCACGTTTCGCCGACACCTTGAGTCACTGCGCAAGAAGTTAACATCTCGTGTGGCATTGATGAGGCGACTAGTCGGGTCAGGCTGGGGCGCCGACGCAAGAACATTGCGTACGGCAGCCCTGGCCCTTGTTTACTCGACTAGTGAGTACTGCGCACCGGTATGGTGTCGCAGTGCCCACACCCGCCTCATCGATACGCCCATCAACGAAGCCTTGCGCATCGTGACAGGATGCCTGCGTCCCACTCCCGTGGACAATCTTCCCATTCTTGCAGGCATCCAGCCCGCTGGGCTTCGCCGCGCGGGAGCCACAGCACGTCTCGCGTGCCGGGCCATGGAGCCAAACCATCTGCTCCACGAAAGGCTCGCTGTAATTGCTGAGCCTCCCCGGCGCCTTAAGTCGAGACACCCATTTGTGCCTGCCGCACAGGAATTCCTGCAGCAATGCAGTGATCTTAACATCAGTGCGGCACGGTGGGCGGATTACATCTGGAGCACGGAGTGGGAGGAGAACACCTCTAGACTCCGTGACTTCATCCCAGACGTCGGTTTTCCCCCTATTGGGGTGGACCTGCCTAGACTGGCATGGGTGAGGCTTAACCGCCTCCGGACCGGCGTTGGGCGCTTCCGCTCATCGATGCACAGATGGGGCTTGGCTTCTTGCGCAGCCTGCGAGTGTGGCGCGGAGGAACAAACCGCAGACCATGTCATCCTGGACTGCCCGATTTATCGGGCACCCAATGGGATGCATGGTCTGTCGGTTCTGGATGATGACACGGTGACGTGGCTACTGGAGGTGTGCCCTGAAATATAGTCCGGGTGAACCCCCCCCTAGGCTCGGGGTGGTAAAAGGATAGCCCCTCGGCCCCGAGCCTGGGGATGTGGGACAAAAGATCCCACCCAAACGAAGAAGAAGAAGAAGCACCGATAACTGCACAGAACTGATCACTACACTAGCACTGATCACTACACAGCACTGATCACTACACTAGCACTGATCACTACACTAGCACTGATCACTACACAGCACTGATCACTACACAGCACTGATCACTACACTAGCACTGATCACTACACAGCACTGATCACTACACTAGCACTGATCACTACACTAGCACTGATCACTACACAGCACTGATCACTACACAGCACCGATAACTGCACAGAACTGATCACTACACTAGCACTGATCACTACACAGCACTGATCACTACACAGCACCGATAACTGCACAGAACTGATCACTACACTAGCACTGATCACTACACAGCACTGATCACTACACAGCACCGATAACTGCACAGAACTGATCACTACACTAGCACTGATCACTACACAGCACTGATCACTACACTAGCACTGATCACTGCACTAGCACTGATCACTACACAGCACTGATCACTACACTAGCACTGATCACTACACAGCACTGATCACTACACAGCACCGATAACTGCACAGAACTGATCACTACACAAGCACTGATCACTGCATCACACACAAATGTTAGGTCTACATTCTGTGAACAATAGTGATACTGATAACAAGTACAGAGAAGAGCAGTTCTGATTCCTTGTGCCTCAGAATAATACCAGTTTCAATAAAACTTGTGAACTACAACACTCCATCTGTATTTGCCTTGGAGCTCCTCAATCCTTAATCCCCAACATTACGACTAAATGCGTGCAGAATTGGGAAGTTTTCTCCCCAAACCTTTTCATCCCTCTGTTTCACTGGCTCCAATCAAAATTCAAACCATTTCATAGACACTGCATATTTTAGTAAGGGTTTGTCGCGCAAACATTTACGGTCTCAAATCACTGTGTAAAATGGTGTCACTTCTTAATAAAACAGAAAATAATGGAATAGCGTTGCTCAGGGAGATGGGATCACTCAGCAGGCCAGGCTCCTGACTGCACTCAGCCTGAGCAGCTCTGTCAGGTGTGCAGTCCTGTGCAGCTCAAACTGCAGAGAAGAGGGAAATTATCGGCTGGCTGCACAGGTGTGCCCTCCCGAATTTACGGAGGATAGCTTGAAGGCGGCCGAGCTATACAACTGGGTGTTTTAAATTTGGGAATAAATGAAAATGGGGATAACAAATCTCTCCTCTCTCTGTCCCTGCCCAATGTCCTCCCCCAGCTGAAACAGATGAAGGAGCTGGAGCAGGAGAAGGACTCCCTGCTAGCTGGCCTGGATGTAGTGGAGCGGGCCCGTGACTGGTACCAGAACCAGATCCAAAATGTGACTGAGCGTCAGAGAGCCATGGGCCAGAACAGCCAATGTTCGGTGAGGGAAACAAACTGGTGAAATCCTCAGACTGGAGCCCAAATGATCTGAGATTACAATGTTACAATATTTAACATGATCTAAAACATGATTTCCTGACATTACTTAAGTATGATACACATGTGCTTTGTGGACAATAGTTTGTGTCTTATAAATGGCATGTTGAGAATTAATCATTAAATCTCACCCGACCTCTCTCACTTCCTCACAGGATTTCTTCACAGAATCAAGTCAGACTCGTCTCAATGTCATTCTTCCAAAATTACAGGAAGTTAACCACTGCCTTAGTGACCTCATATCATGTTCTGGAATGGTGAGCATCTACACTTGAAGTGATGAATTTGGAGGGAAGTGCTGGAGTCTTTAACTGAAAACGGGGGTTCTGCACTGAGCTGCTAATGGAATATGACACACACTTGCCACAATTTCTGGGAATTTGAAATGCATGGAATTACTTTGATGATGTTCAAGTGGCAATTTGTTTACTTTAATAGGCGGCTGAAGTTAGTTCTGGGCCAGTAATAGGTTTCTGTTTAACTATATTTGAAAGCAGTTGAACAGTTAGTGAGGCAGAAGTCAGCTAACACATTTCTTTGGCTTTGTTTGACCAGAGTGAATGTAAACCCCTGTTAATAGGTTCAGTGCTCAGCTGTGAAGCACATGATGGTTGGCTGGAGTGTCACGCAGCTGTTTTGAGCATTCACCCTCTTTATGGTGCAATAGCGCCTCCTCTGGCTGATCAAGGTTTTGCAGTCTGCCTATACCAGCTGCATTTGGGCAGTCCTTCAGCGCAACACCTGTGCAGCTCAAATGCAGCACTGTGGAGTGAAAAGTAGAACCACAGTTGAGCAGGGTTGAACGGAGGCCTTCAAAACAAGGCTGGAGAAATAGGAAAAATATAGATTTAAAAATATATTTTGTGTAGATTCTGAATTAAAAACCAATAATTTTTATTATTGTGTTTCTTATTACATTTATTGTCTAAAGCTAGTAAGATTTATTTATATAGTGGGTCAAAATTTAGAAATTTCAATTTTTGTTGGGTAGGTTTCAGATTAATGCAGGTGTGTACAAATGTAATCGTGTTTGCACAGTTAAAATGGCTCAGGAAAAATGCTTGTGCGGTCATGTCCAAGACTGACAATTATACTTTCCATTATGAATAAACTATGCACCAAAAGACAGGTTATTCCTGTCTGCTAGGTATGCGATCAGTCAGGTTTCTTCAGAAGCTTGAAATTGGTTTGATTTGAAAGGATGCAAAATGACACCATAAGGCTGAGTCAGGCAGTGGAGCTGGAATATTTGTCTTTGGAAAACTTCTACAGTTGGAGTGAACAAATTCTAGAGCCATTGTTTGCAAGTTATCGTGTAGCTAGGATACCAGCATGTATTTGCATACATCGTCTCTGTGTCCCCCCCCCCCCCCCTCTCTCTCTCCATCTCTCACTCACTCACACTCTCTCGCACTTATTCTCTCTCTCTCCAGCCCTTCACAGCCTCTGGCACATTGCCCTCCGTTTCCCCCAACCCCCAGCCTGCACCCCCGGCGCCCCCACAAGCAGTTCAGAGACTGAAGGATCAGAACCGACTGCTCACACAGGTAAGATACCTGTCCCCCTCTACACCTCTACAGCGTGAAATCTCCGTCTCTTCCTCTCTCATCTCCCTCTTTTCTCCCCCCTCCCCATGTCTAACCAATCTTTCCCTTCTCTTTCTCTCCGTCGCTTTCCCAGGAGGTAACAGAAAAGAGTGAGCGGATCACACAGCTGGAGCAGGAAAAATCTGCTCTGATTAAACAGCTGTTTGAGGCTCGCTCCCGGAGCACTCACGACAGCAGCACCCTGGACTCCACTTTCATCTGACCTCGCCCCTAATAACAGCACCCTGGACTCCACCTTCATCTGACCCCGCCCCTGACAACACCACCCTGGACTCCACCTTCATCTGACCCCGCCCCTAATAACAGCACCCTGGACTCCACCTTCATCTGACCCTGCCCCTGACAACAGCACCCTGGACTCCACCTTCATCTGACCCCGCCCATAATAACAGCACCCTGGACTCCACCTTCATCTGACCCCGCCCCTAATAACAGCACCCTGGACTCCACCTTCATCTGACCCCGCCCCTGACAACACCACCCTGGACTCCACCTTCATCTGACCCCGCCCCTAATAACAGCACCCTGGACTCCACCTTCATCTGACCCCGCCCCTGTCAACAGCACCCTGGACTCCACCTTCATCTGACCCTGCCCCTGACAACAGCACCCTGGACTCCACCTTCATCTGACCCTGCCCCTGACAACACCACCCTGGACTCCACCTTCATCTGCCCCTGCCCCTGACAACACCACCCTGGACTCCACCTTCATCTGCCCCTGCCCCTAATAACAGCACCCTGGACTCCACCTTCATCTGACCCTGCCCCTAATAACAGCACCCTGGACTCCACCTTCATCTGACCCCGCCCCTGACAACAGCACCCTGGACTCCACCTTCATCTGACCCTGCCCCTGACAACAGCACCCTGGACTCCACCTTCATCTGACCCCGCCCCTGACAACAGCACCCTGGACTCCACCTTCATCTGACCCTGCCCCTGACAACAGCACCCTGGACTCCACCTTCATCTGACCCTGCCCCTGACAACAGCACCCTGGACTCCACCTTCATCTGACCCCGCCCCTGACAACACCACCCTGGACTCCATCTCATTTGACCCCGCCCCTAATAACAGCACCCTGGACTCCACCTTCATCTGACCCCGCCCCTGACAACAACTGCCTGGACTCCACCTTCATCTGACCCCGCCCCTAATAACAGCACCCTGGACTCCACCTTCAGCTGACCCCGCACCTAATAACAGCATCCTGGACTCCACCTTCATCTGACCCCGCCCCTGACAACAGCACCCTGGACTCCACCATCATCTGAACCCGCCCATAATAACAGCACCCTGGACTCCACTTTCATCTGACCCCGCCCCTGATAACAGCACCCTGGACTCCACCTTCATCTGACCCCGCCCCTGACAACTGCCTGGACTCCACCTTTATCTAACCCCACCCCCGATAACAACACCCTGGACCTTCATCTGATCCCTCCCATATAGAGTGCTGCCAAGGCTTTGAAATAATTCTTCCCAAAAGGCAACACCGGGTGGACTCGTTTAGACCATGTCGGACTATCCCGCATAACGTGGTTTTGTGAAAAACTATAGCAGAACATGCCCATTCAGTCATGGTTGGGTGGCCTCCTGCATCCAAAACGAGTCCACCCACTTTGCCATTACCTTCAAACTGTCAATGAGCACACCCAGATGCCGACAGCCTTGCTGAAGTGAAGAGCTAATCACGAGACATCCGTCTCGACTCAAAAGCCGTTTGACTCGTTTTCCCATGGAGAAGTCGGATTCCAATTTTACACATTATGATCTGCCTTTACAACAGCCGCTTTTCTAACTCGCATGTTTAAACCTGAATCGGTGCCATGCATGTGTCGACCTGATGAAAGATACTAACCAGTTACCGATCTATGCCAGTTTGTTTTATCAGAATTAGGAGGATTTCCCTTTTTTGGAAGGGAATCATGTGATCCTTGCAGGCTTCATGGTTTATACCATAATCAAGAACTCCATCTGGAAGTTCACAGGTTTGGAGATTGGAGAACTTTTAATGTTCTTGTCTACCAACACATGATGTAGCTGGTCCTGGTAAACTCCTGCAGGCTGTTTGTGTTGCATGTTGTTTTTCTGTGATGCATACTGCACAGTAACAGGGCGCGTGCGGCATTTTCAGTCACAATCAGATGTTTTGGTTCAGAGAAGGTTAAAAAAGCACAAAAAAGCTGTTCTTGGAAATATTGTGATTAATCTAACAGGGAATGCTGGTCTCTTACCTGTCAGCATTTGCTTACCTGTCAGGTAGACCAGACCCTGACAAAGGTAGTGCAGTTTACTGCTTCAGAGTCAACTGCACAGAAAATGGAAAAAGGGTACACCTTCTGAATACTGTCACAATGGCTTGACGACAGAAATAACCGATTCAGAAGCTTGACATTACTGCTTGGTAAAGATTTCATTAGATTTTCATCCAATGCTTTCTTTGACCACTAATGTACATTGATATAGTATTTGATCCTTCAGTAAGGTGCACTGTGTAAGAGATCATAAGCTGAAAGCTTCATACAATGCCATGACTATTATGTATCCCTTATGAAGGTCACATGACCGTTAATTTAATGTGATGGGTGACTGGCAGGTGCATAGATTTGTGATACTAGCTGTCGTTGAGATTTTAGATGCAGAGGAAAGGAACGCTATTTTGGGACTGAGGTTTGCGGAATCTGCGCAACACATCTGATAATTACATTATATCAAATGCTGTATAGGTGAGAAACAAGTTTTGTTGTTTGTTGGGGGGGGGGGGGTTGCAAATCGAGGTTGAAGCACATCATTGCAAATCTGATTGGTGATATTTTCCTGAGTGGAGGAGGGGGAGCTGGACAGGAAGACGAAGGAACTTGCACGTAGAGGAGTCAGGAGTGCGGTCAGCGTGGTGTTGGCAGGACGTGCAGATTGGAAAAAGAATGTAGCTTGGATGGGAGAAGCTGAATCATTGGGGGCGGGATTGGGGACTGTTATAGGAGTCCCAATACTACTTCCCATTGTGTGTGTGTGTGTGTGTGTGTGTGTGTGTGTGTGTGTGTGTGTGTGTGTGTGTGTGTGTGTGTGTGTGTGTGTGTGTGTGTGTGTGTGTGTGTGTGTGTGTGTGTGTGTGTGTGTGTGTGTGTGTGTGTGTGTGTGTGTGTGTGTGTGTGTGTGTTCTTGCACTGTGTCCAACATATGACTCCAACACAGATTAAATAGCAAAGCTATTTTCACAGCATATCTGATGTGTGGTACAACTCTGTCTGTCTGTCTTATTTAATTGTTTTTTTCTCTGGGTTTCTGAGTGTCATGCTGTTCCTTTGACTGACTGTGTGTGCTGCTAAAAAAAACACATTTTCTTCCTTATTTAGAACCAAGTTATCTCCTCTTTTGAATTAATAAAATACAAACACATTTACCTCTAGGCATTATTCATGCTATTCAGTGTGTGTGTGTGTGTGTGTGTGCATTTTATCATTTGTGTACGTTTTTAATCATTGAATTAATGAACAGTTCACTCCCTTTACGCTTCATGTCACATGTTCCACCTAAACTCTGAGGATGCTTTTTTATGAACATCTATGAGTCATCTAAATAGATTTTTTGCATGCCTTGTTTGTGATTTAAAGGAATGTCGCTGTGGAGCTGAAGTGCAGCTCTGTTGTCTGTGTGAAGTGCACTGATTTTTACATGTAGTGCTTGTTGCTCAATCTTCAATGGGATATTCTGTGTAAAATGGGAGAGACAATGGGTACGTTTACATGCACACTAATACTCCGATCTGAACCCGGTTTTGGCAATAATCTGGTTACTGAAATGGTCATGTAAACACCATCATCCGATAATATAAGGTCATAATCCGTGTTTTCGAAACCCGATTTACACACCTGGTTTTTTGCCAAAACCTTAGATTTTTTTGGGGCATGTAAACACCTTTCTCCGGTTTCTTTCGGCTTTTAGAAACTATGCATGTCAGATAGAATGGGCGGTGTACCGTCAAAATTGTTCTACCCGTCAACATTTGCTTAGCCTGGGATTCCTTCAGGATCTCACTTCCAGAATTTTATTATTAAATTAACACATTTCATCGGTGAAAATATATTGTATTTGTACTAGCTAGCTGGCTGGCACATTAAATAACTGAAATTATCTGGAAATTTATATTTAGAGATCGGTAAAGCTAGCTAGTACAATAATATAAAATAACTAGCTATAATAATACTTGCGTTAATTTTTGTCCTTACAAGGGGAAGGAATTAGTAGCTACGTTTTCCACAGAGCCGATTATGGAGAGAATCATGTAAATGTGGCTTTTGGAGTAATCACATTTCTTATTCCCATGTGAACGTGATAAGTTAAATACTGGCGTACGCTGATAGCTTCCAGTAATCGGATATTCATGTGCATGTAAATGTGCCCAATGACAGCGTTTCCACTTATCTGGGCATATTGCCAAACCTCTTCACTGCTCTCTTGGTCCATGGATCTCACCAGCTCTCCAAACCTTTCTACTACACTCTTGTTTCACAGTTACAAAGAAAAGACCCGTTAAAAACCCATTCTTGTTTGTTGTAGTTACTACAACAATTGGCTATTAATACCACATCCCCTGTGCTGCACAGGCAATTTATTGGATTTAGTAGTCCTGTGCTGCACAGGCAATTTATTAGATTTAGTAGGCCTGTGCTGCTGTGCTGTAGTTCTGTGGGTGTGCTCAGGTGTCTTTCTGGGCTGGGTGGCCCCATGATGGGTCTCTCAGGATGGCTCAGGGGACAGATGTCTTGGGGGATGGTGTCTTATCTCACAGCTGTGTTAATGGACTGCAGTCCTAGGAGATGGATTTATTTTAACCTTTAATTATCCAAGAAGTCCTCTGAAATAAAATTTTTTTCAAGGGAGACCTGGGCCGTGTCCGAATCAGCACTCTTCCACACTGTTGAGTAGCCTTGGTGAGTAGATAGGGCGAGAAAGTTGTAGAGTACGCAATTTTTTTTCAAATTGCAGTATACTTCAAACACCAGGATGACACACTTACTTCCGGGGTTTCGCTGAGTACATTCGGGAGCACACTTCAAGAAGTACACAAACATTTTGGTCACATGCATATGACGTGCAGTTTCGTTTTTGAAAAATGAGGCGCAGCTTCGCTGACGTTATCCATCAAATACAACAAAAACAACACGTGACATGGCAGCGCAAGAGTGGGGCGCTGGGTTGCCAGATCTTGTAAGACTTTCCAGCCATATGGCGACTCAAAACTAGCCAATTTATAGGCTATTTTTAACCGAAACAGTGTTTTAAATCGAAATCATCATGTTTTTACTTTTTAAAATAAGTGCGTGCTTTGCGACTTTTCATTTTTACCCATGACTGCACTTTGAAAGTATCCCAATTTAGCTGTAAAACCGCAACACTGGTGGGACGTCTTATGACCTGCTTACGACACTTCCACAGTATGGTTTGGAAATAGTATAGCGGATATTTTTCGCATCCTGCTAAACAGTGCACATTAAACAGCACACTTCTGCCAGTGCACTCTTCGCAGGAGACAGGGCGCAGTAGATAGGGTTCTGAGTCGGACACAGCCCTGGTCAAGACAGCAGCCACCATAAGTAAAATACAATCTTTGTAGGTTTGGATGTTTGTGTGCACTGGGGTTTCCACAGACAGGCATAAACTGTTCAATAAACCAATTTCAGCACTTGCAGCTACATTAAATATGCTTATAAAATGTAATTAAAGCCTTTGTTCACGAAGAAAACATTGGAAACCTTTATTGAGAAAACAGAAATGCATAATTATGTTGAATTACTTAGAATTCAATTATGTAAAACAAATTTTAAAAATCTATGTGTTAGTTTTAAACGAGGCAAGCCTTTTTTTAAACTAGTGTTTTTAAATACCCAGCTCTTGTGATCTAACTGCAAAGCCTTATTTCAAATGTTAGACCATTAGCCAGAAAGAGCTGAAGACTAAAAAAAAACAAAAAACTGATGGAAACCTGCCTTTTCAGTTTGATTCTGATTAACATCACAGATAATCGGTTTTACAGAGAAGTTAATACGGGTAATTTAGATGCCACCAGCCTCTTTGGGCAGGTGTGATTAAAGCTACAGTACCAGGTGAGCGAGGGAGTATAGCAGAACAATGAAGGGAACAGGGGGATTAGATGCAGTCATACACACACTTACACACTCCTTCCTATCTCCTTTCCTCTTGTGCAAAATATGTCCCACTATTGCTGTGAATAACAATAATAAAATACCATGTTTAGCGCTGAATTTCTGTTTTTTGACTGATTGCTTTTGACCTTCTGAATGGTTTCTTACCCTATTCACCTATCCAGTAAACTGAGAACCACACGTGACCAATGGTGTGACAAATAATGGAAAAAGATCCGGAATCTTCCAAATGAATCCTTAACCCAGATCTTATATCAATGCTAAATGTTTTTTTTTCTTGCCTGCATTTGCATTCTATCTTAAAATGACTGCCACCATTTTCATTAACATTTACCATCCTAAGAGTCCAGCCATTTTTTAACAGACTGCCTGGTTATTGATCTCAAACAGCTTCAAAATTCTACAGCCCGGATCACAGCTCCCCTACATACTACAAACTGTTCATGCTCTGCACACCTATCCAACCACCTGTGTGCAGCACATCTCCATGACAACAGACATCCCTCTCCTCTCTGGGCCCTCAGTTCTCTAAGCCTGGCTATAATTCTGTTTGGATGGTGCAATAGTCTTGTGGTTTTGCATTTCTCATTTGAAATTGTTTGCATAATTTCATATCATATGCGCTCACCCTGGAATTGCATATAGCTTTATCTTCAGTTACCAAATAACCATAGAGTTCTAAAGCACCAGATGTGTACTGTGAACCTGATTCCTGGAAAAATGAAGAGAATGTTGATTTGCATTAATGATCTCAGAGATAGTGGAGTGCCACCAATTGTGACACTGACGTACTCTAGACAGGAAGTATGTCTAACAAAGCCGAATGTTACTATTTTGATTCACCAGACTGGTAGAATAAGGCCTTTCGTTTCTGGATAGATCCAAAGCGATATCAGAGTTACTATACTGCAGGTTTCCCCCTTTGTGAATCTAGCCTCAAGATGGACAAGAATTTGTCCGCTTTGCTTCATGAGCTGAATATCAGTAGCGAACCTGAATAGAACACAGCCACACTTCCACATGAAATCTCAGTGTAATTTGGTAGAAAGTGTGATTATCTAACATAGAAGTGTGTGCTGGCCTTGCACATTGCATGTCTCATTTGTAAACATGCAGGTCAGGGTTCATCATAAAATTCTGTGTAAAGGAAATAGCAGCCAAACTGCTTAGCAGCTCTCGGGGCAATGGTAGAAATGTAAGAAGTGTAAGCATAATTAAGTGACCATAGACTTTGTGGGAGTGGTACACCACACATCCTGTTCACCCAAATTACTCTGATTCCAACCCTCCATTACAGCCAATATAGTCCAACAATTTAATTTAATTCCAGAAATCAGACGCATAACCAGCAGAGACGATCATAGCTTGTTCTGCTTTATGTTTAGAACAATATTTTTTAAGTCGCATGCTTTGCTTTAATTACACAGATCAGAGGTGGCATCATAAACGGGCACATTAAGTAACATCTGTGAGGAGGGCTCTGGAAACAGCTGAATACGCATGGAACAGGGATCTGATTTCTGGGGGGGAGAACAACATGAAAAAATTTGAAAAATAAATATTTTTACTTTCTAAATATTCATATTCATAATTTTCTAAATAAATTACCATACAAAAATATCTTATTTAATTGCGATTACACTCCTATTTTAGACCGCCCTATAAGGATTATAATTATACCAGGATGACGTATCGTACGGTTGCATGGTTCAAAAATAACAGGGTCTTAAACGAGGTGTCTAAGGCCAAAAATTACTCAAAATGGGCACTTTAATTGTAAAACTTTTAGCCTAAAACACCATGGAGGGAACAATGGAACATCTTGACTCACCCTGAGTCTCCATCTGTACGACTGAAGCGGCAGTTTTGTGGAAGGAACCTTCTCACTTCATCCTTCCACTAATCTCTGAGTTAAGTGTCACGTCCTCCTTGAAGGCGATTTGTATGAGCTGAACCTTGCGTTTTTGCTGCATGCTGCGCTAATTGAAATGTTCTTCAGGGTGGACAAGGAAAATTTGACTGTAGCAGTTGTGGCCCCCGAAGTCACAGGGTTTGTCAGCACCATCAGGATGCTGGGCACTGCTTAAAAGTAACTGTGGAGAGTGATCAGCAGTCTGCTTATTGTCAGTTTTCCATCATCCTGGGAGATTTCGTTCTCACTTTGTTTTTCGATGAGAAACCGCAGCAAACTCTGATTACCTTTGAGGTGTCCATGAATGTCATCTTCTCAGGCCCCCAAAATGCACACCAATTCCCCATAAACTAGAACACAACCTCTGGAGTCTTCTCCTTTCAGTTTTTTCCAACAGTTTCTTCCACTACATTACAATTACCACATTACATTGTGGTTTGGTTGTGGCCATATAGACGTGACCTCTGTCACCATGCGGATTTGCTCAACTCATGCAGGCGCTCAACTCCTGAGTGCAATCAGCTGAATGCAACCGAGCAATTTACCCCACAGTCAATCTGAACTCACAAAAAATCTATATGGGCAGCTCAGCTCCTGTTAATCAAAGCTAGGTTTGAAATGTAGGCTACGACTTTCATTGTCATTAAATATGGCATTGTGCTATGTTTCCCTTTCCATAAAAAATAAACTTGATAACATTATGTAATATTCAAATGACCTAAATTATTTTAGTGGAGCCCAGTAGTCTCAGTTAGTGGAAAGCCCGCTTCGCCTGTCCTGTGAGAGAAAACCTCCTCTGCTGCTGACAGTGAACTCACTGCTTCAGTTAGGGGAGGACCACCATAAACAAAGCAGTCTATCCTGGCTAGCTTTTTTTAAGATGGTGCTCATCATCCTGGCCATCATCGACTTCAACTACCTCCCACCTGTGGCGCTCTTCCCCTTTCAAGAGCACTTCTCCCCGGACTAGTTCACCTGCTATGTCCACCCTATAGCCTTTGGCTTCATGGACATCAGCAGCAGCATTCAGCCCATTCTCTACCTCTCCCGGAAGAAGATTCCCAGGATCCTTTGCTGCTCCACTAAGGATCAAGGCTCAGGAAACTCCAATGATCCAAGCTGAACTTTTTGATCAAAAATCCGGTTTGGAGATTTTCAGTTACATTTATTTTTGTATGATTTTTCTTTCTCCAGTCATAGAATTGAAGAGGTTATTTGTAATAAACCTCTATCTAATTTTAAATACATTAATGTGCATCATGTATTGCCTCCAAATATATCAGTCTATCAAATACAATAGCAGTAACTTGATTTTGTCAGTGAATGTGTCTGAACATTATTTGCAAAAAATATAAGCGATCGGGCAAACGTTCATGCTTATCGTAACCAATTAGTGATCCCCCAAGTTGGTGGCATCAAAGATGAGAAAATGGCAACTATTTGTGGCTGGCATCTTTACATCGTTCACAGAAGTTCCTCCCTGAGTTCCTCTGTTTGCCCTGTAATTGTGACACTTACATATACTTATCTCCTTATACATGACATTTTTGCCCAAAACATCTTAGGAGCCCCTCCAATACCACTGGCATTATAACATGGTCTAAAAGTTGAAAAATGAAAAATGAACCACAGTGGTATAACACGCTAATTGTTTCACTACCATTATGGTGAAGAATCTTACACTAGGACCAATAAGGTCATCCATCCAGAAACCTTAATGCTAATGCTTAATGCATGTATAAAAATGCTGAGCAGGCCCAGTTGACCTCGATTTTGGATCAAGATGGCAAGAAGAAAAGATCTAAGTGACTTTGAAACAGGGTTCATTATTTGGGCAAGGATGGCAGAAGCTTCAGTCACAAAGACTGCTCAACTGCCTAGTGTTTCAATAGGAATCTGCATTAAAATCTACGGGAAAGACATCAGAAAATAGGGTCAAAAATTGTGGTTGAAAGTGCACATTCGATGATCGTGATGCTTGTGCATTAGTGCGATATGTAAGGAAAAACAGAAGAGCAACTCTTCCTCAGGTGACTGAGAATGTCAATGCAGGACGTGATCAGACTGTGTCAGCAAGAATAGTCCATTGACAACTACATAGAGAGGGATATTATAGTAGGGTTGCAGTGCATAAACCCCTCATTACAAAGACCAATGCACATTTCAGAGTTCAGTGGTGCAAAAACCATAGGCACTGGTCTATAGAGATGTGGAAAAAAGTGATATGATCACGAGTCATCCTTCACCAAATTCTCGACAAGTGGGCAAGTACATGTCTGTCATACACCATGAGAACAGTACAGGCCTGAATACTTGACCCCTACAGTGAGGGGGTTCGGTGGCTCCTGGGTTTTGGCATGGTTTGGGTCAACTTGTCCCCTTACAGGGAAGGGTCACTGCAAATCAATACAAAGTTAAGTGATCACCTTTATCCTATGATGAAACATTTCTATCCTGACGGGAGTGGTCTCTTCCAGTATGACAATGCCCCCATCAATGGTTTGATGAGTATGAGAATAATGTGAATCATATGCAATGGCATTCGCAGTCACCAGATTTAAACTCAATTGAACACCTATGGGAGCGCTCTCCACCACCATCATCGAAACACCAAATGAGGGAATATCTTTTGGAAGAATGGTGTTCCATCCTTCCAGTAGAGTTCCAGAGACTTGTAGAATCTATGCCAAGGCGCATTGAAGCTCATGGTGGCTCAACACCTTACTAAGACACTTTGGGCTCTATTTTTGGGCTGGCACATGGTTGGTGGCGAGCCAGCGCATTGGCAAAGTGACATTTTCGGCATGTATTTTCATTTTGGTGACTTGCCATGCGCTGAAGTGGGAGGGAAGCTGCTGTTGGGCGGTGTGTCTGTAAAGAGGGAACAGCCAAGTTCAATTTTAGTGCAGCGGGATGCAATTTTCGGGTAAGATTAGACTGCGATTTGCACATGCACTGCCCGCCAGGTGAGACTACGTTTATGGCGCAAATCGCACCACAGTGTATGTCCAGTTACTAATTTTGGGGCTTTCCCGAGCAATGCGTGCATTTTTTTCAGCCGATACCGATAACCGATAATTACCTGCTTCTCATGGCCGATACCGATAAGATAACCAATAATTTCACATTTTTGTATTTTAAAAAGAAGTTCATAACCTGTAGTTTATGCACACCTGAGGGTAAGAAAGGCTAAGATCTAGTGAGCAAAGATTGATGATTTAATATTCCATAGCTCTCACCTAACCAAAATGTAACTGACATCACTATTGTTAACACAACAAAAACAAAGTACAGTTCTGACTCTTCAAATGTTCATTTATTTTTTCTAGTAAAGTACATCAAAAAACTTCACAAACATACAGTACTTTGGCTTTTATAGAGCATTTTGCCTAAGAATTCAAATTAAATGCTTTGACATAATCTGTCAAATTAGACATGCCAATGTATTAAATACAGGTTATTAGTAGTAAAGTGCATAACTCAATACAAAAGTGAAGGGCTGTCTCTGGTAAACTTCCTGCAGTTTTCAAATGCCTGTTGAATAGGCACTACTGCACTCATTCTTTTTGTGTGCCAACGCTGGCTGCCAGTGCTTCGTATTCATTCAATCAATCTTCGTTGCGATGACGACCTTCTACCATACATCTACCATAGGTCAGTTATCATTCAGAGCCTCTTATAACCCAAACGGAATAAGACATCAAGATGAGGTTTTCACCTTCAGAAAGTGTAGAGCTCTCCATTTAAGATGGGTATTTCCAGGTCTTGATGACTCAATGATAAGTTGATCAAAATCATGTTTTAATAACATCAGTCTGTTGGAATTAAATGGTGTCCATTTCCTCTCCAAGCCCCAAAAATCATATTCCGCATTCACAAATCAAGGCATGGTGTATACCAAATGAAAGCTCTTGATCTGCCCTGCACATGTATATGATCTTATGGGTTTGTGCAGAAAATATCTATTATTTAATGACTGAAGACTTATATGTCCTCTTGGTGATGTATGTGTCCTAATTCCACTCCAAACCCCAAAAGACAGTGTTCCTATTTACTCCCCACAAAGTGTTCCACATCAAATTAAACAGCACAAATTTCTCTTTAAAAAGAGTCCAATCAAACTCTGGGGTCTAACTGGCTCTAATAGTGATTCCAGTTTCAATCTACAGATATTTAGAGAAATGAATGGTCCAGTATGACTCATGAAATAATATATTTTATTTGTGAAAACCGTAACATCATATGCATGTCAAGAAAGGGGAGATCCCAAGCATTCATTTGGTATACACCATGCCTTGATGTCTGAATGCGGAATGTGATTTCTGGGGCTTGGAGAGGAACTGGACACCATTTCATTCCAACAGACTGATGTCATTAAAACATTATTTTGATCGACTTATCATTCAGTCATCAAAGACTGGAGATACTCATCTTAAACTGAGAGCTCGGCACTTTCTAAAGGTGAAAATCTCATCTTGATGTCTTATTCCGCTAGAGTTATAAGGGGCTCTGAATGATAACTAACTTATGGTAAATGTAATGGCCAAACTTGATTGCAGTCCAAATATTGCACAATTTCTGCATGAACCCATAACATCATGTAGATTTACTCGAAGAGCAAGATCCAGAGCTTTAATTTGGTATACATCATGCCTTGATGTGATAATGGAGAATGTGATTTTTAGGGCTTCATATTCAAATATATTCATATCCTCTCCAACAGGCTTTTTCCATTAAAATATAATTTTGATCAACTTATAATTGAGTCATCAAGGATTGAATATACTCATTTAAAAGAAGAAAATCTGCACTTTCAAAAGGTGAAAACCTTATCTTGATGTCTTAAGCCCTATTCGGACGGGATAAGTTTTCAGGACAATGTCTGTAAAGTAATTATTACCACAGGACGTCTGTAATGTTAATGGCTGATTCGGACGGGATAAAGTATCTCCGTAATCAGCGTCTAGAATTACAGAGATGAGAGTGTCTACTCCATGTTGTCGTCACACCGAAAATGTTCCCCACGAGTCATACAACGTTACACATCCTATCTTCACTGCAAACTGATTGCTTCTGGTAGAAAATTGCTGTCAGGGAGCAATTGAAAAGATGCAGCACTACGTGGAGACAATTTTGGCATGGCAAACATGTCCACAAAAAGCGTGAGGAATCCTGCATTACACCTTTTTATTAACGCTATCTTGAAAAAAACAGTGTTAGGCCATAACATGTATGAAAGGCTATAGCTAGGCTACAATGGCCTACCTAAAGCTGCCACAAGCGTTGCCCCACTGTAGCCTACTTTTGAGCCTGTTTTTTATATTTTATTTATATATTTTTTTGCTCTCTTTCTTCTTATTTAATGTAACGTTACATTAATTTAGATGTCGGCCAATAGTTGTGGCTTGCATTGAACCGAAGAGAGCACAACCAAAGGCGTCCTCGAGTGCTTACGTGAAAATCCAGGAGAAAAGACTGGGGAAAACTCATTTCTAACAGAATTTTACCGGGACACGTCAATTCGCACGGGATTGCTTTAACCTGGGGTAATTTTTACCGGACATTTAACAGTAGGTAAAAGACTCCGGAATCTTTACTGGCGCGGGAGCGCGCAGTCCGTAAAAGTTACGGACATGGCAGATTCAGACGGGACTAAAATAGCGGAGCTCCTCCGGTAACTATTACATTACCCCACCTCCCCCTGTAAAACTTATCCCGTCCGAATAGGGCTTTATTCCGAAAGGGTGATGAGGGGCTCTGAAACATGTCTGGTAATGCTATTAGTTTTGATCAATTTATCATATATTTCAAATTTATATTTCATGGAAATTCCATGCTCAAATGAAAGTACATATGTTGCCCATTCAGAAACTGTTAAGATTGTATTGATGCACATTCCACAGCGAGTGCTGCAAGTATTTGAAGAGAGGTATTTTTTGGCACAGATCACTCTTGGCCATTCCGAGCGTCCTTCCGCTGTTCCATTCCGGCTTTTACCCAGGCCCTTTACTTTTTATATTAATGTATAATCACTCGCTGGATTGTTTGCCTTGGTGAGAACTAGGACTAGCTAACCGCTAGCTAATTATCAGACATAAGGTGAAATACTTCAGTCTAGGCTATTGTAACGTTAGTCTAATTGTTTTTTATCATGTTGTGGCTAAACAAGCTTCCCCTCTTGGTGACAAATTAAGTTTATCAATTAAGATGAAATATTGTTACGTGGATATATGCCCAGGCCAGGGATAGCCCCGGTAGCCTATGTGTGATCTGTAATGTTAGGCTATAACAGTTGGAGACGGGCTGGCCAGGGACAGCCACCGTGGGAGGAGTGAAAAGGGGAGTTTTAGCTGCTGCACAACTGTCTGTGTATGCATGGCAAATGAAAAGTGTAAAGTTTTCAATAAAAATTAAAAAACACATTCTGACTCCTGTGTAGATTTCCCGATCACTGATAGCCTAGAGAATAACAAAGAAAACAGTCTGCCTACTAGCAGTGATAGCCAGAGCACTTCAGTATGAACAACCATGGCTTTGTGTGAGTTTTGCTAGGGTAATATAGCCAACTACAGCACATTTGTTTCTCTATCCACGGTGCCCCCCTAGTGGTGGGTCATTAATGTCCTAATTATAGTAGGCTATTCGTATTTCACTGATATTATAAATTAAAACGAATTAAGAACACCCCAAATTTGCGACACAGGAAACGTGTTAACGCTTACGAAGACATTAGTGTAGCCTATATCCTTATCAGCCCCTCAGTTGTCAATTCAAGTTATCATTCTCTGCACGATTAGTTTGCAACCGCAGCAAAACACAACAAAAAGAAAACTTAACTCTCTAATCATAATGTTAGAGAACTATTCATCTGAGAAACCTGAATGTAATGAGCCTCCTCATTTTTCTTCATTGACCTGTGACATCGTCCTCTCAGTCACCTCATCATCAACTACATTCAAGACTGTGTTCCAATGTTTGGGAGAAAGGGCGCAACATTAGCCATGAATACGTTAGCTACTGACTTTTATCTTACAATCCAGACTCTGTAGCTAACAGCAGTAATATGGAAAAGTGGTTGCAACAAGAGTTTGCTGTCTGTGCTACAGTAACCTAATAAAGAATAGGACCTAAAGACTTTCTATTCGCAAAACAGAAAGCTAACAGAATGATAATATCAAGTAACGTTAGCTAGCTAGCTACCGTTATCCCAGCACCTTCGCTAATGTAGCTAGCTAAGGGCCAGAAAAGACACTTACCTTCATAATCAAACAGGTACCGTTCAATGAAGAATTTGTAGCCTTTATCAAGTTTGGAACGTGTCGTAAGTGAAAATTTGTCTGCAAGTCGTTATACATCATCTAGCCGCATTTGTGGCAGATTACAAGGGACTGGGTGAACTCATAGACTGTATAAAAATATGATGAACTCCATGCTCTGGAAGTAAGCATAACCTGCTTCGAGTCAGAACGGAAGTTGTCTGACATCATATGAAAAGGGTCTATTAATGAAGAGACTAGGTTCAGCCCATTTGCACGTTGCGCGGTGCTTAGCGCCCAAAAAACACGCCATTAAAATAGCAAAACTGGACTTGGATACGCCCTAAATGCACTTAAAGGGATAGTTCGGAATTTTGGACATAATGTCTCAATTACAACTTACCCATGATGTAGTTGATTGATGGAAACCATTTTCAGATAATTCTATGCTGTCCCTTCTTTTGGACATACACACATTGCTAATGGTAGCGCAACTCTAAGGTAACTGGTAGCATCCACTACCAAACGCACTTAAACACACCACAGTGCACCCAAAGCAAATAAAATACGACGACAGTCTATCGGGGTTATTTTCAGTGATTATACCATCATTTTTTAAGTCAAACTATTGTTGAATCCTTTACTTTGTGATGACCTATATTCTCTGTGGAAGTACGGCGGCGGAGCGATACTTTACGTTACCTACGAATGTAGTGCCGGCACTGGTCGACTACAACAACAAAGAGCAGCAACAAGTTGCAATGGCCACGTTTGCTCCGCTGCCGTCACCAAGAGTATGAGGTTTCAAACTAGCCTCAAACCATCACTATGCTACCAGATATGCAGTAGATATGGATGGATCACTTTAAGGGTTGTTTCTCCTGACTTATTTTACTATTGAACTCTATGGAAAAATGAGTCAGGAGAAACAACCCTTAAAGTGATCCATCCATATCTACTGCATATCTGGGAGCAGAGTGATGGTTTGAGGCTCGTTTGATACCTCAGGCCCTTGGTGACTCACAGCCATTTAACCAACCATGCGTTCCATACTATTCCCATGTAATTTACAGCTTAATCTAGTCCCACCCCCCAATTCCTATAGAGATCCATTCAAATGCAGAGAGATTATAGTATTGCGTGTAAGAGTACCTGAAAATAAAATATCAAGATGTTTTGGTGTTTTGATGTTGTTGGGTCACAGACATCAGGAAGTCATCACATGCAAAGGATATGCAACCAAATATTAAATATGATAACTTTATTTTCATACTTTATGTTCATTTTTCCAATTACCTTTGGTCCCCTAAAATGAGGCGGCTATGTATAAAAATGGCTACAATTGCTACACCATTCACCCGATATGGACGTAAAAACCCTCAAATTAATGCTGAAAGTCTGCACTTTAACCTCATAGTCACTGTTCCATTTCAAATCCAATGTGCTGGAGTACAGAGCCTAAACAACAAAAATTGTGTCACTGTCCAAATACTTATGGACCTAACTGTACATTTGCCCCCTAAGATGGTTTAGGATGTAATCATTGATATTAAACTGTACACACCTAAATATGTAGCCTAATCATTCCCTCTTGTATTTCAGTAAAACATCACTTTTTTCTGTACTCTACAGTATGTAATCTTTTGCTGCTAGTTCTTTCTAAAATGTTACAATTCATAATCACTCCAAGGAAAATTTTACATTCATCTAACACATATCAGCGCGCAGTAAATTGGAATAAGTATTTTCCATGCCCTAATTTATGTATAGACCAGGGAGACACTAATGCGCTATAGTCTATATTATGTATGATAAGATTACAATAAAAAAATATTCCACCATTAGGAAAATGTTCTAGCCTCATGGAAAATCAAACATAAAACATTACTCAGCTACCTATGAACGCTTACACTACAGTATGTGAAATGCACTCAAAATTCAAAAATAACAATATCAACCATATGGCACAAGACAGTGGTGGAGTGGAAAAACGTACATATTTCAAATATCATAAGCAGTGATGCTTACATATCAAGAAGGAAAATTTGTAACAACAATTACACCTTAGCGAGCAAATGTACATTCTTGCATTTTCTGTAGTTTGCGTGAAACAAAAATAAAAATGCGGTTACGCCTGGCTGTAATTTATTGTTCAGAGCATCCAATAAGATACCGCAAGTACCGTTGCAATGGTTATAATGTACACTATTGGGTACACAAGCTGTCAATGAAACTGGAATGAACTGGAATACATAACTGCTGGACGAACAGCTGGTGGGGTTTTACGTGTGAGGTTTTCAGAAGTTGTACTAGCTTTATAAAGGGGTGTGTATTTCTCAATATTTGTCCAAGACAATCAATGACCACTGAATCTGGAAAGGGACATCTCTGCGTAAAACCAATGGTAGGACTGTATATTTATTTCATATTTAGTAGGGGATATTGATAGTAGAATGACGTGGTATAATGAAGTTTGAATTCTTAATAGTTTATGAAGGTTCAATTAAGGTCCAGAATGACCATATTTTATTGACATACCATTTTCAGATAGCATTTACTCTTTAAATAATAGATATCAATCAGATTTTTTGAATGATTGCTAAAGTAACCACTACAAATATATGGATAGCAAAAATGTAAGCAAAGCATGTATAGAAAACATTATACAAATGTTTTGTAGTATATCTTCAATGTTAGAAAATTACATGTGGGCATATTTGTTCAACCTCATAACTTTCACATTTTACAGATGTCTGTATACATTTAAAGGATAAGTTCGCTATTTTGGACCTTGGACCCTATTTGTGGTCTGTCTTCCATGAACCTGACACATTGAGTCCATATTTTCGCTGATCGGTCCAGTATTGAGCTAGCTACAGATTTCCTGTAGGCTCTCACTGGGCTACAATAGAAGTCAACGGGGCAATTAGAAATGTTATGGAAAAACAACGATAAATGTGCTTTCATGTACAATAAATGAGACGGGAAGCTCAGGGTGTATTGTTACCGGTCTCAGTATGCTCTCCTGTGAAATGTATCTCAATCCGAACATTTTTACGTGCTTGGCATGGCTTGGAAGTAAGCATTTCTCTGTTGCTTGTTTTCGCTGCTCCTACGGAGTATTATGTGTCAAGGGTGGGGGAGCGGGAAGGTGTGCCGGCCGTTTACGAAACTATCTATGTGAGCAGTCTGCGTTTGTTTACCTGCAGCAACGTAGGCTACAATTTCCACAAAAAAACTTGGATGATGGATGACTATAATGATTACGAAGACGAAGAATTCGATTTTGACTTTGACGTTACTGGCTACAGATTTGAGCCAGAATACACGGACACGGAACTACAAGAGATGGATGATAAGAGAGCAAGAGAAGAGAGAGAGGCTGAAGTTGCGCAGGTAATGTAAATTATTACAAATGATGATTACAAACACTGCGTTACAAATAGTTCTGCTGTAGGCTACTAGCTAGTAAACTCCAACGGGAGATCAGGATTTGTGATCAACTGCTTTTCAAGCGGCCTCTCTACAACGTAGCTAGACTGCGGAAGTTTACAGTGCGAGGTAGTGCGGTCGGAGAAATAGTTCTGTTTCAAATGGAACTGTTGTTTCAACGTTCGGTTTGCGTTTGTGATAGCCTACATTTCACAGGAGAGCATACTGAGACCGTAAGAATACACACTGAGCTATAAAAGCACATTTATCGTTGTTTTTCCATAACATTTCTAATTGCCCCGTTGACTTCTATTGTAGCCCAGTGAGAGCCTACAGGAAATCTGTAGCTAGCTCAATACTGGACCGATCAGCGAAAATATGGACTCGATGTGTCAGGTTCATGGAAGACAGACCGCAAATAGGGTCCAAGGTCCAAAATAGCGAACTTATCCTTTAAGCAGCAAAGCCCAGAAGCCCAGGTCTACCGGCATCATTAATTTGAAACTATTGTGCACGTCGTGCCGATTCGCCACCTATTTGACAGATCGAGGAGTCTTGTCCTTAGGGAGTTTATTCTCGTAGTAAATTTTGTAAGATCCGGCAGAAAAGCAGTAACGTTTAGTAATGCTCCAGTGCCACTGAAGGAGGGCATGAGATCTTGGATCCGAGAGTTTTTTTTATTTAAACGGACCCGGGGGCCAGGAACCGCTCGCGCATAAGCCCGGCGCATGAGGGCCCTAGCAGGGCGGGACATCTAGTCGGTCAGGGTAGCGAGAGGGGTTTGCCATGGAGCTCCAAGGCATTTCTTAACTCGTTGTGGCTTCACAGGTAAGGCACTGGGGCCAAATCGCTGCGGAAACTATCAGCTCCATAGCTGCAGAATTTCTCGACCACGGAAAAATAATGTTTCAAAAATTTAAGTTAACGCAATATGAGTGGAGTTTCTCCCATTTGGCAAACTGGCTTTGAGCGCAAATTATAGATATCAGCAGAGGGCGACATCCGGTGCTGAGGTTGAGACATAGCTGCGGGGAACCGAAGCTGGCCCCTGAACGACACGTCACGCCTAACCAGTGCGATGTCACTAATCCTGGAAGGCTCAGATCCTTTACTTGTCCCTGTCGAGGGTCCCTAATATAAAGCATCTAAATTTGCTGGTATAGCCTGGTTTCATTTTAAAATTGTGTAGAGCTGCAAGTATCGATTACTTTCTTAGCGATTAGTCTATCGATTACTTTTTCGATTAATCGAATACTTGAGAAGAACGTAAAAAAAAATAAAAAAATTTATTGATATAACAATTACAGATCTGAACAAAAATGTCATATAATTTCATCAAATAATTAATAATAAAAAGAAATAATAACTATTTATTTAATTAAATATACATTTTTAACAAACAACAAACCAAATCAGCTATCCCACCCTCAATTTCTTCCCCTCTCTCTACCCTCCCTCCACTTTACCCCTCCTCCTCTCCCATCTCTTGGGGCAAGGATGGCAGAGGCTCGGGACTCTTCGGCCATTTTCAGATAGAATGTCGAAAATGGCGGCAAAACATTTAGCCGCGAGATGAGCGCTTTGGAGAGATTATTGAAAAAAATTATAAATGAGAAAATGTATATATCTTATTATCAACTAATCGACACGGGAAAAAATTTAATCGATGATTTTTTATAATAGATTAAATTGATTAGTTCAATTAACTGTTGCAGCCCTAAAATTGTGGTAGGCTTACCACGTTATTTTCCCAGTAGATACCGTGCAACCTTAGATAAAGTAAATCTGCTTGCAGTGAATGCGCAAGGTGCAGAGCAAATACGAATTATAAGCCTTCTATAACTTCTAGTAGCCCAACTTAGTATGCACGAAGCAGTACCACAAATACCCGTTAATGGCAGTAGTATCCATATAAAGCTTTGCGTAACATTGCAATGTGAAATAGGGTTATCTGCAATCAGTAGAAGGCTAGGCTAATATAGCCTACAAAATCCCTGGCAATGATACAAATTAGCCGTAATAATGTACGACTAGGCTACAACACGTAAATTCAACCTGATAACTAATAGCTAGCTATCCGAGTAGGCTACGCAGATGCAGTAGACCCACAAGCACAATTATGTTGCGATAAATGCAAAAATACCATGCAGGACACAGATCAGGCAATAACGTGTAAGATATGGTATATAAAAATACTTACGCCGGTCAACGGTAGGCCTAGTCTTCACATCATTTACCAATTACTCACACTGAACTGGTTACGATAATAGTTGGAGCGGCGGTGCGTTAAAACGTGAACTATGTAGGCAAATCATTATGTCACAAATATTAGTCACAACTTACATATCAGCATCCATGAACGGCCACGACCTCTAGTATGAGAAGTCAGCTCAACGAATAGCCGAGTCGAACCACTTCCACAATGCATCAAGATCCCTTGGTCGCCCACTTCCAGAGCGAGTCAGCGAGTATGCGAACATGACCAACCAATGTTCCAGGGCAGGGTGTATAGGCCTACCGTTTAGGTTAGTCCAAAGATCATATAAACGTCATTGTGCATTTTTATGCCTCTAAAACCAAGATGGTCTGTTATTGTTAGCTAGCAATCACCGGCTGGAAGGTTTCGAATAAAACAAGCAATGAGGTCCGGGTTACACAACAGGACGCGCGCTTTAAATGGCCATAGCCTACGCAACTTGAATATATCGCCCTTTCCTGTTCGGGGCGGGCGACGGCTATTAGCTAGCCTACTTGTTGCGGGAAAAGCGTGCTGAAAGGGGTAGTGGAATATACGAGATCGGCGAAGGTAGTTTAGTCTGGCAGCGTGCAGCATGCAGCCATGCATGCAGAAGGAAGCACTTTTAAAATAACCGAATGTTATTTGAATACATAGCCCCTTTCCACAGCGGACCATAAGCTTAACCGTAACTTGCAGTCACTTAGCTTTAGCAACAATTTCAGGAATCCAATTCGTTTTCACTGGCAGTGTGCAGCATGCAGCCATGCATGCAAGGGGAGCACGTTTAAAATTACCGAAAGTTATTTGAATACATAGCCCTTTTCTTTTGTCTAGCGGACCATAAAGCTTAAGAACACAGAGCTTGCCAATACTTAGCTTTTACACAGAAATTGCAGGATTCCAATTCTTTTTCCCCGCGGTGTGTAGCAGAACATGTAGGTTTTTAAAAAAAAATTTTTTTACTGCCAATGTGCAGCGGGCGTGCAGGCAGAGGAACCACCATGGTAGGGGGAGGCGGTTAAATAGACCGCCATGTTATGTGAATGGACTTTGATAGGTGAATCGTCATTACTCAGCCGAGCTGTCAGCTGATTCACCCATGGACAGGTTTCACTCTCGTGACCTGCCTGAACTAACACTACGCTCGATATGTTACAGTGGGAAATAGGCCAAATTGTTTTTCGGTATGACCACTGCGATGAACATTGGAAATGATAGGCCTATATCCGATAATATGACGATAGTTTGTTCCACTAATCTACGGAAATGTTTCCCAATGTGAGATGCAAGGAACTGGCAATAGTAGCCTATAGGTCTATGAGTTGAATTAGTGCTCAGTATGTTCAGACATCGGGAACATCGGGATTCTGGAATTACAGTAAATTATTATGCTTGCGTAGCCTATACTACAACATTTACTTTGATCTAATGTTGCTGATTACATGTTAATTAGTGTCTCGACGCGAACCGCAATACAGGCTATGTTTACACTGTACATGCAACTAGGTTACTTGCACTTGTAACTTAAAATATATTTTGCAGCTTTAAATTGGCTGACCATGTGGAAGATCTGTGATTGGCCTTGGGAATAATTGTGGGTTGGGCGTCAGTCAAAGTTATGATAGGGCAATCAATAGTCGACGGCGATTTTTATGACGGTGAAGCAGATTCGCTGTCCCAATTTTCTTCACGGCTCCTTTCCTCCACTCCCTTCCTCCCCTCCCTTCCTCCACATACTTCCGGGTAGTAGAGGAGTGGTAGTGGGGTAGTGGAGGAAGGGAGGTGGGGAGTGAAGAATATTGGGACGCATAAAGGTTACTATAATAAAAGATTCTATCATTTCTAAACGGTTCATCCGATATGGATGGATATCCTTTCAAACTGAAAGTGCTAAAGTGCTAAAGAGTACAGAACTAAAAAACAAAAAATATGTCACTGTCCAATTAAGTATGGTGCTCACTGTACTAGGCTCACAGCATGGTGAACACCATTTGGCTGTAAATATTTCCCCATGTTAAGTAAAACCAGTTCTCTGCTTCATCAGCTTAAGAATAGTGTGGCTAAACTCAACCCCCGCACCAGTCTTAGGTTGCTTACAGTTTTTTACAATCACTTCGGTGCTAAAGTTTGTGCTCAATTTGGTGCTCAATTTTCACAAGTTTGTGCTCAATTTTCAAAACCTTAGACACAAAACTCAAAACGGTTAGCACTTGTAACACAGCCTGTCCCATGTTCAAAACCTTGCATTGTGCATTCATATCTTTGAAGTAATCTTGCACTTCAGAATCATTGGTTCAAATAACTAATTTATCATGAAATACGAAAGAAACATTAGCTTAGATCACCCAAACACAAGATACCGATAGCTTCACCGTTTACTTGTTTTTACAATCCTTTAATATTGCAGTAAAAAATACTTGATACATGTTTCAATATGGTTCTTTTTGTGGTTCTAAATAAAGGGAATAGTAGAGACAGTTGAACAGAGTGGAATCATTGAACAAAATCTGAATTTATTTTAAAAAATACAATTACAACAGGTTTCTTTGAATCATAGCAACAAATAAATACAGTAATTTGTCACGATTCCAGCGTTTTATGTTTCATTTCTGTCTTAGTTAGATTTCTTGTAAATGTCACGTATTATGTTTAGTCTAGTCACGTCACGTTTTATGTTTTATTCTTGTTACGTTTCATTTTCATGTCATGTCACGTTTCATGTTTGATTATTGTTACGATTTATTTTCTAGTCTTGTCATGTCACGTTTTATATTTGATTCATGTTACGTTTCCCGTTCATTGTTAGCATACACATTTTTGTGTTTTCCCGCAGCCTTGCGTTCATGCTTTCTCTATCTCTCTTGCTGTCACTCACGCTTCGCTAATTGTTTCAATCTCCCGTGTCTAGTTTACTAATCTACTAACTTTATATCAGGATTGGGTAATACTAACTCTCTAACCATGTGTTCATGTTTACCTTACGTTTCTCGTGCATGTCATTTACTAATTTACTAACGCTAGGTCAGGATAGGTTTATTACTAACGATTACTAATTATCTTGTTACCTTGTCAGCCCTCCACACCTGATTTCCATCTGCATGCTGCTCTCAAGCTAAGTGTCTGCACCTGTCTACACCTGCATTTAAGCTCAGTGTTCATGTCTTGTCTTCGCGAAATTGTTGCCTCCTGTTTGTCAGTGCACCTTTGAGCGGTTTTCCAAGCCTGCCTTTTTGTTTACGATCCAAGCCTGTTATTGACCATTGTTATTGACCTCTGTTTTGTTAACCACTACCTGCCTGTACCACGAGTTTTTGCCTGCTGTCTTTTGTACTTTTGCCCCGCGGAGCGGACTTCGGTCTTGACTCTTGCATTGCCTTCGACCCCGAGCCTGCCTACCGTCTGCCTGTACTTCTGCCCCGCTGACAGCTCTGGTTACTGGACTTTTGCATGGTGTACCGATTCTGAGACTGCCTTCTCCCTCAGTACTGTACATTGGTTTTGGCTGGATTTTTTGTGTATGAACTTTGCTTGTTTTTTGACCACGCACATTGGACATTCCTTCATTAAAAGCCCTCACGGGACTTTATCTGCAACCACTGCTTCTGAGTCATGCATTTCGGGTCCTACCCTCAAGCATCCGTCTCATAATTACAGCTACAAAGTGAAAAAAACTTCAACTGCAGTAAAAAAACAAAAAATACAGTAATAACAGTTCCGACCTCTGGCTAGGTTGAAGCCTGCCTCGTCCACAAAGAGGAATTTGTGGTGGTTCTCTGCAGCATCCAGCTCCATCACCCTCTAAAAATTAATTTAAATAAAATTACCCAACAGAATAATGTAGATCAAACTCTTTGACAACAGGAATCTTGAAACTGAACATACTCAGTATGCAGTTGCTTCATTCTATCTGCATTATTTTCAAAAGGCACCATCTCTTTTAGAGACACCTGGTGCCTTTTCAGAATGTATGCAATAGTTCGCAGACTTAGGGCCTCCACCTTGTTGAACATGTCGTCATTGTCAATATGCCGCTGAATTTTGGTCAGGCGTACATCAATTCTGTCAGGGAAAACAAATAATACATTGTCACAACACCTACTGTGTGAGAGAATTGCATAGTGCAATGTGAAGACTTACCGGTTCTCATTGCGGAAAGTTCTGATAATTGAGGCCATGGTTGATCTCCTGAGGTTTGTCTAAATCATTGTAGCTGTTGTCATGGTCATGCCACGATTTATGACAAGGTCCACAACTATTGTTCTGATTTCTTTGGACACTGCTGTTGCCATCACTGTCTTGGTCCGTGGCCTTGTCCTCTACCACGTACCCCCCACCTCTCAAACAAGGCCCATGGTCACCTCTCTGATGAGGCCTAAGCCCTCCTCTAAGACAAGGTCTACGGCCACCTCTATGAAGGGGTACTTATCCTCTGCCATTCCCTTGACGTCCTCGTCCTCCTCATCCTCCTCTCACTGCTTGAGCTCTATTCTGACGTGGATCAGCTGCCTGCTCCATGTTTTTGCTATGTTGTTGCCGGTGGATACAGACCCTTTTATACTCTTACTACAATGTGAAAACAATCATTACGGTAATGTGTTATTATTGGAAAAGCCAAGAAAATGTCCTATATACATAGTCAAATCTGAAAACATTTTCTGGAACAGTGGGACCATAGGAACAGTATCTGATAAAGGATGATAATGACATATTTCAAAGATAATGTCGTAAAATTGGTTCATGTTCCAAAGTAATTGGTGTCAATAGATTTCTTTATCCTAAAACATTCATGATC
Source organism: Synaphobranchus kaupii (assembly GCA_029718625.1). Taxonomy (NCBI): domain Eukaryota; kingdom Metazoa; phylum Chordata; class Actinopteri; order Anguilliformes; family Synaphobranchidae; genus Synaphobranchus; species Synaphobranchus kaupii. Next base: position 32,765,178 of record CM056386.1, read on the forward strand.
TAAACATGGAATGTTGCTACAGTAATCAGTTTCCATAAACCTATGCATTATTAGTAATGCTACAGTTACTTATCATTTTGAGCAGTTTGATTAATTGATAGTTAGATGCATTGTAATGAAATGAAAAGACAGTCACATCATATGTAATGTGTGTATTGCATTTTGAAATGCTAATACTTTGATGGTAAGTTGTGTCATTGTGAACAAATTATTTGGTTCAGTGAACAAATTATTTTAGGTTTATGTGTATTGTATTCATGCAATTGAAAAAGATGTTTAGAGTTTTGGCATTTTGATTATCTGTTTTGAGTTTTGTGTCTACAATTTTGAAAAATGACCACAAGGTTCTGAAATTAGTGCCAAAGTGATTGTAAAAAACTGTAATAAAAAGTCAGTGGTTCACTTGTGATGCCAGTGCTTGGACTCTGGCTCCCTCTTGTGGATATTATGTTTAAAGTGTACCTGATTTCCCCTGCTCTACTATTCTGCTACTTGTACCAAATTGAATGTATTATTACCCTTAATTGTAGCTGTTTGTAGCAAGCCTTTATTTTTTATAGTAACACATTAGTCTGGTATTGTTTTAGATCCCACCTGGCTAACGATCACAGCTCCCCAGCACACTGAGAAACTGTTCATGCTCTGCACACCTATCCAACCACCTGTGTGCGGCACATCTCCATGACAACAGACTGATCCCTCTCATCTCTGGTCCCTCAGTTCAATAAGCCCAGCTATAATATATAGTTTGGTTTGCGCAATACAGTCTTGTGGTTTTGCAGTTCTCATTTAAATTTGTTTGCATAATTTTAAATAGCAAATTTGCAACATGTGCCCCCTTAGAGAACCTGGCCATTCGGAATTCAGGCTTCATTTGTTTTTACTCTACATATTCATTAGGCCTTTGTGAATCTAGACCCAAGATAGACTTGAATGGCAGGTGTGAACATAGATAGAACACAGCCACACTTCCACATTAAATCTCAGTGTAATTTGTTTGGTAGAAAGTGTGATTAGTCTATCTGAAATGCTCCATTATCTAACATAGTGTGTCAGCCATGCACATTCCATGTTTACACACCTCCGTGTCTAGTTATGGTTTTAAGGACAACATTTTGTGTTAGCTACTTTTCAACACACTGTTAAAAAGTTTCCATTTTTTAACTAAAATTGTGTAATTTTACACAAAACGTGTTGAAGTAACAAAAAAAAGTAGTAACACAAAAAGTGTGTTGGACATCAACACTTTTATGAGTGAGCTCTCACTGAAGAATAACGCATCACGGCGGACGCATAAATCATTCACTGTATTAACCCAAATAATCAACTTAACCGCACAGCGGGTGTAAAAACCATTAACAATTATGAAAACCACAGCGGCTGAAAAACTTAAACTTAAGTGTCTGACAATAAGGTGAGCCTCGCTTTTACGTACCAGGAGACTCGTGTTTATGTAGCTGGATCAGGCAGGTGAGCCTCGCGTTAATACAGCTGGGCAAGGTGGGTCTTGCGGTTACAGATGAATAAGGTGAGCCTCGCGTTAATACAGCTGGAGAAAGTGGGTCTTGCGTTTATGCAGCTGCATAAGGCGAGCTTGCGTCTGTGCTGCATGCAATTACGCAGATGGTGGTTGAGGCTCCCGAAGTAACAGCATTTGTCAGTACCGTCAGGATGCTGGGCGCTGCTTAAAGGGAACTGTGGAGAGTGATGAGTAGTAGCCTACGCTTATTGGCAGTTTCCTGTCTTCTTTAGAGATTTCATTTTCACTTAGCTTTTGTCAAGAAATTGACACACCGCAGGGAACTCCGATTACCATTTATGTGTTCACGAACATCATCCTCTCCCCAAAATGCTTTTTCTCTTGCTTGGCCCAGCTAAGTTCTGTTGTGTTTTGGTTGGTGGCCATACCGAAGTGAACTCTCTACGCGGATTTGCTCCACTCACTCAAAAGCTCAACGAAACCGAGAAATTTAGCCCACAGTCAATCTGAACTTTGAGAAAAAACGAATGTGTGTAGCTCATAGGTCGGATGCCCCTGTCAATCAAAGCCAGGTTTGTTATCATTTTAATAACTTCATTGCCGATTAATTATTTCGAAATGTTAATTTTCCCTTTTAACACAAAATAAATCAGATAATACTATTTCATATGTAAATAATCAGAATAATTTTTGTGGAGCCCAGTGGTTTCAGTTGGAGGAAGACCCGCCCATGTCGCTGGGCCTGTGGGAGAAAGAATCGTTTCTTGAAGGGTTTCTTCTCCTGACTTATTTTTCCATAGAGTTCAATAGGAAAATTTGTCAAGAGAAACAACCCTTAAAGTGATCCATATCTACTGCATATCTGGCAGCAGAGAGGTGGTTTGAGGCTTGTTGATACGTCTTGATGACTTACAGCCATTTTACCAACCATGTATTCCATACTGTTCCAGCATAATTTACAGCTAAATCTAGTCCCACCCCCCAATTTCCATAGAGATCCATTCAAATGCAGAGACGTTATAGTATCGCTTGTAAGAGTACCAGAAAATAAGATATCAAGAGTCTTTTGATGTTGTTGGGTCACAGACATCAGGAAGTCATGGCATGCAAAAGATATATGACCAAATATTAAAAATGATTACTCTATTCTATATATAAATGCAGGGGTGCCAATAACTGTGGCACATGTGGTTTTGTTAAAAATAATTATTTCTTGATGAGGGATTTTTTTTTCTCATAATAAATTCACTTCAATTAAAGGTTGGATTTTTCTCATTTGTTCAGTGTGACATTAAGCTAATTCACCAAACGATGAATTTTTTATAACCCTTTTTACTCATCTTTACCAGGGGTGCCAATAATAGTGGAGGGTACTGTACATGGTCCAGGGCTGGAATTTATGAAATTGGCCATGACCTATCACCGGGGCCACCAGTTTATCTTAACCTCATGACTCACAGGGATTTAAACTTGTAATTCAACTGTTATCTTCCAGTGGGGCTCTGAAGGCACTCAAACGGCATAATCAAGTGAATAATTATCCAATTGAGAGGAAAAAATAAAATAATTATGCAATTGGAGTTGCTAATTAAAACACTAATATAAACAATTAGTTGACATAGTACATGTGGAGGCTGCAAAAGCCCAGCTCCGTCTCGTCTCCACCCGAAGAGTGCAGAGACACCCACCTGCCGACAGTTCAGTGCAGTTAGCCGACGCAACTGCCATCCTGCATGTTCGAGCAAACAAGCCTATTCACTGCCTTCACATTCTCCCTAACATTCTTTATTTCATGCATCAAGAAGTAAACGTGAGTACAGTTATTTATTACGATTATTCCGGTTATGCGGTTATTCCAACAAGTTGAAATAAGTAAAAGATAAATCAGGTGAAATGATGGTCACTTAATATATTTAAGAATGTAGAGAGATTTTATAGGTAGGCTACTTTTAATAGGTTTCAAAAACTTAAACCGCAGAATTAATAACTTGGACAACTTGGCAATGGGAAGTTAATGCTCCTAGCTGTTATTCATTATTTAATACTAATTATCCAATTGAGAGGAAAAAAATAAATTATGCAATTGGAGTTACTAATTAAGGCGCTAATGAAAACAATTAGTTGACATAGCTCTATCTCGTCTACACCCCAAGCCTAAGTGCAGAGAAACCCACCTGTGGACAATTTAGTGCAACTAGCCTACGCAACTGCCGTCCTGCATGTTTGAGCAAACAAGCTTATTCACTGCCCTCGCATTCTCCATTTTGTGCATCAAGAAGTAAACGTGAGTAGATTAATTTATTACTAATGCAGCGGTTATGTTGAACTTCCAAGTTGAAAGGAGTCAAAGTTAAGCGATGTGAAATGATGGTCACAATTTATTTAAGGATGTGAAAGATTTTATAGGTAGGCTACTTTTAATACGTTTCAAAAACTTCAACTGCAGAATTAATAACTTGGACAACTTGGCAGAACTGTTCCTATTTCAGAAACCTGAATGGTAAGTTAATGCTCCTAGCTGTTATTCATTTTGAGAGAATTGAGTGCAGTTGGGTTAAGCTGCGTTTTCCTAGCAGGCTCAGCAAAATTCCGCCCATAGCCAGACACAGTATCTTAGCTAGTAGCCACAACGGCAGTGCAGTGCGGACATTTAAGGCTATGAACGGTTCGCTCGTAATCCATACTTTTATCGAGCTATATCCAATAATTTCAATACAAACTAGTGATTCCTAAAATACACCCCTGGTTAGCGGCGTCAGTGCTGAGTGCATGTGTTGCAGGGTCAGAGCGAATAAGTTTGTGGCGCTGCAAAACGGCTCTACAGAAAAATGTGTCACTGCGCAACATATTTGTAGGAGCTATATTGATCCCGGACCCCTAACCAGTTGATCCATCACTCTCCAAACAGTACACGAACCACAAAGTAAAAGGTAAAACTCACTTTTATTATACAAATTCATAAAAGTTTATACACACGTCTGGGGATAATGCCAGTCTTTCGGTTCTGTCTCCCCTCCCACCAACGATGAGACTCCGCCGGACAACACAGGCTTTCTCCCCACAGGTAAGCGTGCCCGTTACCCACACACCACATGGCACACACTCGCCACTACACGACACTTAAGCTGTGCGAAAATCCTCAGGACACTGTCTAGGGCACACACACTCGTGACCACCCGCACACCTCAATAGCTCACCTCGGGGCAGCCGCCTGCCCGGCCCAATCAACTCCAATGAGGGAGTATATCCACCAACTGACACGGCGGGCATACACACAACAACCAAACTCACAGTCACTCCACGCCACAGACGAACAACAATAAACACAAAGATATAAGGGCGGTGGAGTCCCAACCACACCACAATGCTGGTAGGGGCTGCCACCAAATAAAAGAAAGGAAAATATAACCCGACCAGCAGAACGAAATACACGCTCACACACACACATAACAGTGGGACAGCTTCTCCACCCCTTAAGGTGGTCGCCAACGGGGTATCCGGCTGTCCTCTACTCCGGCGGATCCCGGGTCGCAGTCCCTCTACTGCTAGCCGCCGCCCTCGTCACACTCACTGACCTCACTGCGGGACATGGACTCTAGGCAGGGGGGAAAGAGGAAACACCCGCTGCCGCTCAGTTCCCCGCTCAAACTGGACTTGACCCAGACACTCGGCTTTTAGTACGGCGAAAGCACATTCCATACGATCTGGGGGAGGTGATCTCCCCCAGCAGAAGCTCCACTATGATCTCCGTCCCCACTGGCTCCGCTGCACGAACCGGCTCTGCAGTTTGCCGTCTTGCTATTCGTCAATCCCGGATGTAATGCCGTCTTTTCCCACTTGCTTCTACAACCACCGACAGCTCCGGACTCCAGCAACAGCTCGCCCGCAATCAGGTAAGTTTTCATCGTACACAAAGCACGACACATTCACATTCACACCAAAATAAAATAACCAAACCAAAGGAAAATAAAGAAAATATTTATGAAAATAAAGAAAAACAAACACACCGGCAAACGCACGGGAGCTTGGAGGAAGCCAACCTCCTTACTCGCCTCCCGTCCGATCTCTCGTTTCACCCCTGGTGCGCCCAATATAAATCCCTCGGGACCCAGCCCCTCGCATTCCCAGGCTCGCCCCGTATCAATTATTCAATTCCCTTGCTGACTACCCAACAATCAATCCATCAAGATCCGTAATTATACTATTCACCAAATTCAGGGACCGCTCACTCATTCCTTTTTGCTGAGGGAGACCGCAAAATATGTGACACACTAATTAAACTAGCTCTATTCCAAAGCAATGCTACTCAATCTTTTCTAAATTATTTAATGTAACTTGGCCCTGTGCTTTCTCATCTTGCTGAGGTCAGTACAGAAGGTACAGAAGTTAATAGTTAATGTTCTTAAAAGAGAAGTTCGGTATTTAGCATTTAGCCCTGTTAAAAGGTTATTTACGATCATATACAACGGTCCATATCAACATTTTGACAAACTTTGCAGTCTTGAGATATATTGTTTATTGTTCATGTCACAGCTAACGTACACAATGGATCTGGACATGCACAATGGAAAATCCTTCAAAAAACACCATAAACTCTCGTTTTCAAAGACGGGAAACTCACTGAGTGGTCACTGGTGTCCGTTGATATTCTGACACAAAAATAGTCGCAAAGTATCCTTCGTATCGGGTTTTATTTATCATTTTATTAAATCCATTGACTTGTATAGACACCAACGGAGGTTTAGATATACATCCACAGCCGGAAACCAGAAATACTTCTGAATTGTTTTGGAAAGTTTGTTGTTTTCTGTTGCTCACTAGCGGTGTTGTGCGCTCGCAGTGAAGGAATCATTCGCATAAACGTACACTAATTTAGCAAAATGGATCCTTTTGAAGAGTTTGTACTAGCTGCAAAGCAAACCCCGACCTGGTGACCCTGAAGCGGCCCTTCTTCTACGGTAGAATTCAAACTCTGCCAAGATGTGCCAAAATTTAAAGCGGAAACGTATGGCTGTACAGCGACTGAAAATAGTTCTATAAATCTTTAAACGGTAAATATATCTCAAAACTGCAAAGTTTGTCAAAATGTTGATATGGACCATTGTATATGACCGTAAATAACCTTTTAACAGGGCTTAACATACAAAATACCGAACTTCTCCTTTAAGGGCTGTGAGTCTGTGGTGATTGTGGTTATTTCTGCAATAAACCCTGAAAAGAGCCAAACTCTCTGTGCTGGGGGCAGCCGTAACCTGCCATCCCAATAGCTAGTTAGCAAACCGCTAACGCTAGCAGTTTTTAACATGCAAATAACAGTCACATACGAGTACAAGCTTTACATTTCTTTGCACTGACAATAATTAAAATTTAATTAGCTAGGTAGCTAGCATCAACAACTCTGAAAGTTAAAAAAAAGTGCTCTGTGACCTTACAAACAGGACGTTTTCTTTTCTCAAGTCACTTTAGCAGCTGAATTTTATCCTTAGAAAAGTATGTTTAGCCCACAAAATGTAATCCTGTTGACAGATACATGTAGCTACGATAGGAGCCTTAAATCGACTGCCTATGGAAATAGCACATAACACTACATTAAAATATATCAGTAGGCTACATATTTCACTGGACATTGTCCTGAACACCAGAGGGTACAGGTACTTAAGCACCAGGCTCATTGTAGATATTTGATACAGGTTATTCCCAGCCAAATTAAACCCTTCCTCCCTGGGCAACACTATGGTTGATTATATGTCACCGTAAGGGACTTGTGGTCACTGGCAGCACTGACTATGGGGCACATTACCACACCAACGTCCAGTGTTGGATACACAACCCCATAGCCCCATTCAGTTTATTTTATGTGTAGCTATTGGCATCCCAGCTAACAAAATTACGTCCCCTGAACGTCTCGAAATATCATCAGGACATTGCCTTGATGTCTTTTTGTAGGGTTTTCTAAAGGTTACGGGCACATCAAACGTTCCCGGGACATTCTAGTAATGTTCCCAGACATTCAGAGGATGACGTTATATTGTAACCAGTAACAGAAGTTGCAGGAACGTCTCTGAATGTCCCATGTTATGAGCACAACGTCATATCATAACCCACATATCACATTTTCATAGAATTCTGTTTGGGCTACAGATATGGGTCAATTTTACAAATCCAGAAAGAAATACAATAAATCTGTCTAGAAATGCACATAGTTACTCTGGATATTAATAAGATTTTCATAAATATTTTTATATTTTATTAATAATGTCATGAGTTGATGTTGATTATAACACTAAACCCATTAACTGTCTTTTGTAATACCTTCCTTTTTACGGTCATCCAATAAAGAGAAGAAGAGAAAGGCAGTGTGTCGAGTACTGCCATATTATTTCCTTATATGCTGATATGACTGTTTGAATCACCCAATTATTGCTGCCATAATCCTTTTGAAACTCACTGAATAGATTTTGTTGTATGATGTCAGTGTTCTGAAACAAGAGCCTTTGGAATGGAATGAAAGCTAATGACCATTTTATCCAGGCCTCTGAGATTGGAGGTTGATTGAAGACGCATGAATTTGACAAAAAAAAAAAAGAAGACACCTGTGACTAGTTGTTTTTCAGTGCAGCTGCAAGTCTGAAAATCACTGTCTCATCCACATGTAACATCTTTCATTTTGTTACACTAAATATCAGAAGTGTACCCGTGAACTGTTGCATCAGTTGTTTACATCAACCACCAATGGCACATTGCATCACTGCCAATCGGTGCGAACGCTGATGGGCTGCCACAACACACTTTTCCAAACGAAGCCCTATTCTATCAATTCACTGCTCAAGGGTCAAATTTATTTTATTTTTTTTGAAATATGATTTTGCCATCCAAATAAGTATTTACCTGTGTTGGCTATTTCAGGCAAAGCATTTGTAGTCTGTGGCCATCACACCCCATGGTAAGTGCAGGTGAGATATTGCCCCTTCTGGAAATTTTCCAAGCACCCCACCCTTTCTCCACTGTTCTGATTGGCCAGAGGCATGATCCCAGCAGTGCTGAATTATCAGTGATGGGGGTTTCCCTATATCTCTCTATTCCAGCCTCTGCTTCATTTCATACAGTCCAAACAGAGGTTCATACAGGACCTAACTGGAGACAGCAGGCATCACAGCAACATTGAGTTAATTAAGGACAAATTGCACCACCTGCACTGGTAAGATTATTCTAAACTTCCTTTGTATATGGGAATGTTGTCTCCCTTTTGCAGGATTTTATTCATTTATTTGTTAATGCACAAATATGGAATATTAACTGTAACACCCTCAGTGCATTGTTCTGTTAGAAACAAGCAACTTTAATTCATTTTCCCTGTGGTTTTTAATACATTGAATGTTCATTTGTGTACATTATTTGTGTGTGCAGAATAAGCCACTGCCAAATAAAAATTTTAGTTTAAAACCTCAATATCGACAATTCTATATCTACGTAGGCATACAGTATCTCCTTGTAAATGGTGCAAGAACACATTGCTTTACACTGTTTGCAGTTGGAGTGAAGTAAGGTCACTATGGGTAGGTCACTATGGGGGCATAAACGCTGTGAAACGCACAAATAGTGCTGTAGAGAGACATGCCGTATAATTAATACAATCTAATCACTGCACCACTGATGAGCTTCACTTTAGATTCTCATCTCTAAAAATGAATTAATCTAAAACCTAATCTAACATAAGTTTTTGTTTAAACTTTATTTAAATGTAAGTTTTCCGTGGACAGCGATATATTTGTCGGTTTACTCCAGTTAATGCACCATAATGATGAAAATAATGTGGATAGAATTCTATTTCTCTGTTTTTGAAGGGATGGGTAGGGTGATTCCACTATTTCCATGTCAAATAACCGTCCCTTACTTTCATTTAGCACATGCTCTCATATTAAGAGTGACTTACAATGTAGGAGAATATCAATAGTGCCAGACCTTCTCAACAACATTCTCTGACTAGCGAGTATAGATGTGACATCACTAAAGCATTTACTACAAATTGACTATATTAACCAAATATCAGTTGACATTGTGCACTGGGGGGATGGGGTTATGGGGGATTATTTCTTATTGCGGACCGGGGTGGGGTGGTGTGGGAGGAAATCCAATCACGGTCATGTGGTCGCTTGTCAATATTGCTGTCCTGTCCTAGGCCTTATCCAGTGACTGGGCCCCTGAAAGCTTTCCCACCCCCCAATGCAGAATGTAGAACTGTTATCCTCATGTGATTGTGAATGCTTTGTTTTCTGTCTGAGCAGAAATCCCCAAACAGCATCCTGTTGAAGCCACCATCTCCTGCCTGTTTAACCGCCATGGAGGTCGTCTACTTCAACTCCTCCATCCTCTACATCCATAAGCCATTGAACAGCAGTGGTGGAAAGGGTGACATTACAGTGTATGAGCAGTGTAAGGCCATGCCCACCGCCCTGATCTTTTATCTGGTCCTCCAGTTCATCAACATGTTCCTGGGGATCCCCGCTAACCTGATGGTGCTGTGGCTCCTGCACAAGAACAAGGGGGACTCCTCCACCTCTGACATCTTCATCCTCCACCTGGCCATCCTGGACACCTTATTCTGCCTCATCCCACCCCTGGAGCTGGCTAACAAAGTTTTCCTCACCATCAGCAGCACCTGGTATGTACTGCGTTTCTTCTACGGGGTAAAGGACTCTTCGCCGCTCTTCCTCTCCTGCATCTGCATGGACCGCTACATGGCCGTCCTGCACCCCATCACCTTCACCGAGCTGAAGGACCGTAGCCACCGCACGGTGTGCACCGCTGTGGTGTGGCTGATTACTCTGGCCTATGCAGTGACAAAGTGCGTGGACAGCATCCCCAACTTCGAGAAGGCCTTTGTCTTCATGATCCTGGCAGCTTTCACCTTCATGCTCTTCTGTAATGTGGCGATCCTGCATGCGCTCCGCCAGTCTGGCCCCGGCCGTGACGAGATGCACCCTGTCAAGAAGAGGGCCTTCAAGATGGTGCTCATCATCCTGACCATCATCGTCTTCAACTACTTCCCATCTGTGGCGCTCTTCCCCTTTCAAGAGTACTTCACCACGGACGAGTTCTACTGCTACGTCTACCCTCTAGTCTTTGGCTTCATGGACATCAGCAGCAGCATTCAGCCTGTTCTCTACCTCTCCCGGGAGATTCCTAGTGCCCCTTGCTGCTGCCCTAAGGATCGAGGCTCAGGAAACTCCACTGATCCAAGCTGAACTTATTGATCAAAAATCTGGTGTGTAGCTTTGCAGTTATATTTATTTTTGTAGGATTTTTTATTCTCCAGTCATGAATTGAAGCAGCTGTTCTAAATGAAGCTCTATCTAATTTTAAATAAATGAATGTGCATCATGTATTGAGTCCAAATACAGGAATATTGACTGAAACTCTAAGAGGCAGCACTTATACTGAAATATATCAGTCTATCAAATACAATAGCAGATTTTGACACCTTGTTTGTTGTACCAGTCTTGAATTTCATAAAATACCATTGTTCAAAACTTTTCAGGTAAGAGATATTTGTGCTTTTCTTGTATGAATTTTGTCAAAATATATTTTTCATTGTGATATTTGTAGAAGATGTAAATGTACATACATAGAATATGTTATGTCTGCTGTACCTAGGGTTGCAAAGGGGGGATTTTAACTTTCTGCAAGGGAAAGTTTCCACTCAGTGTAATTTTGGGAAAAATAAATGCATTTCCATTGTGAATTTAAAAAAGGAGTTGCGCATCAGTGATCATTTAATTTTGTAGTGGGCATATGGAAAATCCTAGTGGGTATATGGTGTATGCCTGCATATCACAGACTACACCACTGAAAGGGGATTTTCTAATCTTCCTATTATGTTAGAATTTTACTGCCATTTCTGTTAAGGTGTTGTTACAGGTCAAAATATAAAAGAAGGTCCAAACATCTTTTTACACTATTTCCTAATTGTCTTGAATGTTTAAGGCGTTTGCTGAAGAAAATCACCAATTTGAAATTATACAAAAACAAAGTAATTTCGGGTCATATAGACCCTAATAGAAAGGTTAAGCAAAGCTAATAAACCACACAGTAGAGTGAACAACTGGCTGACAAACAAAATAGTTGAGAAACTGGTAGCTATTCGGTCAGACTTGAAAGTCTTTGACCCATCAAAGATGACTCCACACAAATTGAATTTGAGGCGGATTGTCCAGATTCTTCAGTCTCTTTCTGAAGATGAAGCTAGCTGTGAATCAGATAAATAATTAGCTGAGGTCAAGCAAGTCAAGTTAAAATATTTTATGTTTAACCTTATTATCATGAAAAGATGAAGTTATTCCTAATACATCCCATTTGCCATCTTACATGGACGTTAATAAATAAAGTATATTTTTGCATTTATGTTTCCTTATATAATATGCTTTTTTTTAAAAATAAACTGCATTTGAAAAAAAAATACAATTAAATGTGTTCACATTGTGGTAAATCAACATTCGTTGACATTTCTTAAAAACCCATGGTTTTCTCCCTATCAATGTGTGCAAAGTATTATATTCGCAATAGCTTAGTCTCTTCATTAATTATAGGTGTTTCTTGGGCGTAACATACAATAAATAAATTAGAGTGTAATCTCCCAGCGTTTGCACCTTGGCGGATTGCTAATATAATGGTGGATTTAGTAAGACTGTGAAAAGAGCAATTTACAGCTGGCAAAACAGACCTGATCATGCGTGGTCATGCAGTTAAAGCGCACATGCAGAGCATACTGTATATGACATTAAAATTCTCAGACTTAATTGTGTAATGTGCTGCAAATTTGTTTTTGTTTCCAATTGTTGAAATTTTTTATTTTCCTTAATATAGACTTTTAGTAGAGTATACTCTTTGAAGGTGTAAGATCACATATGATTAGAATGTTTTTAACTGAACATTCTAATGCTGATGGAACAATCACTACTGGTAATTGAAAGCAATGGAGTTCTATTACCCGGACTTACAATTTAAAAAACATTCCAAAATATGCACTCTTCAAAGGGTTCAAATCATTTTGCTTAGTTATCGAGTAATAGGTGAAATCAGCGGGGTTTTAATTGCTGAAAGTATGGAAAACTGGTCACTGTAATTTTAAAAAAATGTGAAGAATGAAGAATAGGGTTCAAAAATGTTTTTAAATCAAATAAACCATTCCTTTTAACTTTCCTGCCAGTTGATCCTTCTTGCCCATTCTGCTGCTGCGTGTGTGTGGGCATTGGCAGTTCAGCGTCTCACCTTATAAAGTCATGTAATGTGGCCTCATTTATGTCTGTGCGACATCCATGACTTTTGGCAATGTTATGCAAAACACAACATGCCACAATGAATGCTCCGATTTTCTGAAAGTGTATTATGATGTTCCACCTGACTTATCTAAACATCTGAAACACATTATTAGCACTGCAAATGTCCTTTCTATTATAGTGCGTATTTTTGTGAGTTTTCGATTGAAAGACAATTCACACACTGTTGTAGGCATGATATACGGTGTCATCAGCCATGTCTTTAATGGATAGCTGTTGTCCCATACCAGCCATTACACTAGGGGGGCTCCCCCCCGGAAGATTGTATGAATGAGTTGGCCAATAAAAAGGAGTCATGGCTCGATCCAGCATAATTTGTGAATCCATGTGTAACCTCACACGTAGCATCGCAAATCACCTGGATGTTAGATTTTATTGTGAATTCTGCCCTTTCTCATAAATCATAAAATAAACCCTCAAACCAGGAACGATTTTATGAAATTGTTGTATTTATGTAGTCCATAACCCAGTGCTTGCTATGATTTTGAATAGGTTTGATTAAACCATAAATTCATAAAAATATGAAAAAATAAGGTTTAACCTCTGATTTTGCTTTAAAACCTGATCCTTTTTTATTCTTCCACTTCCCCAATTATTTTGGCATGACTCCCCCATTATCAGGTAACTTCAAAATATTGATAACTGCTGTCCCTATTGAAATATAGCAATAATAGCCTACTTCAAGGACCCCTTAGGCATTTTTTCCCATGCGACTGTCTATGTAACGTTGTTTTCTGGTTGGTTGATTGTTTATCAGTCATGACGAAAAATAACTGGTTCCCACAACATCTGAATCTTGTTATCAGGACGATTGAGAAATTAATGCAAGACAATGTAGAAACCAGACATCATACTGCCATCATTAAAAATACATGGTAGCAACGTGTCCTTTGAGTTGCATTTCCCTTATGGATAAAGAATATACTGCAGTATATTGTAAATATATCAAAATTATCATCACAATATATTTAAAATACTGTATACTGCGGTATATTACATTTCCATAAGAGTGGATCATTGTGTAAAAGTTAAAAATGAGACAGTGGATCAATGTGTTTTACCTGACATTGTGAATCTTTCTCAAAAGTGCCGACGCATTAATGTTATTATTTGACCGGCTCATAAACGTCAGTACTCAAGATACAGCTCAACGTAGGAACCAGGACATATGTTAAATAATGTTATTATACAATCTCATACAAGTTGTATCAGGATAACTGCTTAATGGTTAAAAAAAACCCACTGCAACGCGACGCATTTTTCCTTATCAAAAGAGGGGCATTAAGAGAGAGAAGAACCGTGTTCCTGCCAATACCATATCATCATCGCCGTTGTTGTTGTTGTGATGTAGTCCTCCCCAGCAAACAGTGGACGTCCCAAGAACGTCCCATTTTAGTCCCCTCAACGTTATGATGTGATGTTCCCTAGGGATGTCCTAAAAACATTACTAGAATGTTATTAAAGTCCTAGAAAGGTCACTGTTACAATACGGTTACAATATGACAATGTATGAGCATATGACATTTAATTTGAATTTTTCGGGGATGTTCAAGCAACGTCCCTATCAGGTTATGATATGACGTTGTGCTCATAACATTCATGGGACATTGAGACGTTTCTGCAACGTCTGTTATTGGTTACAATATAACGTTATGAAATGAATGTCTGGGGGTGGTTCCTAGAATGTACCGGGAACGTTCTCTGTGACGTCCACGTAACATTTAGAAATCCCTACAAAAAGACGTCAAGGTGACGTCCTGATGACATTTCGAGATGTTCAGGGGACGTCCTGGAGACCTCAACAAGCATAGGCAGATATTCAGGGTCAGCTACTCAAACCAAATGATTCCATAGAAGCAATTATCAGAGAGCAATCTATAGAGGAATGCAAATGCAACATAACACACCGGTTTTATAAAAAAGAAGATTGCTGCGCATCATTCTTTGAAAAAAGTGTAGGCCTATTTTCTAGCTAGTGGTGTGTGTGTGTTCTGTGGCACAATGTGATCATGTGTGGCTCTAGAAACGTTTAGGCTACTTCCGGTGTTTAATGTTCAAATCCCACTCTGAGGAATCTGATCATTTTTGGGATTATAATTCTCATGAAGAGGATAATGCTTTCCATCAGAAGATATCAAAAACCTAAACTGATCAGTGAACTGAGGGCGATTTTATAAGAACTGCGGCAGGCATGGCAAAAAATATTTTTGCAAAGGTGAGATTCGAACTTGCATCACCACAAAAGTGAGAACCTACAGCAGGAGAAGCAACTGCTTAAACCAATGCACCACTAGAGAATTCTGAAAAAGAGTGCATCCTCAGGCTTTAAGAGGCAAGTTTTTGTGAGCTCAAGAAGTATCGTGCTCTATGTAAACTGTCGCTTTAAGGCAAAGGGTTTGCAGGACTGTAGGGTGTGGTTGTGAGGGCATCGTCCTGGGTGCTCTTCTTCTGAACTTTGTGAATGCTATATTTGTTCTGCTAGTGTGGCGTTTAGCTGAAACATTGGCAGGTCTAAATGGTAATGTTATATCAACAGGTTAACAATGGCATTGGCCTTATAGTTTGAGCCATGACTTTCACGCTGTAGACTCGTGTTCGAGCCCTTTTTTTCCCCGACAAAAACTATGTGCACAAGTTATGCTTTTCACATGTAAGAATGTTCTTTTCACATTAAATAATGTCTTTTTATTGCAAAAGCAAAGGAATTGAACAATATTAATTGTTAAAAGTTTAAATTATACTTTGCCTAAACAGAGATCAGACATGGTCCGGTACTTGCTACTACCAAAATATTTACTGCGTGTAAATTTGCACAGTACCAGAAAAAATATAACATTTGTCAGGCAGAGAAAATAAATTTTAAACACAAAGGAAGCACTTTCTAGCTCTCTGTCACTTTCCCCAGTAGCTTATATAGCTTCCCCCTTTATAGCTAGCATAAGTCATACAGTAGCTTAATAAATAATGATTCTTTACTATGCAACACAATCACGTGTGGCAACTTTGTCATTTCGCAACAACTTTACTGATTAAACGTCGCAAGACCAACACTATCAATTATACAGGCAAGATAAATGATGGTCAGTTTCACTGTTCATGGCCATTTAAGTAAGTGTTTATAACTTAATTTCCTTATGAAATATTAATATTTAAATTATATCAGAATGTTCAATACATACGTTTAGGAAAAGTCACAAAGGGATAGCTATATGGATTCCATGACAGCAAATTTATTGGATTTCTTTGTGACAATGGACACTGACCGCTGTGGCGTTCCTAGTTTTATATTTTAACAACTTTATAGGCTACTGTACCTACCTTGCAAAAGGTACATTTGTAAAATTATGTTAGCTAGATAATCTACTGACATACACACTATTAGTAGGTCTATCATGTAGGCTACAATAACCCATTAAAAAGAACGGTAATCCATTTAAAAATATGACTAAAACTTGTATTTGTAATTCATGGTAAAGGGGAAATGACAGAATCCAGGCATATGTGTTTATTTTAGCCAGAATGCATGTGTGTTTGTGTATATGTATGCATCTCTCTCTCTAGATTTAATTATCTTATGGTTCATAAATGTATATGCATTGTCATTATGAGTTACTCATACAAACACAGTACAAAAAGAAATTATATTTCAACAAAAGACGTTATCAACGTACAAAAATGCCAAGATACTCATGCATACAAAGCACTGTCTATAATAAAACTAGCAAAATATAGGCCTGCCATTAAAATTATTGATAACAAAATTAGGCCAAACTACAACAAACAATATTGGCTATCTTACCTCGCACAAATTAAACAAGCTCTATTCTAAAGCAATGCTACCCAATGTTTCCTAAATTATTTCATGCAACTTGGCTCTGTGCTTTTTCATCTTACCATCTGAAAGTTGGTCATTCAAACTTTGTGCGTCACATCAAAGTGTCAACTAACAAAAAATGCTTCATGGAACAAGACATTTAAATGAATGTTGCAAGCAGCTGAGGAAAAAATACACTCAAGAAAGGATATGTTTATACTTTGTCAAGTACAAAATGTACAAAATGTTTTAACATTGCAACTAGATAGATAGATCAGGCTACTTTATTATCCCCATGGAGATATATTTCTAGCAGCATATAACAATCACATTTACAAACACATTTATACCAAGAAACATTCATCTACACTACAGAATAGGGTGATGAATAAATAAATACAGATAAAATCTACTATGTGTATGTTCATGTTTGTGGGTCGGATAAAGTTTAGTCAAATAAGTAGTAAAATAATATAATTTATTTTAAAATGTAAAACAATAAAACTTTTGTATGCATAACTTGGCATTTTGGTACGGTGATAACGTTTTCTGTTGAGTTTTATGTTATAGACTACTTCCAGCCGCACACAACTATAAGCACTAATCTTTAATCTCCCCCCATGTATTATTATGAAGATACAAAAAATTCTAATAAAATTTACCTATATAATTGAAATACATGTGTCCAAGTGTTAGTTTTAGACTTGTACAGAAGCATCACTTTTTAAATCACATTCCGAACACTAGACATTAACACAATATGCAAAGTCTAATTATTTAAGCTTTCAAGCAACCAATGCACAGTGGTTCATCCATTAAAACTATGAAAGTGAATGCTTTCCCATTGATGTAATTGGCTGAAACAGCAAGAAATTGTAGTACCGGCACGCACTTTTATTAGAAATGACCTGTTTGGTTTAGATGCAGCTGTCTTTACGCTCAGATCACCAACATACTGTAACTTAATGCAATATTACCACGCTTGCCAAAAATGCAGCTATTACAGACCATAACTTTAAAGAAATACAGCAGCCAATGTGTCTTTCCACGCAGTCACGGGGGCACAGCGGTGCTATTAGTGTTATTATAAAACGAATGCTTATAGCCTAACAAAGTTCGAATCTCGGCAAGCTCTTCAATAAAGAAAATAATGAAAATAAATAAAAGGCTCCCCTTGAGCCTGTCACAAACGATGTCATGCCAAATTTATTTATTTATTACTTTTTAACAAGCACTATTGGTTTTTAAGTTGTAATTTAAGTTTAAATTATTAACGGTGAAACAACATGTGACTGGTAACGTGGCTCAAGAAACGATGTATTGACTTTGTCTATGTAACATTGTAATTAGGGTGTTATTTCTTCCGTAACCATGTTATTATAACGTTTATGCAACTTTCATTTCCAACCATACTGGAAAAGTTTGTCCATCAAATAGCAATATTATTATGACGTTTGATTTTGTATGGTGCCACAACATTGTAATCTTAACGTTGAATAAACTTTCATTTTGAACCATCATGGCACATAAATCCAACATTGTAGGGTGACGGTCAAATTACAACATTTGAATAAAGTTTCATTTTCAACCTTCACGTACCTCAAATGCAACGTCACAGATTGATCATCCAATTGCAGCATCATTACAATTAACGTTGTGAATTTAATGTTTAAAAAACTTCTAATTTCAACCACCTTACAACGTAAAGTTGACGTTATATACTGGCCATCAATTTGAGACGTCATTCCAATGTTTCATGTCTAACTGAGCTGCAGCATAACATTCTAACCTTTCACTTTCAACCGTCACATACTCTCAAACTAACGTCAGGTTAGTAAGGTTTTTAACGTTGTTTCAACCATAACACAATATAAAATGTCCAAGGGGGAGTGCTCATACATTTTGATAGCCTCCATAAACATGTAATTACTTTTTGCTAGGTAGCTATCCCACAATACCTTGCACATGAATGCTTTGTCTGCCCCCAAACTAATTTGCATCTGTATCTTGGAGGACTAATGGCAGATTAAAGGTGAAATGTGTCAATATCCTCCCCCTATCTATCATGTTTAACATCAGTGAATTGATTTAAGTAGGTAACTGAATGGGGCTGAGTTTGAGGGTTGAATGAGTTGAGGGAAAAAGAGCTTTATTCAGAAACATTATGGTTAAACCACCCTAAGGCATAACCACCCAGAAGTCAGATCGGTGTCATAGTGGAACATTAAGTGCAATTTAAAAAAATCTAAATCAGTGCAGTGTCATCTGTGCATTGTAGAAAAACAGATCTGAATAGAGTGAATAAGAGGCATCCAGGTTTTTATATCTATTGATTCTCCCATTCTTAGATTTTAATCTAAGCAATAACCACAATATTACGCAACAGAGAATCTCAGGAGTCTCCTGGGTTGTGAAACTTTTATGACTGATATTATGACCCTCGGTTACAAATGTTTCAACTTTGTTTAGGAGAAATCATGTTTTGTTTAGTGTGGTTTCAAATACTACAGTATCCATGAGCCTCAGCACCTGTTACATCCTTTCCACGCCACAGTTATTATCATTTCATTCTGTCCGGATAGTGATTTTATTCAGTTTTTTTTTTTTTGCCTCTCCTGTGAAATCGTCGGTTGTGAGACATGTATCTGAACCCCATGCCGGGTCACATATTATTTTTTCCAATTAGGCTACACAACATACGTCTGGAGCCGCAAAACACATAGGTCAAGTGCATTTTAACATATTGCCCAGATACATTAACATTAATATTTTCACAAATCAAATGCCTTGGACATTATTTCGCCCTAGAAGCTACTCAGGCAAAATATGATTTTAAAGATTTTAAAGCTCACATAACCTACAGTTGTGTTCAAGAAAATAGCAGTACAACATCAGTAATCTGATGAACCACTGTTAATAGTAGTAGTGATATTTCTGCATGGCAAATAATTTACTTGTA
The DNA here is from genome assembly GCA_029718625.1 of Synaphobranchus kaupii. Classification (NCBI taxonomy): domain Eukaryota; kingdom Metazoa; phylum Chordata; class Actinopteri; order Anguilliformes; family Synaphobranchidae; genus Synaphobranchus; species Synaphobranchus kaupii. The sequence goes on from CM056386.1 coordinate 32,784,767, forward strand.
GATGTAGTAGTGTAATAGAAAAACAACAGACCCAACTGTCATGACATGCACGCTGCTTGTTCTGAGTAATTGACTCATTCATTGAAAGGGGCATGTTCAAAATAATAGCAGTGTGGAGTTTAATTAGAGAATTCATTCATTCTGTGAAAAAACAGGTGTCATTAATTGTCCTTTATTAAGAAGAAGGGAAGCAAATGTTTCATACATTGTTATAAAATATATTTCCTTCTGAATTGCTAAGTAAAATGGGCCGTTCCAAACATTGTTCGGAGGAACAATGTAATTTGATTAAAAAGTTGATTGGAGAGGGGAAAACGTATAAAGAAGTGCAGCAAATTATAGGATGCTCAGCTCAAATGCTTTAAAATGGCAACAAAAACCCGAAACACGCGTAAGAAAACGAGCAACTACTGTTAAAACGGATTGAATAATAGTCAGAATGGCAAAGATTCAGCCAAACATCACCTCCAGAAAGATCAAAGATGATCTAAAATCTTTACCTGTAAGTGCTGTTACAGTCAGAAGACGTTTGATCGAAGCTAAGCTATCAGCAAGAAGCCCCCGTAAAGCACCACTGTTTAAAAAACGGCATGTGCAGAATCGGTTAAAATTTGCCAAGGAACACATCGATTGGCCCAAAGAGAAATGGCGTAACATTCTGTGGAGTGATGAGAGTAAAATTGTTCTTTTCGGGTCTAGTGGTCGTCCACAGTACGTCAGACGACCCCTGGGTACTGAAGTCAAGCCACAGTACATTGTGAAGACAGTGAAGCATGGTGGCGCAAAAATCATGGTATGGGGATGTTTTTCATACTACGGTGTTGGGCCTATTTATCGTATACCAGGGATCATGTATCAGTTTGAATACATCAAAATACTTGAAGAGATTATGTTGCCGTATGCCGAAGAGGAAATGCCCCTGAAATGGGTGTTTCAACAAGACAACGACCCCAAACACACGAGTACGCGAGCAACATCTTGGTTCCAGACAAAAAGGATTGAGGTAATGGAGTGGCCAGCTCTATCCCCTGACCTCAACCCCATTGAAAACTTGTGGGGTGACATTAAAAATGCAGTTTCTGAAGCAAAACCCAAAAATTCACAGGAACGTTTGTTGTTGGAATGTAGTTTGTTCATCCTGGGCTGAAATACCTGTTTCTAGGTGCCAGAAGTTGGTTGACTCGATGCAACGCAGATGCGCAGCAGTTATCAAAAACAATGGTTATGCAACTAAATATTAGTTTAGTAATTTAAAGTGAAGTTAAATCTTGAAAAATTTCTTCAGTTTATACAGTAAGTGTTTGAGTTTGAAGAGAAAAATGTCGACACTGCTATTGTTTTTAACAGATTAATATTCCTTTTCTTTGCTTCCTGTAAAAGAATAACGTAGACTTGATAAAATTTGTTAATGCTTTGATTTGGAATTGAATGTGTAATGTTTCCACTACATTTGAAATATGGAACTAAAAGCTATTAAAAAAATATTTGCACTTTATTCACTTTTTTTAACGCACAACTGTATGTTTTCCAAAGAGCACCTTTTTGTTTTTCACCTGTTGACTCCACAGTACTCTGTAACAAAAGTCATTTTTTTCATTATTTCACTGTTCATTGCATGCATATTCGCTGCCTCACCACTGGAAAAAAGTTTATGCAAAATTAAGTGCTGCCATGAGATTTCATCATACCATACATCCACGTTTATTTTGATAAATCTGGAAATTTTGTTAAAAAAAATGGCACGCACATTTTATGATCAGATTTGAACCATTTTAGCTCGTTAGCTTATATTTATATGCACAAATATTTTTGACCCTTAACTTCTTTTGAGTAGGCCTAGTATATTTAAAATATACAGCAGTATATTACATTTCCATAATGGATCAAAGGACCCCTACAAAATAATGTTGTTTCCCTGTGCAGCGTCTTTGTGACAGTTCTTTCTGAAAACAGTGACTTCCTGACTTCTCTCTGACCCCCTCACCTTATCATTCTGGGGTCACAGCGGCCTAAACTTGAACGCCCTGAATTCTGGCCGCCTGCCACCTATGTTTAACCCTGCGTCCTGCCAAGTTCAAATAAAATTTAATTGAATTGAATTGAATGCACTGTTCGTGGAAATTAAGTTCTAAATTAAGTTTTGTTCGGTAATGCCCATTTGAGCATTTCGGGACAATAGAAAAAGACCGTCTGTGCGTATTTTGTTTTATTTTTTCCTCATCATCGTTGAGCTCACTGAAAGTCAGCTATTTTCCCATAGGAATACATTGAGCAGCAGAGACCAGCCAACCTAGTGACATCATGACCGCAGTTGGTCCAAGATGGCTGCACCCTAGTGTAAAAAAAGCTAATTTCAAATTCTTTTTCCAGCAAATACGGGTCGGTTTGAGATTTGAACGCACGGTCATATCTAATTTAAGGTAAAAAGCTAACGAACCAGAGCCACTTTACAGAGTGCTTCATGTCCCCTTTAATATCCGTAAGTGGTAATGTTAGGCTACAGAAGGCCTGGTATGCCACTGGATCATAATGTAGGCTAGTTGAACATTGTTCCTTACCGAGCGATTCAATGATGTCAGGGAATGATACCGGAAGCCACTGAGTTGTAGCCTATCATTTGTCCACTCTGTAACCGCATAAGGACAGCACTCGAGTAGCCTACTGTATGGTTTATTTTGCCAACATATCTTTAGAAAACAATGTGTCAATGTAATTTTCTGACATAACATACTTATTGCGCTAGGCTGAGAAAGCCATCTCCAGGGCAAGACCTCCAGCACCCGGCATGCACTAGGTTGACCTAGTCTTATTTTACTGTAACCAGGGACAATACAATATGACAAAACCATCCAACAAAACCATATCCAAGGCATGGTTCATTGGTCAAAATCTTTTGAAAGCATTTCTGATCATTCGTCTTGCTGTACTGATCACTGATTATCATAATTAATCGTTATGATTAATAACAGGTGTTCAAAAGGCAGAAAATAAAAGCACAGAGCAACCTTAGACTTGCAACAAGTTTTATTTGTTTAGTTTCTAAGATTGCATTACTTGCATTTTCAGCACCTTGTAATAATTATAACGGCCATTAATATTAAAAATCAACTCTATTCTCCCTCTTCTGTTTCAGTTGTTATCAATAACAGCTCTTTGCTGAGTAAGTAAATTCAGTTTGTTTAACAAAAAGCATATTAAATAAGGGAACATAAAAAGTTTTGTCATTTCCTTCCATCCAAGACAGCAAATTAGATGTATATATTAATCGTTTGACTAAAGTAAGGTTAAACAAAATATTTTAACAACCTGCTTAACCTCGACTAATTATTCATCTTAACCACAGCTGGAAACAGACTCAAGAAGAATCAAGACAATCCTCCTCAGATTAAATTTGTGTGGTGTCATCTTTGATGGGCTCAATGAGTTTCAAGTGTGACTAAATAGCCACCAGTTTCTTAACTATTTTGTTTGTCAGCCTGTTGCGCACTCTGCTGTATGTTCCACTGAACAGGGACCAGTTCCACTCTGATGCAGCTGATGTTGGGGGGATCTGGGGAATAATTGAAGCAACTGGGGACATGGCTTCATACTTACAGAGTCCCTTCCACCAGGTTGCTGCCTTGATGTGTTTGGCTGCCTTCCAGATGGCATCAGCACTCCATGGCCCTTCCTTGCTGGAAAATTTAGTCAAAGTTATAAGAACTTTCCCCTAATCTAGAATAAGGTGCTGTGCAATGGCAGTGATTGTACCATATAATGCAGAAACCTGCTCTCCAGAAAGGACCTGGGCCTGTTCAGCACATTTTACTTGTTTGTTTTCTTCAACTTGTGTTTTATAAGTTTTGTTTAACCTTCCTATTATGTTAGGGTCTATATGACCGAAATTACCTTGTTTTTGTATAATTTCAAATTGGTTATTTTCTTCAGCAAAGGCCTTATGACATCCTACAGAATTAGGAAATATGTGTAAAAAAAGATGTCGGATAAGTGAGGATTAGGTAAAATGTGTATTTTCTGAATCTCGTTTGGCACTCCACATGTCCTCAATTACATGTTGCCAACAACTGTAAAAATACCAGGTGTTGATGCAACAAACACAACATAGTGTACAAGGGCTTTTGTAGGTGGCTACTAAGGCATTCTTGGGAGCTGTTGAAATGTAGATTGTGAAATATGGATATTCAAATATATAACTGGCATCATTTGAATAACTTTTTACAAGTAGGTGGCTATTTGACTATTTTTGGTTACTGCCACGTAAATTGGTGAACGTGATTTGTGAAAGCTGACATATAGACTAGGCTAGCTATCGCCTGGATGATAACAAAAACATGTAGCTAGGCTGTTATCTAACATTATTAAATAACTTAGCTAATCAGCTATCAAAGCAATGCATGACTTAAGTGACTAAAAGTGATATTGATTTGTAAATTATCACATTCTTTGTGTTATTGGTATATAGCAAGTTATCGACTGGAGGGTGTGTTTATAAGATTATAGCCTATGTGGCGTCCACAACACCTGTGCTTGTGACAATTAGCCTAAATCTGGTTTAAAACATTAGGTTGTGTAACGTCCCGTTCCCATCCAGTCCGTATTCCCTGTTTTGCCTTGTCCCTCCGTGTCATGTTTGATTCCCTTGTCCATGTTTTCCCCGTTGCTACAGGCTGGGCATGCCCCTTCTGTTTGTTTCACTCTGTTCCCCCACTTTGGTTTCAACCTATCTCCTTCCCCCCTTGTTGCATGCATTCCCCACCGGTCAATTAGTCAATCCCCCTCGGTTACATTCCTCACGCTTTCCTGATTGTTTCCAATCACACTGTCCCTATTTAACCCACCTGCTGTCTCCCCTCCAGTGTTGGATCATTACTCTTGTTGCCTTCCTTACCCTGTTTGCTTCTCTGTACCCGGCTCCTGAAATCTGTTCCTGTTATCTCTGTCCTTGTTGCTAACTTCAGTTAGGTTCCGTCTAGGGGCTTAAATGCTCACCGCCTACTGTTGTTGCTCCAGTCTTGTTCGTTTTGTGGTTTTTTCCTGTTTGTAAACTGCCTGTCTTGTTAACCACCCTTCATTGTTCCTGCCAGTCTGTAGCTGTGTACCTCTCCCTGTTTGTGTTACGGTGCCTTCCGTCCAGTCCAGTTCCAGCCCCAGTATCCCGTTGGACTACCCAGTCCTGATCTAGTCCAAGCTCCAGTACCAGTCCGGTTCCGGTTCGGAACCCAAAGTCCAGTTCCGGCTTGGAACAGCTTGCTGTTTCCGCCGTTCCAGTTCCCGTGGACCTCCCGGTCCAGTTCCAGTCCAGTTCCGGTTCGGAACCCAAGTCCAGTTCCGGTTTGGAACTTGAGTGGTCTTCCTGTCCAGCTCCGGCTTGGAGCACGTAGCTGTGGCTAAAGACTACCTCATTCCTTGTGTTATAGTGTTTTGCCTATGTACAGCTTGGGACTGCCCCAAGCTTTCCCTCAATAAACTCCCTTTTCTGTTCCCCTTTGTCTCTGAGTCGTGCAATTAGGTCCAGCCCTAGTCAGGATCGTGACAGGTTGGGCCGTATTTAGGCTGCTTGTCGACTATACACTGTAGTCTACGATTCAGCTACATGTCAGGCTGTAATTAGTAACCATTACGAAATAGTATTTTTGAGATGGACTTGTTTTTATCACAGGTTTCCCTAGGACCCAGACAGAAGAAGAACCTGGGTCATAGCTGTTCGGCGAAATGAGTAACGTTACAGAGCCAAAACAACATAAAATGTGTCACTGTGCAAATACGGACTGCACTGTATGTGGGAACATTGAATTCATGTATTTGAATATTGGGATTAAGTGGTGAATGAAATGAGGAAAAACCCTATAAATGTATCTCACTTGGAAAAAAATAACAGAAAGAATAAAATTAATATCATATGGGTGCTTTCAGATTTATGTTATTGAATTTTAATAAATTATGAAGAACTGGAAATATCATAAAGTGATTAAATAACATGCAATTTAGGATATGTCATACAGGGAAGGATGAATATCAGATGAATATCAGAGCATCAGACGTGCAGACGTATCGCTGCAACATTCCACAGCGGTGAATGCGACATATATGCAAACATATCTATGGTTGCAGCAGGCAACAACAGTAAAGAGTAAAGAGTAAAAAACTGTTTGCGTAGCCCGAAGAGTCCACGCTCATTTCCATGAGGTATGTTTTGGCCCTTAGTCCACCCGAAGCTAACGTTACTGTTCAAGCAAATCCGAGGTCTGCCTGCACAACGATGGATGCTGGAACGCAATGGGATATATTCGCAGAAGACTTTGGGTGTCAGACCAGCATTCTCCCTAACCACAGGACATTAATTGCCTTAATGACTAAAATGTTTTTTTAAAATTCCAATCTGATTTTAGAGTAACACGCAACAGACAATCCATTCTCAAAGTTAAAAATGTCCTTTTAGCTGCAGACAGTGGTAAGCAGTTAATTTTACAGCCTATTCTTGGTCTACTACCTGACTGAATCATGTGTAGAAAGTAGTCCAAACTTTTAGGATCAATTTAGCTTAATTGAAATGTAAAAATCCAACTTTTCGCAAAACAAACATAAAAATCAAATGCATTTAGGCCATTACATAATGATTACAATGATAAAACTCCATTGTACATAAAAATATGTATTTACTCTGGCCTTCCAGGGTTGTTAAGTGGTTTATATCTGGCTCTGAATGAATTCTCAGCTCTCTGTTGTAATAACTAATTTATAGACACAATTTTCAGGCCTGGATGGAGTGACATACTGCTCTTCTAATTGGAGTCGGAGGGCTGAAGTCATTGCATTAGCCCGATTAACTGCTGAAAGGAGAACGGTCTAGCTGTATAGCCCAATAGCTAGCTAGCTAAGGTTAGCTAATATGCATGCTACGCTGTAGCCTACCGGTCACATTACTATTTGAAAGTCATGGGTCTCTGAGCTTAACGTTAGTATTATTATGTGAATGGATCTTCTTTAGTTCAGTGACTCAAACATATGGTACGGTTGCAACTTGCAAATGGCTATTTAGCTATCGTTTGTTTTGCTAAACGGTGTTTGCATTTCCGAGTCTGCACATAACTTGCCTAGAGGCTCTTCGGCGTGGCCTAAATATTAACTAGCTTTCACGCCCACCCAATAATGTCAAATAAAGCAAACCACTTTTTCAGCAGGGTTGGCAATCCCTTTAAGGATTCAAACTGAATGTGTTAGACTGACCTACCCACCATATACTCAAAAGTCTGCTGTTGCTCAACCAATAGCGGACAGACCATGAAAACTTTTTTTAATATTAAGGTTTAAGGAAAAAAATCACCTAAATTTGCATATTTATTTATTTTGGACCAAAAGTATTGAAATTGTGGATAACCTTGTTTGTCAGCTTTCCGATAATAAGAGAACCCCTTGGCGCAGATGGAAAATTTCACCTATTTAGGGGGTGCTCTGTTTAAGGCTTTATAACTCCAGGTGTGAGCATCACATAAACTTGCTAAATGGCATAAATGAAACAAGACAGGTGTACCATTTACAATACAAACTTAGATTTGTTTATTTTCATAATTTAAGTCAAAATAAGCAGCTGTGCACACACAAGTAGGCTACAATATTGTCTCTCTGTCAAAGCGAATATGATCCAGACACTGTCTATCAATTCATCCATAATTAATCCCTTTCATCAAATTTCCACTCCGTGCACGTAATGCCACGTATATACTGGAGAGACGCTTAAAACAGTGGATAAGAAAAATGTCTGAATCAGAAATAGCTTAAGCTACGCGGAATTTCGGGAGTAAGTCCCATTTGCGCGTGCTTATCTCAACTCAGAATCTGGCCCGGTTGAAATCAACTGCTTGGTACATTGTTAAGAAGCAAGAAGGCACTGCTGAGCTCAGAAATTTCAAATGACCTGGCAGACCACGGTAGACCAGTGTAGTGGATGGCAGAAGAATACCTGGAATGGTGAAGAAAAACCCCTTTTCAACTGCTGAACAGATCAAGAACACTCTACCACAAGATGCAAACCCCTGGTAAGCTTCAAGATTAGAAGTCAGGTTACAGTTTGCAAAAAAGTACCTTAAAAAACCTGTACAGTTCTGGAACAAAATGTTATGGACAGATAAGACAAAGATCAACCTGTAACAGAGTGATGGAAAGAGGAAATTGTGGAGAAAAAAAAGGAACAGATGATCCAAAGCATACCACCTCTTCTGTCAAACATGGTGGAGGTGGTGTTATGGCTTGGGCATGTATGGCTGCCACTGAAACTGGCTCACTTGTGTTCATTTATGATGTCACTGCTGACAGTAGCACCAGGATGAATGCCAAAGTATACGGAAACATCTTGTCTGCTCAGATCCAAGCGAATTATTTAAAACTCATTGGACAGCGCTTCACCATGCAGCAGAATAATGATCCCAAACATACCGCCAAAGCAACCAAGGAGTTTTTAGAGCCAAAAAGTGGAATGTCCAATTGAGCATGCGTTTCACTTGCTGAAGACCATGATGAAGGCAAAAAGCCCCTGAAACAAGCAAGAACTGAAGATGGCTGCAGTACAGGCCAGGCAGAGCATCACCAGGGAAGATAAACCTGTGGTGAAGTCTATGAGTCACAAACTTCAGGCAGTCATTGATTGCAAAGGATTTGCAACCAAATATTAAATATGATGACTTTATTTAAGTTTATGTTAATTTGTCCCTTACATTTTGGTCCCCTAAAATGAGGGGGGGGGGGGGCTATGTATAAAAAGGGCTACAATTGCTAGACGGTTCACCAGATATGGACGTAAACAGCCTCAAATTAAATCTGAAAGTTTAATTTGAAATTAAGGAAATTAAAGAAGAAATTTAATGAAATCTGAAAATCTGCACTTTAACCTCATGGTACCTGTCCCATTTAAAATCCAATGTGCTGTAGTACCGATTCAAAACAACAAAAGATGTGTCACTGTCCAAATACTTCGGGATTGCACTGTATATGCATTTTCAAATTTGGCTTTTTATGCTTTTATGGACAGTTGGACACAAGGCTGACTGTAAACTGTTTTGTAAATTTACACTGTTAGTGGTAACATTTTGATATATATACCTGTAGGTTTAAAAGGCAAATTAATGATCAACCTGGGTGTGGAATTATTCTGGCTTATTCTGTTGATGGATCACTGTTTCCCACTTAGGTTTCACTTCTGTAAGCCCCACAGACACGATTAGGTTGCTTAATGAACTTAAATTAAGTGGTTCACATATGAAGAACCAGTGCTTGGGGTCTAGTGCCCTCTTATGGCCATTATGTTCAATGTGTACCAAGTACACTGCGAGTCACCTGACCACACCGCCGCCAATTACGTACGAGAGAATAATCCGTCAGAAACCATCAAACACAATGAATTTCCCCTGCTCTACTGTTCATTTAATGTCTTATTACCTTTAATTGTAACAGTTTTTTAGCAAGCCATAAGATGTATTCCATGCTGCAAATAGGCCGGAGTCAAGTTACACACATGCACTTATAAAGCTGTGTAGATGAATAGCATAGTCGGAATGTGTTTCAGAGATCTTATTACTGATAATATCTGGCTTAGGTGCACATGATAGGTTTGTCCGGCATAATTTCCGCCGGACCCTGACAGAGGATGTGTTTTTTGTGAGACGCACACATACACAGGCATGTGTGCACACGCACACATACAGGCACACACGTGCATGCGCACACACACACACACACACACACACACACACACACACACACACACACACACACACACACACACACACACACAGGCACACGTGTAGGCAAACACACACACACACACACACACACACTCTCTCTCTCTCTCTCCTTTCATTTAGAGCTGTGTGAGTGGACGTGTCTTTATACAAATGTTAGGGCTGCATTGAGGCTCATTGTAATGTCGATCGTGTTCCTCTCTCCCTCCCCAGGTGCAGTGGAGGGCGGGGGGTTGCCACGGTCACAGAGTGAGACCACCACAGGACTGGCTGGGTCCCGGTGCCACAGGTGTAGCCGCGTTGAGCAGAGACGTCATACTATCACAAACGTTGACTATGGAATCAATGGTGTGAACACATGCACACACACACATACACGTGCGCACACACACATACACGCGCATACTCACACATGCATGCACAAACACACACACAAGCAAACACAAACACACACAAAAACAAATGCACGTACATGCATGCAAAAACCACAACAAAAAAACACACAAACAACTGGTACCTTTTGTTCATTGATACCTGGACTTATCGTCCCATTTTCCCCACTTTAACTTTAAAGTCTGAAGGTGCATTTTACATTTTAATGATTTGTTTGTTGAAACTAAAACTCAAAGTGCTAGAGTACAGAACCAAATTAACAACGAGACAACTGATAATTTTGCAGTGGTCTCTTAATTTTCCAGAGCTGTATGTCACCCCTTTAGATGGGACATGAACTCTGCATTGGTTAGATTTGCATCAGGAGCTGAATACCAATAGAATACAGCCACACTTCCACATGAACTCTCAGTGCGATTAGTTTGGTAGAAAGTGTGATTAGGCTGTCTGAAATGCTCCATTATGTAACATAGTGGTGCATGCTTCCCTGGCTAGCCTTGTCCGGGTTCATTATAAAATTCTGTATGAAAGAAATAACAGCGGAACTGTTTAGCAGCTGCTGTGGGCAATGCTAGAAAAGTAAGAAATATACGTATAATTAAATGGCCATAGACTTCATAGGAATGGCACACCTCACATCAACCTGTTCACGCCAACTACTCTGATTCTAACCCTCCATTAGCTACAGCCAATATCGCCTAATTTAATAACGGTTATTACAATATTTGAACAGCCAGTAACTATTCGTCTCGATAACTTCATGCCATTGTTGGTTTTGCAAAACGAGCCTCCCCATACGATTAAATGCTATGATCAATACAAGTAGGAAGTACAGCAGGCTACACACATTTTAGTCGGAACCCCAGCGGGCAGAAGTAGGCTACAGTATAGGTATAATGTTATGAGCTTTCACTCAATAATAAACTATAGTATAATATCACAACGGGCGCATAAATCTTTCACTTTATTCACGCAAATAATCTACTGAATGGTGCCTATTACGGGTGCAGAAAACATAAAAAAATAAAACGACTTGCAAAACCCACTTTAAGCGTAAAACACCATGGCGGGTACAAACAAAACATCTTAACTCACCCTGTGGCTCCATCTGTAGGCAAAGGCTGAAGGATGCGCTTTTGTGGACGGAACCTTCTCACCTCATCCTTCCACTCATCTCTGAACTTAAGTGTCAGAAATGAAGGTGAGCCTCGTCTTTATGTCCCAGGATAAGGTGAGACTTTCGTTTATGGAACTAGACAAGGTGGGTCTTGCGTTTACGCAGTTTGATGAGGTGGGTCTTGCGTTTACGCAGTTTGATGAGGTGGGTCTTGCGTTTATACAGCTGGAAAAGGTGATTTTGCGTCTTTGCCGCATGCTGTCCCGATGAAAACATTCTTGAGGGTGAATGCAATTTCGCAGATGGTGGTTGAGGCCCTAAAAGTCACAGCGTTAGTCAGTAGATACCGTCAGGACGCTGGGTGCTGCTTAAATGGAAATTTGGAAAGCGATGAGCAGCGTGCTTATTGTCAGTTTCCCGTTTTGTTGATTTAATTCTCACTTTGTTTATCCCTCTGAAGTACATCCATTTTCCCATGTAGCCTATGTTTCTTGAATACCCGAACACAACCTCTGGAAGCTTCTATATTTTCAGTTTCTTCCACCACATTAGGCTACTGTTACCACATTGCAATGTGTCTTTAGTTGCTTGGGGCTGCTGTGGTTTGGTTGGTGGCCATACAGATTACAGAAGTGAACAACATCTCCGTGCGGACTTGCTCCACTCACTCAAACGCTCAATTCCCGAGTGCAATCAGGTTCAACGCAATTGAGCAATTTAGCCCGCAGTCAATCTGAACTCACAAAAATCTATATGGGCAGCAAATAGGTCGGAACAAAGCTAGCTTTGTTATTGTTTTACTAATTACTAATTAATCGATTAATTATTTCGACATTTTACTTTTCCGTTTTCAAACAAAAGAAGACTTAGCCTACCTGTTAGCTTAACCCATTAGCGAAATGGGCTACATTCCAAAAGACAACCATGACAACAGTTCCACAAATGAATAAATGAACGGAAAACAAAACTTTTAGCACGCAAGCAAAGTCTAAGTTTCTCTGCGCTCCGTTTCAATCAGCTGTGTAAGATACATATCTACAGGTAACGCTAGTAGGCTAGTTTTGAACACACAAAGAATAGGAATACACGAGAACAGGCTTTACATTAGTTTGCACTGACAATAAGTTCAAATTAATTAGCTACCTTGCATCAACAACTCTGAAAGTTAAGTCCGCAGCCCCATTAAGTTTGTTTTATGTGTATTGGCACCATAGCTAAAAGCCCTCATTCAAAACACTCTGATAATATACAAATGCTCAACGCCATATCCCAGCATTTCCAATACACTTTCAGTAATTGTGGTTATCTGTAGCCTCTGCCGAGCTAGAGTTGGCTATACCAACGGCCTGATCCTTATTACCAGTTTGAATAACAGATCAATAGTGAGCACCTGTAAAACATATCATTCTAAGCCTAACACAAGCAGGATCAACAGCAAAATAGAAACCCTGAGTGCCAGTACTCAGCACAAACTGAGTGGAAGGACAGCTCTAAAACTGTGCACTGAGGAGGCGTACCTCTGTTGAAAAGCACAATGCTTGGGCTACAGATGTGGATCTATTTTATAAATCAAGAAAAAATATCCAATAAATCTGTAAACAAAAACATATATGCACATAAGTCACTCTGGATAAGAGTGCCTGCTAAATGCATAAATATAAGCTATCAATGAGAGAGAGGAAGGTGCAATCACTGTGAAATGCAGGTGACCAAGAGTGATGCACTTCCTGTGAAGTGCATAAATAAACATAAAAATAAGGGAGATGGACAATACATGGAAAGGAAATGAAAATACTCCAATCTGATATTCACCTAAAAAGCTGGGAAACCTCTGAACCGTCACTCTGAAGGGACTTCCTTTTATTATGTTCATAAATATTTGTATCTTTTATGAATAATGTCTTGATGTTGATTTAAAACACTAAATCCATTATTAACTGTCTTTTGTAATACCTTCCTTTTTACGGTCATCCAATAAAGTAGAGAAATGCAGTGTGTCAAGTACTGCCATATTATTATACAATGATGTGGCTGTTTGAATCACCCAATTATTGTTGCCATAATTCTTTCTGTAACTCATTGAATAGATTATGTTGTTTGATGTCAGTGTTCTGAAACCAGAGCCTTTGGAATGGAATGAAAGCTAATGACCATTTTATCCAGGCATCTGTCCTGGAGGTACATTGAAAACACATGAATTTGACAACAAAAAAAATACACCTGTGACTGATTGTTTTTCAGTGCAGCTGGTACACCAAGACTGAAAATCACTGTGTCATCCGCATGTAACATGTTTCACTTTGTTACACTAAATTTCAGAAGTGTACCCGTGAACTGTTGCATCAGTTGTTTACAGCACAAATTTACATCAAGCACCAATGGCGCATTGCATCACTGCCAATCGGTGCGAACGCTGATGGGCTGCCACAACACACTTTTCCAAACTAAGCCCTATTCTATCAATTCACTGCTCAAGGGTCAATTAAATTTTTTTTAAAAATATGATTTTCCTTTGCCAAATAAGTATTTACCTGTGTTGGCTATTTCATGCTTTGTTAATGCAAAGCATTTGTAGTCTGTGGCCATCATACCCCATTGTAAGCTGGAGGCGAGATATTGCCCCTGCTGGAAAATTGCCAAGCACCCCACCCTTTCTCCCCTGTTCTGATTGGCCAGAGGCATGATCCCAGCAGTGCTGAATTATCAGTGATGGGGGTTTCCCTATATCTCTCTATTCCAGTCTCTGCTTCACTTCATACAGTCCAAACAGGGGTTCATACAGGACTTAACTGGAGCCAGCAGGGATCACGGCAGCACTGAGGTAATTAAGGACAAATTACACCATCCGCACTGGTAAGATTATTCTAAACTGCCTTTGTATATGGGAATGTTGTCTCCTTTTGCAGGATTTTATAAAAACATTTGTCAATGCTCTAATACAGATTATAAACTCTTCCACGCTCAATGCATTGTTCTGGTCAAAGCAAGCAACTTTCCTTCATTTTCCCTGTGGTTGGCAATACGTTGAATGTGTATTTGTGAACACATTTAATTTGTGGAGAATAAATGACTGCCACATTATAAGAGTTTAAAACCATATTGAATATTCTCTATCTATGCAGGCATATCTCCTTGAAAAAGGTGCTAGAACACATTGCTTTACACAGTTCGAGTGAAATAAGGTCAGGAGGGTAGGTCATCATTGGGACTTAAACATAAACACTGTGAAACACACAAATAATGCTGTAGAGACATGTTGTATAATTAATGCAATCTAATCACTGCATCACTATTGAGCTACACTTAAGATTCTCATCTCTAAAAATCAAAAAGCTAATCACATCGTAATCAGTTTTTATTTAAACTTTATTGAAATGTAAGTTTTCCGTGGACAGCGATATATTTGTCGGTTTACTCCAGTTAACGCACCATAATTATGAAAATAATGTGGATAGAATTCTATTTCTCTGTTTTTGAAGGGATGGGTAGGGTGATTCCACTATTTTCATGTCAAATAACCGTCCCTTACTTTCATTTAGCACATGCTCTCATATTAAGAGTGACTTACAATGTAGGAGAAACAGAAGTGCATTTGTCTGATTTATACCAGCATAGACCTGCTTGACCTGGCCAAAAACATTCCCTGACCAGAGAGTACAAATGTGACATCACTAAAGCATTAGTCTAAATGAACTTTGCTAACTAAAAACCAAATCTGAATACATACAGATTACATCCATAAAAATCCCTCAGAAGAGAAACATAAAAATCATATCAATATAATATAATTAATATCCATAAAGTACTATAACTTGAATGAATACTAAATGTATGTACTAGCTGACATTGTGGGGTGTGGGGTATTTCAAATGGTATGCCAGTCATCTCAAGGCTGCAGAACTGAGAGCTCTGGCCAGGGTGTAGGGGTGAAGCTGTACCATTCACTGCCCTATAGGCTGGTACCAAGGTTTTAAACCTGATGTGACCAGTCTCAGGCAGCCAGTGAAGGAAGGTTGTGATGTGAGCACACTTGGGAATGTAGTAGATGTGTTGTGAGGCCGTGTTCTGTATTAATGCAGAATGCAGAACTGTTATCCTCATGTGATTGTGAATGCTTTCCTTTCTCTGTCCTTTCCTATCTCTGTCTGAGCAGAAACTCCCACTCCCCAAACTTGCATCCCCTTGGAGCCCCCATCTCCTGACTGTTTAACCTACATGGAGGTCTTCTACTTCAACTCCTCCATCCTCTACATCCATAAACCATTGAACAGCAGTGACATTACTGTGTACGAGGAGTGTAAGGACATGCCCGCCGCCCTTATCTTTTATCTGGCCCTGCAGTTCATCAACATGTTCCTGGGGATCCCCGCTAACCTGATGGTGCTGTGGTTCCTACACAAGAACAAGGGGGACTCCTCCACCTCTGACATCTTCTTTTTCCACCTGGCCATCCTGGATACATTCTTCTGCCTCATCCCACCTGTGGAGCTGGCTAACAAAGTTTTCCTCAACATCAGCAGCACCTGGTATGTACTGCGCTTCTTCTACGGGGTGAAAGACTCTTCACTGCTCTTCCTCTCCTGCATCTGCATGGACCGCTATATGGCCGTCCTGCACCCCATCACCTTCACCGAGCTGAAGGACCGTAGCCACCGCACAGTGTGTGCCACCATGGTGTGGCTGGTCACCCTGGCCTACGCAGTGGCCAAGTGCGTGGGCAACATCCCCAACTTTGAGAAAGCCTTCGTCTTCATGATCTTAGCAGCTTTCGCCTTCATGCTTTTTTGCAATGTGGCCATCCTGCATGCTCTCCGCCAGTCGGGACCGGGCCGTGACGAGATGCACCCTGTCAAGAAGAGGGCCTTCAAGATGGTGCTCATCATCCTGGCCATCATCGTCTTCAACTACCTCCCGCCTGTTGCGCTCTTCCCCTTTCAAGAGTACTTCTCCCCAGATGTGTTCCACTGCTACATCAACTACGTAGTCTTTGGCTTCATGGACATCAGCAGCAGCATTCAGCCTGTTCTCTACCTCTCCCGGGAGATTCCTAGGGTCCTTTGCTGCTGCCCAAAGGATCAAGGCTCAGGAAACTCCACTGATCCAAGCTGAACTTTTTGATCAAAATGCATTGTGCATATTTGCAGTTTACTATTTACTTTTGTCTGATTTTTCTTGCCCCAGTCATGGAATTGTAGCAATCATTTGTCATGAAATCTATCTCATTTAGAATAACTGATTGTGCATCATGTATTGAGTCTAAATAAACTGACTGGAATTGAAAGAGGCAACACTTATAAATGTACTGAAATCTATCAGTCCATCAAATACAATAGCAGAAACGTATTTGTTGTTCCAGGCTTGTATTTCAGAAAAGAGCACTGTTGAAAACTTTTCAGGAAAGACTTATTTCTGTTTATTTATTTATTTCTTTGATGAAACATTTGTCTAAATATATTTTTCATTGTGACATTTGGGCAATATACTCTATATGTAAATGTACATACATATAATAGTTTGTGTACTGTAGCTAGCATATATACACTGACACATTTATACACATGTATATTAGTCTAAAATAATTACTGATAATATAATTAAATATTTTTCTGTTTAATTATATTTCATCTGTCTTTAAAAGAACAGCTACATTGTGACTTCAGCTTTATATATATATACGTATATGTCCTGTTATGATTATTTTAAATTACGTTAAACAGGATATTTCGAAAAGGATATTTACAATCATGAATAATAATCGAGAAATAAGATGGTTTCTCTCCTAATAATCAAAAGGCTTTGCGCAATTCTACACTCCATTTTAGGCAAGTTGAATATGTGATAGGCAGTTGTATATTACTGATTTGAAGATTACTGAATTTTTAATCAGTGAATGCAGATGAGGTGGTGCATATGCTGGCACACCCTTAGGAAGCAGCTTACCAAAGTGGGCAAACATGGGTTGTCATGTAAGATGACGCTTACCTTCCATGTGTTAAATGTATGAAAAAATGCATGTTGAATAAATTTTATTCCAATTTCCTGAAGACAATATGTTTCATATGTGACATCCATTTGTGGTTTCATCACAGGAGCCCCACGGCTGCTGATGTTGTACTTCTGTAATTATGGTTAGTTCTAGATACTTCTCCAGCCTTGAAATAATTTTTTTCATTGAGTTATTACATGCCTTTATATTATTATTATATGGTTAGTATTATTTACTTGCGATTCATTCTTAATTTACAGTGAAGTCTGTAAATATTTGGAGAGTGACATAGTTTTTGTTGTTTTGGCGCTGTACTCTGGCACATTGGATTTGAAATAGAACAGTTATGAACAGAAATGTTAAAGTGCAGACTGTCAGCTTTAATTTGAGGGTTTTTACATCTGGGTGAACCGTGTAGCAAATATAGCCCTTTTTATACATAGTCCCCCCATTTTATGGGACGAAAAGTAATTGGAGAAATTAACATGAACTTAAAGTTATCATACTGTATTTAATATTTGGTTGCATAGCCTTTGCATGCCATGACTTCCTCATGTCTGTGGCCCAACAACATCAAAAGACTCTAGATATCTTATTTTCATGTACTCTTACAAGTGATACGATAACCTCTCTGCATTTGAATGGATCTCTATGAGAATTGGGGGGTGCAACTAGATTTAGCTGGAAATTATGCTGGAACAGTATAGAATACATGGTTGGTGAAATGGCTGTAAGTCATCAAGGGTCTGAGGTATCAAACGAGCCTCAACCCATCACTCTGCTGCCAATATAAGACATTTTTGTATTATGACTTTTGATTCTTCAGTTTTTAAGATACCCAAATTAAATACCATATAGTAAAAAATACCCAAATTTACGCATTTGATAATTTACAGAGCCTTTTGTCAAAATATAGTTTTTTTCAATTTCTTTCCAAAAACACTATATACATGTCAAATAAATTTGGTTTTAACAGCTAAAATACCACATAAAATTAAATTACTGGCTATTTCATCAAGAAAGCTGTATGAAATGTCATGCCTGTACCTTCTACCAAACTTCAGAAAACATGTTTGGTGTATGGGTAATTTTGCATTGGGCATGGCTTATCACAAAAATGCTACTTCTAAAATCGTTTCACATAAATCCTGAAACCTGGTGGGGTGAGAGTTAGATCAAGACTCCAGTAACACAGGCTTAGCCCAATCAAACCACATGGTGGCGCGATAGACATCCAAAATTACACTGTTCCCTTGCAGAGATTTCAAATGTGCAACAATGTCAGAAGCCCTGATTAGAAACATAGATATTTGCTTTTTGGGTGAACTCTGTCTTGAATTGTCCACCATTTTTGAGTCTCTGTGTTTGACAAATGTTGTTCATGCTGCTCGCAGCTACAGTGGGCACCATAATTCATTGGATAGTGACACATTTTTTGTTATTTTGGTTCTGTACTCTAGCATTTTGAATTTGAAAGGATACAATGACAATGTGGTTGAAGTACAGACTGTCAGCTATAATTTGAGGGTATTTTCATCCATATTGGATGAACCATTTAGAAATGAAAGAACCTTTTGTACATAGTCCCCCCATTTTCGGGCATCAAAAAATATTTGACAGTTTAACATAATGTAGAATAAAGTAATCATTTTTAATATATGGTCGCATATCCTTTGCATGCCATGACTTCCTGATGTCTGTGATCCAACAATATCAAAAGAGACTTGATATATTATTTTCTGGTACTCTTACAAGCGATACTATAACTTCTCTGCATTTGAATGGATCTGAGAATTGGGGGGTGGGACTAGATTTAGCTGTAAATTATGCTGGAACAGTATGGAATACATGGTTGGTAAAATGGTATCAAGGGTCATCAAGGGTCTGAGGTATCAAACGAGCGTCAGACCATCAGTCTGCTGCCAGATATGCAGTAGATATGAATGGATCACTTTAAGGGTTGTTTCTCCTGACAATTTTCCTATTGAACTCTATGGAAAAATAAGTCTGGAGAAGAAACCCTTCATGTTATCCATCCATATCTACTGCATATCTGTCAGCAGAGTTATGGTTTAAGGCTTGTTTGATTCATTAGACCCTTGATGACTTAGAGCCATTTAGTCAACCATGTGTTCCATACTGTTCCAGTGTAATTTACAGCTAAATCTAGTCCCACCCCCCAATTCCCATAGAGATCCATTCAAATGCAGAGAAGTGACAGTCTGCACTTCAAGCTCATTGTCATTGTACCCTTTCAAACTCAAAGTGCTAGAGTACAGAACCAAAATAACAAAAAAATGTGTCATTGTCCAATGAATTATGGTGCTCACTGTATATTTAAGTTTGGTTTTGGTTGGAACTTATGTTAAAACCCAAATTTCGCCAATCAATATCTCAGCCGTTTTAGCACCAAATACCAAGCCAACTCATCTCAAACAAATTTGGGAAAGATTTTTTCAGCCGTTTTCATATAGTTAAGTACTTTAAAAATGAGCATTAAGAAAAGCATTTGCATTGAAAACAAAAAATGATAACAAGAAAAGCCTCTGTAAATTACCGGCTATTTCATCAAGGAAGCTGTATGTGAAATGTCATGCCTGTACCTTCTACCAAACTTCAGAAAACATGTTTGGCGTATGGGTAATATGTCATTTTGAGAAAATGTCCATTAAAGATTTGCAACTGAGAAAATGTGTTTTACCCATGTAGTGCATGTCTATTGGGAATCAAACTCGCATTTATGTGACCCTGGAATGCATTTCCAAAAGACTACATGTACCGGCATGTGATCCCGGGCAGTCATGTGATCCTTGACCAATTAGGTTCCCGGTTCTATAAAACCTTGAGCAAGCTTCTTGTTCTTCCTGTTCACCACTTCTTACCATTTTCACTTGTTGGGAGAATCGTCTCCTGTCCATCTTCCCGGCTGGGAAGGAACACGCGGAGAGAACCCTCTCTCCCTCGGGTTATACGGCCACAAAGACCGCTTTTTCACCCAGCTCTCAGTTAGCGTGTTCGCAAAAGCCACTAAAATGGCTACCGTCAGACGGCGTAGCTTTAAAGCGACAGCCAGTGTGTAGCCTACGTTACCACGGACCGCAAACCGCAAAGGAACCCAAGGAAACCACTTGTTGAACTGACAGAAGGACTCCAACGGCAAGTTTCCAGCAACGACTCACCGAAGCAAGCAAGCTGCTCTACCTGCAAGGAAACCGAGAGAAAGTCCAGTCCAGACGCTGCCAAAGGAAAGAACTTTCCGGACATCAAGCCTGGATTCGCCTGTAGCAACTTCAGTAAAGTAAGACTGACATGAACATCTGGGCAATAGTTAGGAAAACATTTGTGTAATGTTTATTGTCAATGTAATTACATATTTGATTGTATCCATTTTGTTTATTTAGAGTAACGTTAACTTGTAACTCAACACATGGCTATCGGGCTATCAGGCTATCGACAACCAATTAGCCTCGCATACGCTAAAGTTACAGAGCCTACTCTAACTTACTCTAAAACTAATTTACAATCCGCCTCCCTTTAAATCGAGATTGGTGCATGCAATCTTTCTACTAATACCTAACCCATCAGATATAGGATAGGGGCCTGGGATTTAGCTAGACGTAGCTAAATCTCTATAGCCTCAACAGACGCCATGTTTCAGGCCACGTTAGCTTCATGCTAAAGCTAGATTCGTATTCCCCTCCTCGAGATTGTCTTGTGATCTGAACACCACGTGTCTGGTGCACATACAGAAATAGAACTGTGAATTCTATATGCCTCATTCTTTGTCTACACTTCATTTCGCTTTCCATATCATTCACTGTTTTTAGGATGTTAGTTTAGATGTGTTTGTTGTTTAATAAATTGTATTTTATCAAACCTGGTCGTCGGTCTGATTGTTGTTTGGATAAACATTTGAGCCTATCCTCCAAAAGAACTTACGCCTTCAGATTAAGTTATTGATTATTATTTTAATATTTAACATTGAAATTGATAATCATGATTTAATAATTAATTTTATGAGACTGATTAATTATACTTTTGCACCTAGTGTGAAGCAATATACAAATTTATATATATTCTGCACATTCATTGGTGCTTCCATGTGATGACTTAAGACGTTTTAACTGTCTGTCTTCACTGCCAAATTATTCATGTACCTAACGACACTACACCCACAAACGTGACCAGTTATTTGTATTCAGCCCTCTGTCATCATTACGGTATAGGAAATAGTCAAATATGGTCTGGCCAACTATACGCTCCAGAAAATAAGCTTTCCAATGATATCCCACTCAATCAGTTCAGTCCTAAAATTGCACAAGCATAATACCATGAAATATGCTGAACAGAAGCTACCTTTATACATTGTGTACTTAGCAAAGGTGGTATATAATCACCTAAATTAACTATAATCATTATTGACCATTATTTTGTACATTTTATGAAACTAGAGTAATCATAGAAGCAAAATATCTAAATATTTGTGAGGTCTCTGTGTTCTGTCCCTGGTCTTCCACTTGTCTCACAGTCCACCCTGTGTTTTCCCTCTGTGCCTGTGTTCCCATTAAATGTACTCCCTGGTGGAGTTTTCCCCTGAGCCGTCTCTGAGTCTTGCGTTTGGGTCCAGTCCCCCCCCCGCGGGAACCCTAACAATATCCGTTGAAACGGGATACAATTTCATTTATGAGGTGAATAAGAGAATAATTGAAATACCCTATTAGCAGTGCCTCGGGCTCAAATTAAAGGGATAGTTTGGAATTTTGGACATAATGTCTCAATTACGACTTACCCATGATGTAGTTGATTGATGGAAACCATTTTCAGCTAATTCCATGCTGTCCCTTCTTTTGCACATACACACGTTGCTAATGCTAGCGCAACTCTATGGCAACCGGTAGCATCCACTAACAAACGCACTTAAACACTCCACAGTGCACCCAAAGCAAATAAAATACGACGACAGTCAATCGTGGTTATTTTGAGTGTTTATACCATCATTTTTGAAGTCAAACTATCGTTGAATCCTTCACTTTGTGCTGACCTAATATTCTCTGTGGAAGTACCGCGGCGGAGTGAACGTGGCCATTGCAACTTGTTACTCTTCTTTGTTGTTGTAGTCGACCAGTGCCGGCACTACATTCGTAGATAACGTAAAGTATCGCTCCCCCGATAGACTGTCGTCATATTTTATTTGCTTTGGGTGCACTGTGGAGTGTTTAAGTGCGTTTGGTAGTGGATGCTACCGGTTGCCATAGAGTTGCGCTAGCATTAGCAACGTGTGTATGTCCAAAAGAAGGGACAGCACGGAATTAGCTGAAAATGGTTTCCATCAATCAACTACATCATGGGTAAGTCGTAATTAAGACATTATGTCCAAAATTCCGAACTATCCCTTTAAATAAGCAAAGCTAAATTTAGCAACATAATTTAATGGGAAACTTCGATAGTTAATACATGCTAATATGATCACTGCCACTTAACAGCATGGTGAAATACGTTTCATGGCAATATTAATGAAACCATTAGAAATGCAAGAACTACACATAGATACACTACATGGCCAAAGTATCAGGACACCCCTTGGTCTGGGGCTGTTTTTCATGGTTCGGTCTAGGCCCCTTGAAGGCCCCAGTGAAGGCAAATCTTAACGCTGCAGCATACATGATGACTCGGGGCTTCCAACATTGTGGCAACAGTTTGGGGAAGGCCCTTTCCTGTTTCAGCATGACAATGCCCCAGTGCACAAAGTGTGGTCCATACAAAAATGTTTTGTCGAGATCAGTGTGGAAGAAATTGACTGGCCTGCACAGGGCCCTGACCTCAACCTCATCAAATACCTTTGGGATCAATTGAAAAGCAGACTGCAAGCCAGGCCTAATCGCCCTCCATCAGTGCCCGACCTCACTAATGCTCTTCTGGCTGAATGGAAGCAAATCCCCACAGCAATGTTCCAACATCTAGTGAAAAGCCTTCCCAGAAGGGTGGCTACTGTTATAGCAGCAATGGGGGGACCAATTCCATATTAATGCCTACGATTTTGGAATGATATGTTGGATGAGCAGGTGTCCGTATACTTTTGGCCATGTAGTGTATATAAAACCCTTATACTATATTTGCTTCCATAAAGATGAAATGAACTATAACACATTATTAAAGCATTACACCCAGTAAAGGCAAAGAAAGGACAGTAGAGATGCACATTTAATAGTTTTCTTAAAAGATACCAATTATATACCTGTTATTCTGGCTAAAAATAATTTATTTCACTACAGCTTATTGCTGCTATTTTTTGTTTGTGTCGTTCTGTGTTTACATCAGTACATAATCTTTCTGGCATTTGAATAGCTTCCAGGCTATAGGTAATTTAACATCATTTAATTTCTTACCCTCTATTGGTCATGTAAAATGTATTTTCACAACACATTAGGATATGTATTCAGGTTCTAAAATGTTTCTACATGTATGTGTTATCACTGCCACCTATTCCTCACAGAAAGACATTATAATGATCCAATGTAGTTGGTTACCAGCTCCTGAAGAATAATTTCACTTAATTGTTTTTCTTTTAATGTTAAGCTTATCTGTGTTTATTAAAGAACCATTTGTTTCAGATTAGGGATGTGGAACCCCCTTGACAGAACCCTGTCTATTCCCCACTACACTGTAAATTGTTTCTAGAGTTCTAAATGTAAATGGCATTGAAGCCACCTAGTGCCCAAAGAAAGACATTGTAATGTTCCCACACAGTTACAGTAGCATTCATTCCTTGGGAAGAGGCTTTGGAAGAGGTCTATGAAAGAGAGAGGCTGAAATATTTTCACTTGACAAGGCTAGAAGTGGACAGCAAAGATGCAGCTTGGTCATCAGCACAAGAGTCTGACACCGAAAGATCTGGCCACTGTGAGTAATGCTGTTGCCTTCATTCCAGCGACATTAAACAATTAAAAACATGTTTCCTTAAAACATTTTTCATTTTTACAAGAATTCAGGTTTGGCTCATTGCCCTTTGTTTTATCTTTGAACTCTTAATTTTACATAAATGATTTAGGTTCTGTGACCTCTAGTGGGGGGCAGTGTCGCCTCACAGCAAGAAGGTACGAATCCCGGCCGAGGACCTTTCTGTGTGGAGTTTGCATGTTCTCCCCATGTCCACATGGGTTTCCTCCCAGTACCCTCCTCCGGGTACTCCGGTTTCCTCTCACAGTCCAAAGACATGCAGGTTAGGCTAATTGGAGACTCTAAAATTGCCCATAGGTATGAGTGTGTGAGTGAATGGTGTGTGTGCCCTGCGATGGATTGGCGGCCAGTCCAGGGTGTATTCCTGCCTCTCGCCCAATGCATGCTGGGATAGGCTCCAGCAACCCCCGTGACCCTGACATTACATTACATTACAGGCATTTAGCAGACGCTCTTATCCAGAGCGACTTACACGACATTTTAAGCATTTTTTTTAATTTTTTTTTACATATTATCCATTTATACAGCTGGATATATACTGAAGCGATTCAGGTTAGGTACCTTGCTCAAGGGTACAACAGCAGTGTCCTACCTGGGAATTGAACCTGCAACCTTTTGGTTACAAGGCCAGTTCCTTAACCATTATACTACGGAATAAGCGGGTTTGATAATGGATGGACCTCTAGTGGAATTGTTTGCCATAGAGGGGATGGGTCAAATACACACACATGCCTCAGTCAGAACTGCCTGCAAGTCTATTTTCAAATAAGCATCCATACAAACACAAGTATACTTGCTTTAGGTCACCACATCTGACGATTTATCTTAAACATAATGCAAACAATGCAGCAACCTTTCACATACATACGCAAGAAAATGGCAAAATAGAATATAGCATAATAGCTCCATGGCACATGGAATAGTTTGAATTTGAGGCCACAGCAGTAATTAAATTATATGCCTAGGATACCATACAAAGGATCCATTACCTTTGGTAGAGCTAAAGTTACCTCTCGCTCCTGCAGGCAGTTCTGTGACAGTCACAAAGATGTCAGCAGTGGTGGAAGGTAGTGTAGCGTTAGCTGCCAAGCTAGCAGCGGTAGATCCCTCTGACAGTAGTTGCTCCTCAACATGATCACTCAACTTTGGTTGTTTGGTAAATCCAGAATTGAAATGAACATGAAACAAACATGAAATTGGCTTACCGCAATGTGAACACATTTATTTGTATGTTTTGTTTTCAAATGCAGTTTGTTTAAAGGCATACTGAACTTTAAATAAACTTGTTAGAACATAATATTGTATAGCTACCTGGCCCCAATATGAGTCGTAATATTCACGCTCATCTTCTTGACTTGCTCCAGTGCTCAGCAACTGGCCAGCGGAGAATGATGTTTTTTCTCTCTTCATTCACTCCAATTGCATGGCAGAACAGGTCTCAAAAGCACACTTTTAGCACATAAACGAATGCAAACAATGCGGATTATGCCAATATGTAAAATCACGACTTCCAGAACCAAATATTAAAGCATATTAAATAAGGAAACCAAAATGCCAAAAATATATACCTGAAAATGGGAAATTTTTCCGGAACATTACAACCTACATAGCAGCCAATAGTTGTTGTTTGAATGAATGCTGTTACGTTCTCGTGATGGGACGGGATCCAAGTGCAAGCCTCAGAGACGGCTCAGGGGAAAACTCCACCGGGGAGTACATTTAATGAGACACAGAAACAGGGCATGACAGAAACAGGGCGGGTCAGGAACTGGACGGGTCGGGAACTTGGACGGGTCGGGAACTTGGACGGGTCAGGAACTTGGATGGGACAGGAACTTGGAGGGTCAGGAACTTGGAGGATAGGGACGGCCTGGAGGAACCAGAGGGGCAGGAGCCAGACAGGTCAGGAACCAGATGGGAGGGGAGTGCCTGGTCATTAACCAGACTGCAAGAGACAGGCGGGGAAAGGGACGGCCTGGACAGAGCCAGGCGGAGGCTTGACTCGAAACCAGACTAGTCCGTAGCTCAGGACAGGTGCGGGCGACCAGGGTCTAGAAAGGACGGAAACAGGCACGGGGCCCGCGGGCAGGTGCCATCGTGGAGGCTGCAGGGCAGCCATAGACAGAGCAGGGAGCCGCAGACAGGAACAGGAGGGAACAGACGCCAGGGACAGAGGTCAGGGTCAGGCGCTTAAGCCTGGGGAATCAGGCGCTTCAGCCTGGGGAATCAGGCGCTTCAGCCTGGGGTATCAGGCGCTTCAGCCTGGGGAAGCAGGCACTTCAGCCTGGGGAAGCAGGCACTTCAGCCTGGGGAAGCAGGCACTTCAGTCTGGGGTATCAGGCGCTTCAGCCTGGGGAAGCAGGCACTTCAGCCTGGGGAATCAGGCGCTTCAGTCTGGGGTATCAGGCGCTTCAGCCTGGGGAATCAGGCGCTTCAGCCTGGGGTATCAGGCGCTTCAGCCTGGGGAAGCAGGCGCTTCAGCCTGGGGAAGCAGGCACTTCAGCCTGGGGAAGCAGGCGCTTCAGTCTGGGGTATCAGGCGCTTCAGCCTGGGGAAGCAGGCACTTCAGCCTGGGGAAGCAGGCACTTCAGCCTGGGGAAGCAGGCACTTCAGCCTGGGGAAGCAGGCACTTCAGCCTGGGGAAACAGGCCCTTCAGCCTGGGGAAGCAGGCGCTTCAGTCTGGGGTATCAGGCGCTTCAGCCTGGGGAAGCAGGCACTTCAGCCTGGGGAATCAGGCGCTTCAGCCTGGGGAAACAGGCCCTTCAGCCTGGGGAAGCAGGCGCTTCAGTCTGGGGTATCAGGCGCTTCAGCCTGGGGAAGCAGGCACTTCAGCCTGGGGAAACAGGCCCTTCAGCCTGGGGAAGCAGGCGCTTCAGCCTGGGGAAGCAGGCCCTTCAGCCTGGGGAAGCAGGCCCTTCAGCCTGGGGTATCAGGAACTCAGATGGGACAGGAACTCAGGCGGGTCAGGAGGGAGCCATGGAGGAAGGAGGGAGCCTTCGAGGGGAGCCACCGGGGGGAACAGAAGACAGGACAAGACCAGGGCAGACGGACAAACTAACCAACAAGAATAATAACAAGCATGACGAGAACAAGGAACAAACTCACAAGACTAGGGCAAGACGCGACAAGAACATGACGAGAACACTAGGAGATCACAAGACGGTCCGGCCCCGAACACAGAATCGGGGCAGACTAAATACACAACATGACAAGGACAGAATGAGCAACAGGAATGCTAACGAGGACACGAGAGCGAAACACAATGCAGGTGCGGGGAGCAACACAGCGGTCTAAAAAAGCAACACAAAAACTTGCTTTACATCATTTTGCACCCTGAAATGGGGTGATGCATTCACTGTGATTTCACACTGTGCATTAAGAGGCATGCTGTTGCACTGATGCTGTTCTCTCTCGCTGTCTCACACTCTGTCACTTTGTGCTTGACAGCGTGCTGTACTGCACCGTGTAATCACTTAAGTGTGATTGTATCTGGAGGACACTTTCTACTTTTGTCACAGAAGCACACTCTGATCCCCGACAGTGGGACCAGCTCATTATTAACGGGTCACAGTGCTTCTGCTGCCAGAACAGGACAGTGGCGGAAACCGGAAACACAATCCCTTAAGTTTCTTGGTTGTTTGTTAGTATAGAGACCACTTTGGTACTCCCTAATGCTGCTTTAACTGTTTGTTACACAGCATAATTAGGGGACAGAGCAGCGCAGCTGCTGGGTACCCTATTGTTTTTGTTTGGATTCTTTTTTTTCTCCCCTTTCACCTAAAATTCCCATGAGCTGGTTTGGCCTAGAATCACCAAACTTGGTCGGCTTGTTGGGATGGCTAAACTCTTGGATTCTCAAAATTATGATGCAGATTGAACACCAGGTGGCGCTGTAGTGCACGTGACAAAATTTTGACATTTTGACACATGCCTTCATATCTGCATTACCTTTCTAAGGCCTAGGTCCAAAAATGACCGAATAAAGAGCCAATGAATTTTCAGTGCGCTAATTCCGCTAATTAGCATTTTTTGTAAAACACTTAAAATGCTACTCCTACAAAATTGGACAAATTTGCACGTAACTTGGTATGTGCATTCAGGTCATGGGTCTTCCTTAATGTGTTACTTTTCTAAGGCTTAGGTCAAGAAATGGGCAAATGATGAGCCAATTAATTTTCAGTGGGCATGGCTTATCACAAAAACAGAAAGTTATGAAACTTAGGTCTCGTAACAGTCACATCAGGACTTGACCTCTGCAGTTTCAACCCAATCGAGCCACGTGGTGTCACTATAGAGATCCAAATATAAGAAAATATTAAAATATTCCACTAAAAATGATTGACAAGCCCACTGCCGACGCCCCGTTTGATCTAGATTCACAAAATTTGGTGTCCAAGTCCCGCTGCTCATGCCCAACAAATTTGCCTCAAGGACCCATGAAGTCTGCCATCTTTGATTTTCTGCAAATTAGCATTTTTTGTAAAACACTTAAAATGTTACTCCTCCTACAGAATTTGACCAATTTGCACAAAACCTGTTCAAGGGACTCATCCCTTCATACAAGCGAGGCTGTGGCTGAATACGACCCCTGTTCCATGTCCACTGTCCCCTGTCCACTCAGACCCCTGTCTACTATGTGCTCTGTCCCCTGACTTTGCAAGCAGTGTGTGAAAGAAATCCAGCAAAACTCTTTCCAAACTAGTGAGGAAGTAGTTCATAATATTAATTTTTATTTTTACATTTTTATTGAGAATATCAATCAGTTAACATATGATGACTATTACAAAGTGTAGATTATGAATGAAAATAGAAATAACAAAAATAAAAAAGAGTATTTCGTAATATGACCCACTCTTGTACCATATATATGCAAAAACGAGTTTTACGTTTTAACTTCCGGGTTACTTACTGAAATTGTTGGATGAGTGCACCATTCTGTAGATGAGTGTGCTCCTGAATTCCCTCAACAAAACGCCGGAAATAAGGGGTTCATCCTGGTATTTTAAGTGCCCCCATTTGTGAGAAAAAGTCGCCCACTCAAAAGCTTTTTGACGAAGTGGACTCAAATATGTGCCCTCAAAAGGGTGTAGGGGTCGTATTCAGGGTGGAAAATTAGCACCCGCCAAATGGATTTCAGAATTGTCGGGTAAATGTATCAAACCTTCCCGCCACAGTGGCGTGTAGCAAAGTGGATACAAGAAAAAAAATGACTTCGGTAAAAACTTCCGATTTCTTTATCTGATTGGTTAAATGTGAGACAGAAAAAAAGGAGCCTGTTAGAATATCCCGAGGCAAGCCCGTCTTACAGTGGAACTGATTTGCGTTCGATTTACCATAAAGCAATTCTAGCAAGACAACCAGCGTCACACAGTAAAACAAACTGACCAATCAGGTAAAAGTGACATCTCCAGACAGCTCGCTCTAAAGCTGGGTTCTCACCAAATCCGGTGAGGTACATCGATTGGACGCATTCAATTAATTTTCTATGGAGAGGATGCGATGCGATCGCGCGGTGCATGATGGATGTGGCGTGGCGACTGTGTGGTACGTTTGCCAGTTCTGAATTTGAATAGGATAGATTCCAAACCTACCGCCGTTGCTTGCGAAACTTGGATCAAACGGTCAAAGTAGGCGTTTTAGATCAAATATGAATCAATATTTAGCAACTGCAAAGACTATTTCTCCCCTCAAATGTTTTCAGAAACGTATTTTAGTGGACCGTTTAAGTTGGATTAAAGAAAGTTTATTAACAGGCTGCCATATTGTTCCTGTTTGAAAACGCAGGCAAAATACGTCTAACCAATCAGGTGCCATTAATGTTCCCTCCTAGGCTACTGAACCCGTCTCATAGCACCGCCCACCAGACGCACAGTTTTGGGGTCGCATCCCCATGTGTCGTCGCCGGATTTGGTGAGAACCCAGCTTAACGTTGCTCTTTGTCCGTTCAGAAAAACATAAAACGTTAGCTAACATATTTAGTATTAGATAATGGATTATTTAATAGCTATTTATCTGACATGTGGAGATGTATAACGGGAGTTAAACGACCTGCACCACTGGCAGGAACAAAGCCTAAAGTAAATAATGTGTTTTGTTTATGTTGTCTCAAGCTTTACCTTGCTGTTCCTTATACTTCGCTGACTATTAGCTTTACAAACCCCAATTCTAAAAAAGTTGGGACATGTAAAATTCACATAAAAGGCATTAAAAGCAGAAAGCAGTGATTTGTAAATTCTGTTTTACATATATTTAATTGAAAACAGTACAAAGAAAAGATATTTAATGTTTTACCTTATCAATTTTATCAATTTTTGCAAATATACACTAATTCAGAATTTGATGCCTGCAACATGTTCCAAAAAAGTTGGTACAGGGGCAGAAAAAGACTGGGAAATAAAAAAAAAAAACACCTGTTAGGAACATTCCACGGGTTAACAGGTGATGCTATCATGAGTGGGTACAAAAGGAGTCATGCAGTAGATATGTATGGATCACTTTAAGGGTTGTTTCCCCTGACTTCTTTTTCCATAGCGTTCAATAGGAAAATTAAAAATATATTTTCTTTGTACTGAGAATTTACAAATCACTACTTTCTGCTTTTATATGCATTTTACATACTGTCCCAACTTTTTTGGAATTGGGGTTTGTACTTAGGCACATATGAAATATAGGCTATGTAATACATTTATACACAATGTTTGACTATTTGCCCTGTAATACGTGATAAAATAAATACTATTTTATTAGAGCTATAAACAAGAGTACGCATTTTCTATAATGTATCTGAAACGTTGTTTTAGTGTAATTTAAAAAATATATTTTTAAAAGGTGTATGGTAAAAGGCCGCCGACATGGTCCAGTAGCTTACAATACTACCGACCAACTAAATGTTTACCGCAGGTCACGTTTACAAAGTTGGCTATGGGAACAAGTGTTCATTTGTTAGACACAGAAAATAAAGTTTTCACGCAAAATATGATCTGGTGCAGAGCGCGTTGTTGCAGTAATGTAAAAAATCAAGCCTGATGCTATCTGCTGCTTTAACCATGATACTCTGTGCTGCTGCTTTAACCCTTACACAGCCTGACAGGGCCTATTCTCTACTACTGCCTTCACTTTTACACCAGCATGATACTCCCTACTGCTGCTTTAACTCTTACAACAGCATGATACTCCCTACTGCTGTTCTAAGCCCTACACATCATTACTCTTTACTGCTGCTTTAACTCTTACACAGCATGATACTCCCTACTGCTGTTCTAAGCCCTACACATCATTACTCTTTACTGCTGCTTTAACTCTTACACAGCATGATACTCCTACTGCTGTTCTAAGCCCTACACATCATTACTCTTTACTGCTGCTTTAACTCTTACACAGCATGTTACTCCCTACTGCTGTTCTAAGCCCTACACATCATTACTCTTTACTGCTGCTTTAACTCTTACAACAGCATGATACTCCCTACTGCTGTTCTAAGCCCTACACATCATTACTCTTTACTGCTGCTTTAACTCTTACACAGCATGATACTCCCTACTGCTGTTCTAAGCCCTAAACATCATTACTCTTTACTGCTGCTTTAACTCTTACACAGCATGATACTCCCTACTGCTGTTCTAAGCCCTACACATCATTACTCTTTACTGCTGCTTTAACTCTTACACAGCATGATACTCCCTACTGCTGTTCTAAGTCCTACACATCATTACTCTTTACTGCTGCTTTAACTCTTACAACAGCATGATACTCCCTACTGCTGTTCTAAGTCCTACACATCATTACTCTTTACTGCTGCTTTAACTCTTACACAGCATGATACTCCCACAGGGCCTCATTTATCAATATGGTCATAAAAATTAGCATATATTTGAGCATACCAACTTGCGTATGAAAATTTTATGTGTGCACATCATAATGACCATATTCACATTTACTACCATATTTGGCAAAGCCACCTCTTAAAACACACATACAATGCGGTTTTCTCAGTATTATAGGCCATGGCAGGCAACAGGAAACAAAAGAACGTTTCTCTTTTTTAATTTTTTCAGATTTTTTCTCAATTTGGTAGCCAGTTGGCAGCCTATTTTTAAAACACTGTGGGTTCGACCACAATCTTGGCTCTGGGTCTAAAACGCATGGCGCAAGTGCATTTAGGGTGTGTCCAAGTCCACAATGGTAAGTTTTATTTAGTTTTTTATTTATTTAAAGGCCCACTCATTAATTTTGTTTGTGCTAATAGAACAAAAATTACATGCATGGTTCTCGTGGTTTATGTTTATTTTTTTTACTGTAATCAGTCACAGAAAAATACAACAAAACCATTTCCAAAGCATGGTTTATTTGGCAAAATCTTAGCTAACTATTCTTTTTGATATATTATCTGACGAATGAGCATCAAGTAAAAACGACATGTGAGTGATTAGTTTGTTACCATGATGATGTACCAAGAGTTGTATTCGCCTCAAACTATGGGAGGAGTTATGTAATTAGATCAAAGTATGTATTGGTTGAGGTCTCAAGGCCACGTCAACTAGGACCCATTTTCGACTCCACCCTTTTTTTCAGCATACGGAATAAATAGATAAAGATAGACTGAAATTATACGAGATTGCAATGGAATTGATTCCTCATGCTTTATTGGTGCTCAATACATACCTTAATAGCCATAAATAACATGGTCATAAGCTTATTATGAATTTTCCTTGTCCATCACTTTAATATATAGGCTACATAGGCTACCGCTAAGCGTTTCCTGTTTACTTTATAAATAAAACTATATCAACATCCCTTCACCACAAATTTGTATAACAAGCTATTTTTTCTGCTGTAGCATTGATGTCAGATGTTCATATGTCAGTTGCAGTCTGACCTGCACCGGATGTGTTTCTTGCTAAGGTCAGAAGTTTTTTTGTTTGTTTTTGTCATTGAGATCATGAGAGATGCTTTTCAGTTAGACTTGGAGACTCTGCATCGTCCTCTGCCCCCCTATCTTGTGGAGTTCCCCAAGGCTCAATTATTGGGCCCATCCTCTTTTCTTTATACCTTCTCCCCCTTGGATTAATTTTTAAAAAACATGGCATCTCCTACCACTTTTATGCGGATGACTCCCAAATCTACCTGCCCCTTAAAAGAAATGATAACAGCTCCCTGATACCTCTGCTAGAGTGTCTAAAGGACATTAAGGCCTGGATGGTTTTAAACTTTCTTAATTTGAATGAAGGCAAAACTGAGGTCATGGTGTTTGGACCCAGTCGGGCCTGTGATGTCCCTCTTATGGACCTGGGTTCCCTGCAACCTTATGTTAAACCCACAGTCACCAACCTCGGCATCAAAATGGACAGTGATTTTAAACTTGATAAGCAGATTAATTCTGTGGTAAAATCCAGTTTTTATCATCTGAGGCTTTTATCTAAAATTAAATCCGTTCTATCTTTTAATGATTTTGAGCGAGTGATTCATGCTTTTATCTCTACCCGTTTGGACTACTGTAATGCACTCTACACTGGTGTTAACCAGGCCTCCCTTTCACGCTTACAGTTAGTCCAAAACGCGGCTGCTCGTCTTTTGACAGGAACCCGCAAGCATGAACACATTACCCCTGTTCTGGCCTCCCTCCACTGGCTCCCTGTCCGTTTTAGAATTAATTTAAAGATTTTATTGTTTGTCTTTAAGTCGTTAAATGGGTTGGCGCCTCAGTACATCTCGGACCTCTTACATGTTTACACCCCCTCGAGGTCGCTGAGGTCTGCTGATCAGGTGTCTCTTGTCATCCCGAAAACCAGGAAGAAAACCAGGGGCGACCGCGCCTTTTCAGCAGTAGCCCCTAAATTATGGAACGAGCTACCCCCCGACGTCAAAATGGCCCCCACCTTAGAAACTTTTAAATCTCGTCTTAAAACTTATTTTTACTCCTTGGCTTTTAATCCAGCATGAGAGTTGTGTGGTCTCTGTTTATCTTTTACTGTTTTTTTGAATCACTGGTTGTTTGTTGTCTATGTGTTTTTATGTATTTTATAAGTGCTTTTATATGCTTTTATTTATTTTACTGTGTTTTTTTATTATTTTACTGTATTTTTATTATTTTACTATTTTATTTATTCTCTGTGCAGCACTTTGGTAACCTTGTTGTTTTTAAAATGTGCTATATAAATAAAGTGGATTGGATTGGATTGGATTAGAGTTATGCGTCTGGGCAATATTTTAAAATGCAGTTATGCGTAGACGTACCTTGTGTAGTTTAATTGGCAAAAATAATATATGAAAAAGTTTATTTTTAATTAGACACCGCTATTAGTTTCTCATCAGTTGTAGCCTAAATGGAAAGAAGCATGAGCCGGTTAAAATGATTAAATCAGGAAATAGCCTATAAGGATTTATTTCGTACACAAAGTCAAGAGCTGTCTTGAGATTTCATCATACCTTACACCCACGTTAATTTAGATAAATCCGGAAATTGCGTAAAAATATCTTTTTAAAAAAAAGTCTTATACACACTTTACGATCAGATTTGAACATATGCATGAATGAAAGACGAGGCCCCACGTCTCTATCATCATCTCAAGGAAATTCCGAATTTCTGCCATTTATTCTCTACAGGGAATTTTCAAAGAATTACCCAAAAAATATCGGAAATTATTCGGATTTTTGCTGCTTTAACTATCACATCAAAAGATTGTATACAAGTAGGCTACACTGGTCGGAACATGCCGGACAGTTGAGTTGTCTAACTTGAATGCTGTCCGAGGAGTGGATCACATTTTGTAATAATAAGTTGCTTGTCGTACAACTGTGTTGCTTCGTAATCACTCTAATAAATAGTACCAATACCATGAATGTGCTATCTTACAGCTAGTCCACTAATTAAGTAGCCTACTCTGCAAAAGTGGTGAGGGCTCTGAAAGCAGCTGAACAGGACTAGGACGGGAAAATTATTTCTGGTGGGTGGGGGATGATGACGGATATTTCAATATTTTGATAGCCTTTAACAGGTCTGCTATTTCGATAACTTCATTCCATATGCCTTGCGAAACGAGCATCCACATATGATTAAATGCCAAGATCAATACAAATGAGAAGGGCCGTATGCCAAACACACATTTTAGTCTGAACCACCAGCAGCGGGCACAAGTAGCCTACAGGTCGAACGTTATATGAGCGTTCCTTTCACTGAACAATAAACTACATAACGCATCGCAACGGACGCATAAACCTTCACAGTATTAACCAAAAATATCAACCACAGCGGGTGCAAAAAGACATAGCTACAAACCCCCCCTTCAAGCCTAAAACACCATGGCGGGCGGGTACAAATAAAATATCTTAACTCACCTTGACTGAGATACCATCTGTACGGCTGAAGGCGGCGCTTTTGTGGAATTAACTCACCTCATCCTTCCACTCATTTCAGCCTCGCCTTTATGTAGCTAGATAACGTAAGTCTTGCGTTTATTTGAAGGATAAGGTGAGCCTTGTGCTTATGAAGCTGGATGAGGGTCTTGCGTTTATTCAGCTGGGTAAGGTGAGCCTTGCGTTTATGCAGCTGGATAAGGTTATGTATTGCCTCTGTGCCGCAAGCATGCTCCCAATGAAAACGTTCTTGAGGGTGAAAATGTAATTTCGCAAATGGCGATTGAGGCCCCAAAAGCCTCAATGCTTGATTTGAAGGGAACTGTGGCTAGTTATGAGGATCCTGCTTACTGTAATTTTTTTTTTTTTTTTGGCGAGTAACTGACAAACCGCAGCAAACCCCGGTTACCTTTGATGTATCCACGAATGTCATCCTTTCAGCTCTCCAAAATGTGCATCCATTTCCCCGGGTAGGCTACTGATAATACCCGAACACAACCTCTGGATCACAGTCTTCCCCTTTTTCAGTTTCTTCCACCAAATTACTGGTACCTTATTATCGCATTACAGTGCGTCTTCTCTTGCTTTGGCCGGTGGCTGTCGTGGTTTGGTTGATCACCATACCGAAGTTAACTCCGTCTCCGTGCGTCCCAAGTGCAAACAGCTCGACGCCCAGAAGTAACAGTAACACAAGAGAACAGACGTTTACATTTTTGCACTGACAATAAGTAAAAATCAATTACCAACTTGTATCAACAACTCTGAAAGTGAATAAAAAGTGCTTGGTGACCTTACAAAAAGACGAAGTTCTGTTTGCTCGAATCGCTTTCGCAGCTCAATCTGTTTATCCTTAGAAAAGTACGTTTAGCCCACACAATTTAATACTGTTGACAGATTCGTGTAGCTATGATGTAGCTTAACGCGCTATAATAGCGCATAAAGGTACATTGGACTAAATAATACGGGGGTACACGTGTTTACCAGGCTCGTTATTGACCTTTGATCCCAGTCAACTGAAACCCTTCCTGCATGGGCAACACTATTAGTCTATTGGCTGACTATACATCACCCTGGGGCACTTGTGGCGACTGGCCACGCAGACCATGGGGCACATTACCACACAGACGACCAGTGCTGCATACACAACCCCACAGCCCCGTTAAGTTTGTTTAATGTGTATTGGCACCATACTTCTAAGGCCTCATTCGAAAGAGTCTGATAATATTCAAATGCTCAATACCATGTCCCAGCATTCCCACTAAGCCTTGAGTAATTATGGTTGTCTGTGCAACCATCTGTTTAAAATCACAATCATATAACTGCTTTTGGGTTATAGATATGAATGGATTTACAAATCCAGAAAACAAGTATATACAATGAATCCCATTTTAAAAAAGTACAAGTAAATCACTCTGGATTACAGCGCCCGCTGAACACTTTCTTGTTGAAAGTGCATAAACATATAAAAATAAGGGAGACAGACAATACATGAAAAGTAAATATAAGCCTGTTACTCCAAACTGATATTCATCCAGAAAGCTGTGAAACCTCTCAGCCACTCTGAAGGGACTGTTCCTTTTTTATATTCATAAATATTTTTTTTACCATTTATTAATAATGTCTTGCAGTTGATGTTGATTATATTAACACTAAATCCATTATTAACTGTATTTTGTAATACCTTCCTTTTTACGGTCATCCAATAAAGAGAAGTAGAGAAATGCAGCGTGTCAATTACTTGCCATATTATTATACAATGATGTGACTGTTTGAATCACCCAATTATTGCTGCCACAATCCTTCTGTAACTCAGTGAAAAGACATGATGAATAGATTGTGTTCTGTGATATCAGTGTTTTGAAACCAGAGCCCTTGGAATGAAACTTACTGACCAATTTATCCAGGCATCTGTACTAGAGGTAGATTGAAAACACATGAATATTCCAAAAGAAAGAGGATCAATTTGACTTTTTCAGTGCAGCTGCTCGACACCAAGACTGAAAATCACTGTGTCATCCGCATGTAACATGTTTCACTTTGTTACACCAAATTTCAGAAGTGTACCCGCAAACTGTTGCATCAGTTGTTTACAGCAAATTTACATCAAGCACCTATGGCGCATTGCATCACCGCCAATCGGTGCGAACGCTGATGGGCTGCCACAACACGCTTTTCCAAACTAAGCCCTCTTCTGTCGATTCACTGCTCAAGGGTGAAATATGTTTTTTTTCATATAAGAATTTCGTTTGACATCCAAATAATTATTTAGCTGTGTTGGCTATTTCAGGTTTTCTTTTATGCAAAGCATTTGTGGTCTGTGGCCATCATACCCCATGATAAACTGCAGGTGAGATATGGCCCCAGCTGGAAATTTGCCAAGCACCCCACCCTTTCTCCACTGTTCTGATTGGCCAGAGGCATGATCCCAGCAGTGCTGAATTATCAGTGATGGGGGTTTCCCTATATCTCTCTATTCCCGTCTCTGCTTCACTTCATACAGTCCAAACAGGGGTTCATACAGGACTTAACTGGAGACAGCAGGGATCACAGCAGCACTGAGTTAATTAAGGACAAACTGCACCATCGGCACTGGTAAGATTATTCTAATCTTCCTTTGTGTAGGGGAATGCTGTCTTTTGCAGGATTTTATTTATCTGTTAATGCACAAATATGGACTATTAATTCAAACACACAATACATTGTTCTAGTCAAAGCAAGCCACTTTCATTCATTTCCCTTTGGTTGTTAATGAATGTGTATTTGTGTATATTAATGAGGTGGCATAGCTCATTGGAAACAAAGCTATATTTCATATTGCTTTATTTGCAGTTTGAGTGAAATAAGATCAGGGGGTAGGTCACCATTGGGACTTTAACATAAATGCTGTGAAATGCACAAATAGTGCTGTAGAGAGACATGCCATATAATTAATGCAATCTAATCGCTGCATCACTACTGAGCTTCACTTTAGATTCTTATCTCTAAAGTAATCTCAAAGCTAATCTCACGTAATGAGTTTTTATTACAACTTTATATAAGGTGAATTTTCTATGGACAGACATATTTGTAGGTTTACTCCACTTGGTATGCCATAATGTGGTATTGTGGCTATATTATTATTTCTCTGTTTTTGAAGGGTTGAATAGGGTGGTTGCACTATTTCCATGTCACATAACATTACATAGTTTTCATTTAGCTCTTATATTCAGAGGGACATACAATGTAGGAGAAACATGAGTGCATTCACCTAATTGATATTAGCAATAGTGCCAAACCTGCCCAACGACATTCCCTAACCATCGAGTATAGATGCAGCATCACAAAAGCACAAGTGTAAATATCAAAATCCATAAAAATACCATAACCTGAATTAATACAAAAAGTGGGAATTCCTGGGGGGTGGCACCAAGGTTCACAACCTGATGTGAGAAGTCTCAAACAGCAAGTGAAGGAAGGGTGTGATGTAAGCACACTTGGGAAGGTAGAAGGTAGTCGTGTTGCAAGGCCATGTTCTGTATTAATGCAATAATGCACCCATATTATTCTCATGTTATTGTGAATGCTTTTATTTCTATGTCTGAGCAGAAACCCCCCAACCTGCATCCCTTTGGAGCCCCCAGCTCCTGCTTGTTTAACCCTCATGGAGGTCTTCTACTTCAACTCCTCCATTCTCTACATCCATAAGCTATCGAACAGTAGCAGCGGCGGTGGTGACATTACCGTCTATGAGCGGTGTAAGGCTATGCCCATCCCCCTGTTCATTTACCTGGCTCTGCAGTTCATCAACATGTTCCTGGGGATCCCCGCTAACCTGATGGTGCTGTGGCTTCTGCACAAGAACAAGGGGGACTCCTCCACCTCAGACATCTTCATCCTCCACCTGGCCATCCTGGACACCTTCTTCTGCCTCATCCCACCACTGGAGCTGGCTAACAAACTCTTCCTCACCATCAGCAGCACCTGGTATGTACTGCGCTTCTTCTACGGCGTGAAAGACTCATCGCCGCTCTTCCTCTCCTGCATCTGCATGGACCGCTACATGGCCGTCCTGCACCCCATCACCTTCACCGAGCTGAAGGACCGTAGCCACCGCACGGTGTGCACCGCCGTGGTGTGGCTGATTACTCTGGCCTATGCAGTGACAAAGTGTGTGGACAGCATCCCCAACTTCGAGAGGGCCTTCGTCGTCATGATCCTGGCAGCTTTTGCCTTCATGCTCTTCTGCAACGTGGCCATCCTGCGCGCTCTCCGCCAGTCTGGCCCCGGCCGCGATGAGATGCACCCTGTCAAGAAGAGGGCCTTCAAGATGGTGCTCATCATCCTGGCCATCATCTTCTTCAACTACTTCCCACCTGTGGCGCTCATGCCCTTCCACGATTACTTCACCGCAGAAGTGTTGAACTGCTATGTCCACCCTGTAGCCTTTGGCTTCATGGATTTCAGCAGCAGCATTCAGCCTGTTCTCTACCTCTCTCGTGAGATTCCCAGTTTCCTTTGCTGCTGCCGTAAGGATCAAGGCTCAGAAAACCCCACCGATCCAAGCTGAACTTTTTGATCAAAAATCCATTGTGTGTTTTGCAGTTTAATGATTATTTTCTAAGGATTTTTCTTTTTCCAGTCATGGAATTGAAGCAGGTATTTGTAATGAACCTGTATCTAATTTAAAATAAATGATTGTGCAGCATGTATTGGGTTTAAACAAAGGGACATTGACTGGAACTGTAAGGGGTAACACTTGTTCTAAAATATGTCGGTTTATCAAATACAATAGCAGTTAAATTTGGCACTTTTTATTGTTCCAGGCTTTTTTTCTAGACAATTACTGATAGTATAATTCAATATTTTTCTGTTTAATTATATTTCAAGCGTTTTTAAAAGTGCAGCTACATTGTAACTGCAGCTTCATATCTTCTCCCATGACAATTAATTTTAAATTAAGTTGAGCAGGATATTTAGAAAAGTATGTTTCGAATAACTTCATGAAATTAATTTATGCAATGATTCTATTGAATGTCTTTATTTGAGTGTTGTGGGTCTGCCCCACTGTCTATGTCTTTTTTTGTTGTTGCTGGGGCTGCAACTGAATTAGAAATAGAAGCTATTCTATTCTATTCTATAACATCAATAAAGGTGGCTTAACTCTTAATAATCACAAGGATTTGTGCAGCTCTACGCTCCATTTTAGACAGGATGAATATGTGATGGGCAGTTATGTATGCATTGTAGATTACAGAATTTTTAATCCGTAAATGGGGATGAGGTATAGCATATGCTGGCACACCTTAAGGAACCAGCTCACCTAAGTGGGTAAACGTGCATTGTACTGTAAGATGATACATTCCATGCATTAAATGTATGCAAATAAGTGTGTTAAATACATTTTATTCCAACATGTTTCATTCATTGTAAAAATATATCAAATCTATTTGTGGATTCATCACAGGAGCCCCACAGCTAAGCGAGCATTGCACTTCTGAAATTATAACTAGTTCTAGATACTTCTCGACCCTTCAAAGCATTTTTAGAGTTACATGCCATTATATTATTATTAGTAGTATTTGTATGCGATTCATTCTTAATTTATTTAGATACATTTTTATCTTGGATTTTTTTATTTTAGAACACCTGACCAGACAAGCAGTGATAACCTCCTCCATCAGCTGAGCTGTACAGTGATTGGGTCAGAGTCAGTGGTCCGAGTGTACTCCATGTGCAGTTGGCCACTTGAGCCAGAGGAGTCACTCTTGCATGATTAAACAGGGAAAACTCAGCAATACCTCCCTCCCTGGAGAACACTGACTACTTGCACTACCTTGGATGAACCTGCAGTGGTAAATGTTTATGTGACACACTGTCCTTTATAAACCATTAATAACAGAACACAGAGACTCAGATAAGCTAGTTTTATGGCTTATAATGCGTATCACTAGGATCAAAACAAAAGGAGAACAGTATTGCTTGTGTCTGGTGTGACAACACAATCTCTAATATTTGGTAACAAAAAATCCATGACTTAGGCCATGTCCCAATAGGCTACTCACCCTATGGTCTAAGCACTTCCTTCAAGTCCGCACTTTGGTGACGTATTTCCGAGGTTGGCTGCGTCCAAATCCAGTTTTTGCTCCACCCTCGTAACCTTCACTTGCAAACTTCACTTGGGAGGATGTGACGCTCATACCAATAAAACATGAGTATACACTTGCATTTACCGAGTGGGAGGGAGAGAGGGCGGAGCGGGTTATTTGAATTGAGACGCACTTCACCCCATGCATCTATACTCGGAAGTAGTATATCGCATCCTCTCCATAGAAAATGAAGATCGCATCACATCCTCTCCATAGAAAATGAAGATCGCATCGCATCCTCTCCATAGAAAATTAATAGAATGCGTCCGATCGATGTACCTTGCTGGATTTGGTGAGAATGCAGCTTAAAGGAGCTATATGTAACATTGACACCGAGCATTTAAAATGGGTACTGCAGTCCAAATTCACAATATTGGAGAGAGTTGTTTCCGCCTTCTCCCTCCCCCCCAGACTCGAAGCTCACGCCAGGTTGAGGACACTGAACGAACACGAGCGCAAGACGAGCGGAGCGCAACATTATATTTTGAGACGAGCTTATTCTATTTTGACAATGACAAGCAACGACGAGTCCTACACTGTAAGTTGATCAGTTCATGTATACGTTTGCTATTTATTTATTGTTTGCATATTATAAACCAGCTCATGTGGATTTTTTAAAACTCTGTCAATGTTAGCTAGATGCATGGCTAGCTATGTTTACGGTCACACAGATATAAGCTAACGGTATGTTTAGCTAGTAAGTATATACGTATATATTTATATCTTTTAGCTAGCTAAATGAAAACGATGTTAAACTTAGCATAGCCATTCGTAAATCGGCTGTCGGAGTGCCGGAGTAGCCTACATCTGGTTGTTCGTAATGGGCAGTGGGCGGAGTCAACTCGGAGAATAGTGAATCACACAGGCCAAAACAAATACAGACGTTCCGACCCAGAATGGAAATTTCAAAGGAGAACATACTGGCTGTAGCATTAAAATAAATAAAACAAATGCTGGAGGACATTCGCTTCGTAACGTTATAACCATAAGTTTAATCATTGTATGTTAATGGTACTGTAGGTCCTATATTTGTTATTTGATATAATTGGATAATGTTACCAGCCTGCCTGAGAAGCCTGCTGTCCAGTACATATTTTCATATTTTGTACAGCACTGAAGCTTAGCTATAGCCTAATAAAATGCGAATTTACAGGAAAACAATCGCATGACTTATTTATTGAGCATCATACATAAATATATAGTTATTTTATATTTTTAACATGTAAGAGGTAGTAAAAATGCATGATTTAATTAGTTTTCACTTTATACTTGAAGATTTTCTTTGCCATCGTTAACGTTCCTCCGCTCGATTGTGCACTAGTTGTTGCACACAGAATACAGCTCTGGTCGGCCAGTTGCGAAAGTCACGATAACGCAAAGAACTATGGGCAATATGCTTGAGTGAAGTTTGGTTCGATGTGGACTCACGATAAGGTGCGCAGTCAAGCACTCACGCACTTGCAAAATAAGAAATGAGACAGACTAAGCCCCTGAAGATTCTCGCGGGCACTCGCATTAGAAGTGTGAATATTGGGACAGGGCCTTAGTATAAAATTGTATCTTTATGTTACTTAAACCCATCGTGTTTCAGAAATCACAATCACTGTCAGCCATGTAATTGGAGGGTAAAGTGTTACCACAGAGTCTATTAGTGCCTGAACTTACATGCTGGTAAACATCAAGCATGTAAAAAAAGGCACACAGGCAATTCTAAAGCCAGGGAAACACACCTCCCAGGTGTGTTTTTTGTTGCTTTGACACATTTAATTACTTTAGTAGCAATGTTACAATTCTAAAACTGTTTTATTTCTGTTTAGATTTACTTAAACTTAATGTGTATTGTTTTATTAATGACTTACTGTTATTATTAAAGGGTAACAAAGCACTTAAACCACTTATTTTAGATGAGAACTGATGCATTTGGTTTTTTCTAAGTGTTACTGATTGATTCTGGTCCAAATCTTGACATTTTACTGCAGTCAGCGCAAAACAACGTAAACCCAAAGGATCTGGCTCAAAAGTGTCTCTAGTGGTAAAACGTTAGGTACTGCACGTTCACTCTGTCATTTTGATTTGTTGTTTGCTGACCGCATCATTATGCGGTCACCCAAATGAGGCTATGCGTGCCGCCCGCCTACCACTCCAAAACATTCTCCACCATTGCTTCTGCCTCAGCCACTAACTTACTTGCGGCTTGGCAGGAGCTGGAGCTAGTTTGTTTGTGTGTATAAGAGAGAGTGAAACAAAGCAGCTACTGCGAGTGCTGTCCAGAGTAGAATGAGCAAAAGGCAACTAATGGAAAAAATCTCTGGAGCGTGGTTTGATAACGGGAGCTCAGCTGCTATATTTGTCATGGTTTTGGCAGCCTCCTTTCATTTCTGTGGTCGTTCTTTCTATTAGTGGCGCTAGGGCACTCGGATTTTCCACCATCCATTCCGGGTTTTCTCCCGGCCTTCGCACTTATTCATTGCACCTGTTCTAGGTTTCCTGCTGCCTATTTAAGCTCTGTGCTTCCTGTTTCCTGTGCTTCGATGTTGTCATTGCCACTTGACCTAGAAGCCGGTAAGGTATAGGTATAGAAGCGACCTCTTGACTTTTAAGCTTGCTTAATAGTTACGCGGGACTTGCTTCTTTCAAGCATTAGAGTTTTTCCTTGGTTGGATTTAGTTTTTCTCTTATACGCTTGCGGTCCTTCATTCTGGTTTTCGCTCTGTTCTCATTGAGACAGATTGCCTTTATTTTTGCCTACCTCTCAAGTGCTCTTCCGTATAAAGAGCTAGAGGTTTCTTTCCGTTTCCTTTCTGCTTCTTGTTTGTTTATTTTTTACCTCTGCTTAGTGTGTTTTCTCTTATTGAAAGCCAGAGGTATTCGCCCGTATTTTACTCGAACCTCGAGTTCGCCAACGTTTTATGGGTTGTTTTCTGTTGGTTTACTTCGGGAGTGTTTTTCCATTTCTTTTATTTTTTCCCCCACTCCTCGTGCCGTTTACTCCGCTTCTGTCGTGTCACTAATACAGTGATCACTTGTAGATCCCTGCTCTGTCGCGTCTGGTCCTCCGAACCTGACACACCCCTTATAATATTATTACTTTATCACGCCAAGATTTTAATTGAATTAAAGCTAAAATAAAACCAGGAGACAGTACTCCAAGGGCTCCAAAACATGTTTTGAAAGGAGCAGCACTTGATTACTCTTGTGAATCTTGTGGTTTGA
The DNA here is from genome assembly GCA_029718625.1 of Synaphobranchus kaupii. Taxonomy (NCBI): domain Eukaryota; kingdom Metazoa; phylum Chordata; class Actinopteri; order Anguilliformes; family Synaphobranchidae; genus Synaphobranchus; species Synaphobranchus kaupii. The sequence continues at coordinate 32,829,645 of CM056386.1, forward strand.
TAATGTTTGTTCTATTTTGAACATCTGGAGGTTGCTCGCCTAAAGTATTAATTCGCGGTCCAAGCAGCACAGCTGCTGGGACCCTATTGTTAGGGGACCAAGCAGCGAAGCTGCAGGTACCCTATTGTTTTTGTTCGGATTCTTCTTTTTATGTTTTCTCCCTTTCACTTAAAATAGCTGTGAGCTGGTATGGCCTAAAATCACCAAACTTGGTAGGGTTGTTGGGATGGCTGAACCCTTGGATGCATTAAATTATAACGCAGATTGACCACCTGGTGGCGATGTAGGGCACGTGCAAATTTTGACATTCACACACCCAGTACCGATGCCTGACGATGTAGTGCACGTGACAATTTTGACATTCACACACCCAGTACCGATGCCCCGTTTGACCTAGAGTCACAAAAATTTGATGTACAGGTCCCTCTGCTCATGAGGAACAAAGTTGCTTCAATGACCCATGAAGTCCACCACATTGGATTATCCGCTAATTTAGGATTTTTTGTAAAACATAATAAAATGCTACTCCTCCTACAGATTTTGAGCAATTTACACGATATTTGGTATGCTGACTCATCTCAGATGCCTTCATACAGGCCTGGAGGCTTTTCTAAGGCCTCCATCAGAAAATGGCAGAATGACAAGCCAATGAATTTTCAGTGGGTGTGGCTTCTCTAAAAAATTCTAATAATTCCAAAACCATTTGACAGAAAGTTATGAAAATTGGTAAGTCAATCACACAAAGACTTCAGCCCTGCAGTTTTGGCCCAATCGAACCACATGGTGGTGCTATAGAGATACAAATATTCAAAATTCACAAAAAATCACTGTTCCTTTGCAGAGATTTCAAACTTGCTACAGTGACAAAAGCCCTCATTAGGAACATAGACAAATGTACTATATGGGTCGGCCACCATTTTGTTTTATACTTACTCATCTATTACTTTTCTGTGTTCTTCCTTAACCACTTGGCTGATTCTTATGAAACTTTGCCTGTAGTTAAAATGTGTCACTCAACATGCCATCACCAAATTTGGTGGTGATAAGCCATTAGGTGGTTGTGCTAAATCCTCCCCCTTAACAAGGACTGTGTTGCAATACGACTGCTTAGAGTATAAAGCAATTTACCTCCTATTACAAGTATGCACTTTGTATCGCTATTTTCCTATTGGATGGTTCCATGTAGAGCCTGCCTTGATGGGAAATTTACAAGCTAAAATGCGTTCAGTTACCATTAAGCATCGGCGGCAATCATTGAGGGTACGGAGAGAGCTGGTGGGAACCGCTTCGCCCGAGCTATGATCCCAATCCCGCACCAAATTCACTGTGTACCTCAGCGACTCTGCCAAAGAAGACTCAATCTGCCATTTCCGTAACTTTTACCAACTGCGCGCTCCCGCGCCAGTAAAGATTCCGGAGTGTTTTACCTACTGTCCTGTAAAAATTACCCCAGGTTAAAGCAATCCCGTGTGAATTGACATGTCTGGTAAAAGTCTGTTATTTCCTGTGAGAAATTAGTTTTCCCCAGTCTTTTCTCCTGGTTTTTCACGTAAGCACTCGAGGACGCCTTTGTTTGTGCTCTCTTCGGTCCAAGTGCAAGTCGCAACTATTGGCCGACCTCTAAATTAATGTAACGTTACATTAAATGAGAAGACAGAAAAAAAAACAGGCTCAAAAGTAGGCTACAGTGGGGCAACGCTTGTGGTAGCTTTAGGTAAGCTATTGTAGCCTAGCTATAGCCTTACATACATGTTATGGCCTAACACTGTTTTTTTCAAGCTAACGTTAATAAAGAGGTTTACTGGCTCTTTTTTATTTTTCAACTCTTTTATTTTTCCTATTTTCTAGGTCCTAAGCATGCTTTTAACATTTATCTATTTCCCATGCAACATATCCCATTTCCTTGCCACATTTATTAGCGACTTTAGTCGCCTTTAGGATTATGCAGTGGAAGACGATCGGCTATAGAATAGAATAGAATAACTTTCATTTTCCCATTTGGGAACTTCAGTTGTAGCCCCAGCAACAACAAAAAGACAGAGACAGTGGGGCAGACCCACAGCACCCAAACAAACATACCAAATATCATTTCATTAATCAAGTGAATTAAAGTGGAATACAGCCATGCTGCCATGATTAAAAATAGTCCCCGCTGTCCCAAGATGTCCAGTGGCATTAAGCAGTCCAACACACAAACTGCGCCTCCATGATTCTCCTCCACACACGCAGTGCTGCGGTCTCTGCACACCGTCGAAAGGGATCCACCAAACTGTGTCAACCATCCCACTCGTCGCCTCACTCCTCCCCCGCATTATCTTCTCTTTCTCCATTCTCTGGTTGCCTTTTGAAGATTTCCTGCACTCCCTGATCAGTCCTGACATCTTCAACTCCGGTGAAGAGCGATGGTAAACTTTGCTGCTGCAAATCCAACGGACATTCCCTAGCATATGTTGCGAATGCGTCTCCATGGTGACGACCACAAACAAAATTATCCCGGCGAGACAATTTGCCAATATTCTCAAAACAAGCGGCAGGAGTGCGCCGAAAAATCTCCAGCCTACATGTCGCCATTACAGCGCCATGTGATGTCATCTATTTTGCACTGATTTAATTGAATGTAATTGAGTTAAGAGGTACATTTTTATCGCTATACATGCAATAAGAGTGAATGTATGCACCGAGTTTGTCATTATTCTCATTACAGACGGGTGTAAGAAATAATAATAATAATATAATAACTTTATTTGTATAGCACCTTTCTAATGCAAGGATACAAGGTGCTTTGACAGGCAAAGGAAAAATGACAAAATATATAACAAACAGAAGAACAAGAACAATAAGTATACAGAAATACAAGATAATAAAAGAAAAAGAGAGAAGAATAAATAAATAAATAAATAAAATAATACTTTTAAGTAAAAGCTAGTTTATAAAGGTGAGTTTTCAGGTTATTTTTGAAAGTGCATACTGAGTTTGCAGTTCTTAAGTTGAGTGGGAGGCTGCTCCAGAGTCTAGGCGCAACCACTGAGAAGGCACAGTCACCCTTCGTCTTTAGCCTAGAATCTGGAACAACCAACAGATTCTGATTAGCAGATCTGACTGTCCGGTTTGGTAAGTAAGGGGAAAGAAGCTCAACTATATAGGCAGGTGCTAAACCATTTAATGCTTTAAAAGTAATTAGTAAAATTTTAAAATCAACTCTAAAAGCAACAGGGAGCCAGTGTAAGGATGCTAGAATAGGGGTAATATGTTCTCTCCTATTTGTCCCAGTTAATAGCCTGGCGGCTGCATTCTGCACCACTTGGAGCCGGACCATAGTTTTGCGTCCCAGGCAACTATACAGGGAGTTGCAATAGTCTATGCGTGATGACACAAACGCATGTACAATTTTCTCTGTATCTTCAAAAGACAATATTTTTCTGATTTTGGAGATGTTCCTCAGTTAGCCACTTTGGGGCAGAAAGAATACAGTACCCCTGGGAACACAGTGCAGTATAATAACCATAAACAATTAAACAGAAAGAAATACAATAATTAACATTATAAAAAAGACAATGAGCAATAAATGCAAAGTATAATTTTTTCCTGCTTGGGGGATTTTAAAAAAAAGTGAAATTGGACCGCATATTATCCACGAAAACGGTTGATTGGCTTTTGAATAGGTTATGATCATGCACACATTGGGGAAAGCCCCGAAATTAGTAACTCGCCGTATGCTGTGGTGTGATTTGCGCCGTTAACATGGTCTCACCTGGTGGGCAGCGCGAGCGCGAATCGCAGTGTAATTTAGCCCAAAATAGCATTCCGCTGCAGTAAAATTTAACTGGGCTGCTCCCTCTTGACGGACACATCCTCGCAGCAGCGGCTTCCCTCCCACTTCAGCGCACGGCGAGTCCCCAAATTACCAAACAAGCTCAAGCGCGTGCAAATCCATGACAAAATTGCTACCTCATCAGTGATGGCTCGCCACAGGCCGGGAAATAGAGCCCCAAATTAGCAGTTTCGCTGCTCGCTCTGGACTGACACACCTCCACCAGCGACTCTCCTCCCACTTACGATGCACGGTGAGTCAAACGGGCTCATGACCGTGTAAATACATGCCGAAAATGTCACTTTGCAAATGCACCGGCTCGCCACCCGCCATGCACCAGCCGGAAAATAGAGCCCTACAATTGTCTCTGCTATGGTGTTCAGTTGTTATTTCTTTCCATAGAACCATACTGTACTTCAGTCCTAAACAGTGTCACTGCATAAACCCTCCGTGCTGGAAAGAGATTGGTGATTATAAATAAATCATTGGTTTAATCAGAGCATTGGTCTCCATTGTGCTCTCTGACCGGAGCCCCAAAGTGGCTAACATCCCACTTCAGCAACAGTTCAGAAGTCCATCACATCACTATTAGTTGACAAACTTTTCACATGGTCCTCCGAGCTGGATAGTTAGCTGCTGTGGAAAAATGGCATCTGGGCATCCAGCTACAGTACGTGACTTCACTCCAAGCCATCCAATGAGACCACATCGTTTGCTAAGATACCTGGATGATCACCTTGTTGAAAACTAACAAAGTTGTATACCACCTAATGTCCTTTCCAGCACTCAAGGAGGAGGGGCAGTGAGAAGAAGTGAGACCGGCAAGTAGAAGCGAGTGTAACAGTCCAGCTCCAGTCGCCAGTTGTCAAATTTCTTCACCCAGACGGTCCCCTGAAGCTAGAGCATACAGTCAGACAGTGTTGAAGGACCTCCTGGACCTGGATTCGGCTGAACGAAGCTCCTTACTGCAACTTATAGCAGATAACGAGCGATGACAACAATGCCACACAGAAGCAATGGAACACTTGGTGACCACCTTGTATGAAGAACCACAGGAGACTGACAGATCAGGCAGAGGAAGACGTACCTCCCAAAACACCATCTGCACAAGGTACTAGGGTGCTCAATGTTCTGGCCATGGCAGCAGAACACCAGCTGCAGTTAAACAGTCCCTTTCACATGAATGAAGAAGAACTAGATCAGCAACCCAATAGGCACTCTGGCCTCCAAGTCCCGGGTGAGCCTCTCCATCTGGTAAGTCCACAGCAGCCATTGCCTGCAGCAATGATTCTTCCAGTACCTTCTCCACGCACAGTTTTCTGCCACTGAATAGCACAAGATGGTGGTACGAAAGTGCCACTTCAGTCATCCCCTGTGCCTCGACCCAGTTCCAGGAATGCAGTGGGGGGGGGGGGGGGTCACAAACACCCAGTGCCTTCCAGGCCCAGCCAGGACTTTGCACCTATCAGCTAAGCATGTCCAGGCTGTTGCGACTGACGCCCACAGTGCCGACATTTTCACCGCCAGTATTCAATGTATCTCCAGGAGCAGCCCTGACTTTTAGCTTACCTGACTTTGTGAACGACAATGAAAGGGAGTTTGCTAACTTAAAAATGGCACTTGATGATCTTCTCGAACCACATAAAGAATTTACAGAACAGTACAAGTACCATGTGCTATTAGAGCACCTTAAACCAGACAGGTCCTGTCACCACCACCAGTTTCCCTACTCGGCAGCTATGCAAGCCCTCCAGCTGCAGTATGGACAGCCGCATCAGCTAGCACAGAGTAAAATATCAGTCATCCTCACAGCACCTGATGTGAAGAATGAAGGCAAAGACGATCATCAACGCCTAAGGGGAAGCCAGCAGCTATCTACCATGGTACAGACCCCCTGTGTCTGACATGAAGCCACTATCAACCTCAAACTAAGGCTCCCTGAACACTCAGCAGAAGAACCGCATTAACTGCTTGTCGAAGTAGGGTGCATTATATCAGCCATTGCCCAGGGATCCAAAAGCAAACTCCAGAGTAGATTGTTAAGTGGATCCAGGAAGGCACACGATGTTGGAAGTGCAGCAGATCACACTCAGCCGATGACTGCACCCTGAAGAAATCATGCGGAGACTGTAGTGAGATCCACCTCCAGGTGCTTCATGGCATTGCTCAACAGGGGCTAAGTATTCTGATAGCTACTGCTCCAAGTGACCGGGTCTACTTAGCTTGCCCACATCATGGTGGACGGGCATTCTTGAAGGTTGTGCAAGTCCTCATTCTTAATGGCAGACAGACATTAGAGATGCATGTGATTTTAGACAATGGAGCAGAGAGGACCTAGTCCAGACAGCTGCGCAGTCACTTCAGCTTAGAGGGAATCCAGAATCATTAGCTCTTCGTACGATTCATCAGCGAATCACCTACCTCCAGGGAGCCTCAGTGGATTTCACAGTTTCACCTCTGAGCAAGCCTAATCAACGGTATCAGATCCGAGGAGCATTTACAGCAAAGCCACTAGCTTTAGCTGAACAGTCCTACCTGGTTGAAACACTGCAGCACCGGTATTGGCATCTGAGAGGCCTCCCATTGTCGGGGTTCAGTCAAGTCTAGCCTCTTAGGTGAAGATAATGTCAGCCTGATTGTAGCTAAGGATCCAATACATTTCGGGCCACTGGGGGGACCAATAGCTATTCACACAAAGCTAGGTTGGGCACTGCAGTCTTGATGGGTTACACACACTTCCTACTTCTAGGCAGTGCCTTCTAACGTCCCTGGACATTCCTGAGGATGACCTCCACCAAAATGTTGAGAAGCTGTGGTAGCTTGACATACTCCTGTTTCAGCGGGAGAAGCTGATCATCCACTCTAGGCAAGATCAGGAGGCGGCGAACATCCTAGAAGCTAGAACAACCATTGTGATGGTGGACATTTGGATTTTTTCATTAATTTCACCGTAAATAGTAAATAGTTTTTTGAGTACAAAGAGCCCATGTAGGCTTTGCTTGTAAAGTACCAGTAGGGTTGTGTTTAGGAGTTAGGGTTTATAAATCAAAGGTCCTTGAAGCCATTTATTTTAATAGCACACAAAAAAATAAAAATAAACAACACTCTAAAACATGTGCAAGATAAGTGTTCAAAATAATGTCACTGAGGTAAAATACTGTTAAATAGTAGCCTGTAGTGTTGCTGAGGTAAAATCGTAAGTAGACAGTTTATCCCTTCAGTAAAGATGGTGAAACAACAATCTACTATCAATACTACCTTCTGTCTGTGCAGAATTTAGAATTTAGGGCTTCAAAGTTCATTCAAAATTGGGCGTGTTCCTAGCGCTTCCTGGAGCTCTTTCTACCGAGTCACACTCCCAGGCTGCGTCCCAATATTCTTCACTCCCCACCTCCCTTCCTCCATGCCCCCACTACCACTCCTCTCCTACCCGGAAGTATGCAAAAGTGCCTGAACGTTTAGAGTACAAGTATTTTCATGTGCTGTATACAATGTACCTGACATTGTGGTTTGCTTCGAGACATTAATTAATTAGTAACCACTAATACGTACTTAAGATGTAATCGGCAACATTATATTAAAACATAAAGATCCGTTTCCGGGGCACGGAGGAGAGGAGGTGATAGTGGAGGAAAGGAGGGTGCATTTTTTGAGTATAGGGATGCACCCCCATAGAATAGCTGATGATTCTATGCTTCTTCTACTCCTAGTACCGACATCTTCATAGGGACTAGTAGCCTACAACGTATTGCCATCTGCTGGACAAAAAAAAGAAAGACCACATGCACCCAAAAATCCAAAATGAACTGAAAGTCATTCGGATGTGATTTTATTTGCCATTTTCTCAATTATTCTCATTTTGGCGTGATTTCCCTTTGGCGGTCCATGAAATCATCATACAAAATAACACTCCAGAAAATGTGAGTTATTTAGATACGATCACATTCTCACATTATATTTATAGCCTAATTATTTAAGCGACTCCACTGCCAGAACATATGTGTGATTTGATTTTTCTATCGGCATGGCAGCTAACACACACATAATTTATAACAGTTTTATAAAACGGCTTAAGCAGCGAAACTGCTGGTGGATAAAATGTTCAACCTCCTGTCCAAGGTTGGCTTTGAGATACGCTAATGGGCGAGCAACCTTACCTCCGTAGTTGAACACCTTCCTGCAGCTGCGAGGATGGAGAACATCGAACTATGGCTCACTGAGAACCACACAGTCCTCCAAGAGCCAGCTCTGGGCCTCAGATGGCACTGCCCTTCGGATATACTGGGGTATAGGCACCGACTGTGAGGGGTCGGGTTTGGAGGACCATATGCAACTGAAAGGGGCATGAAGCGTGAAAACAGTCCTCCAAAAGCTTTCATGGTTGGACAATTAATTCACCAATAGAATATTACTGTCATACAAATTATTGTAAAATAAAGATTTATTTTTATGTAATATATCTCTGTTATTGCAGATTAAATAATTATGCAGAGGGAAATTGTGTTTGTAAAGTAAAAACCAAGATAGAAGGATTTGTTTGTGGAAAGCTGATAATTTTGCTGGGATTTTATCTACTGTATGTTGTAATTACAAAACAAAATAAAATTAAGACCACTTATTTGTGAAAATATATTATGAGGAATGAAATTCCATACAGGCCATACATTTCTGGCGGTTATGGCGGTTGTTTGGCATGGCATAGCGGCTTTTAAGGAGTTAAAGAGGAAGTTTAGCTCTGGGCCCATCCTCATTACTCCCAACCCTTCACTCCCATTCGTGGTGGAGATTGACGCCCCTGAGTTGGGAGTGGGGGCTATACTGTCTCAGCGTTCCCTCCTAGATCAGAAGGTGCATCCGTGCGCCTATTTTTTCCGGAGTTTGACGGGAGTTTGAGAGGAATTAGGACATGGGTGACCGTGAACTTTTAGCCGTTAAATTGGCGCTAGAAGAGTGGCGACACCATAAGACGGACCATAAGAACCTTTATTCAGGATGCCAAATGACGCAATTCGCGGCAGGCCTGTTGGTCACTTTTTTTTTTGCGTTTTAATTTCATATTAACATATCGACCGGGCTCCAAGGACATTAAACCGGATGCGCTTTCCCGGATTTTTGACCAGTCCAATGATGACTATCCTCCTGAACCGATTGTTCCCACGGCTCAGATTTTTGCCCCCGTCACGTGGAATATCGAGTCCGTTGTGCAAGGGGCCCAGCGACTGGAGCCGGATCCGGGTACAGGGCCCACTAATTGCCTGTTCATGCCCCTCAGAGTAAGAGCCCAGGTACTGCAATGGGGGCATTCCTCCCAGCTTGCGGATCATCTGGGTGTCCACCGCACCAAATATTTCTTGGCTAGGCGGTTTTGGTGGCCTGGGATGGAAAGGGATGTGCGAGAGTTTGTTTCAGCCTGTTGTCCATTACCCGTCCCGAGTCGGCCATGGAGTTACAACGCTCTGGACTTTGTGACCGGCCTGCCACCATCTGACGGTCACACGGTTATCTTGGTGATTGTGGACAGGTTTTCTAAGGCAGCCCATTTTATTCCACTTCCCAAGCTGCCTACTGCCCCGGAGACTGCCTGGTTGGTAGTCAACCATGTTTTCAGGGTTCACGGTTTACCCCAGGACGTAGTTTCCGATCGTGGCCCCCAATTTGTTTCACGTTTTTGGCAGGCTGTCTGACCTCTCCTAGGAGCATATGTCAGTCTCTCATCTGGATTTTTATCCGGAGACCAATGGGCAGACTGAGCGCACCAATCAGTCTATGGAGAGCAACCTCCGCTGGCTCATGACAGAATAGTTGACTGATGAAAATATTTTCATATCTGCAATTGAGATTCCTTTGAGGTTACTCATCTCAGATAGCAGGTAACTGGACACAGGGCAACCTTGTCTAGTTCCTCTTTTCAGTTCAAATCTGGGAGAAGTACCACATTTTAGTTTGATTGAACTGTTAGCATTGTTGTTCAAAGTTTTAATTGCATTACAAAACAAGTTTCTGGAACCAAATTGTACTAGAGAGGGGGGAAAAAAATCATGCTCAACAGTATCAAAGGATTTATAGAAGTCTAAAAACAAAATGAAGCTATTTTCTGTAATCAAATCAGAGTAATCACAAATATCTAACACCAATCTTATATTATTTGAGAAATAGAGAGAGTCTATTTCTTATAAAACCAGATTGGGTTTCATCCACAATTGCTTCCAAAATGGTTTTAATTATTTTTGTTGTTCAATAGGCAAATTGGACGCCAGTTATCAATAAATAGGAGATCTTTTTTGTGTTTAGCGATCAAAGTTATTAAGCCTCATAGAGTCATAGATGAGGGAAGAGTAGTGTTAAGATATGCTCTCAGAAAAAACTAAAAGGAGAAAAGGCGCCATCTGCTGGCAAAATAATTTATCAAATTCGGCTGTCAGACCGTGGCTGTGTCCGAATCAGAGCCCTGTCTTCTGCGCCCTGTCTCCTGCATATAGTGCACTGGCAGAAGTGTGCTGCTTAATGTGCACTTTAGCAGTCCGCAAAAAATATCCGCCATACTATTTTCCAACCACACTGTGGAAGTGTCGTAAGCAGGTCAGAGACGTCCCACCAGTGTTGCCATGTCCACGGTTTTACAGCTAAATTGATACTTAAGTGCAGTATCGGGTAAAAATGAAAAGTTGCAAAGCATGCACTTATTTTAAAAAGTAAAAACATGATGATTTCTATTCAAAATACGTTTGTTTCGGTTAAAAATATATCTAGGCTATAATATAGCCTATAATTTGGGCTAGATTTGAGTCGCCATTTGGCTGTAAAGTCTTACAAGATCTGGCAACCCTGCACCACACTCTTGCGCTGCCATGTCACGTGTTGCTTTTGTTGTATTTGAAAGAAAACGTCTGCGAAGCGGCACCTTATTTTTAAAAAACGAAGCTTCACGTCATATTTATGTGACCAAAATGTTCGTATACTTCTTGAAAAGTGTGCTCCCGAATGTACTCAGTGAAACCCCAGAGGTAAGTGTGTCATCTGGGTGTTTGAAATATTGTTACGAACCAGAAACGGGACGAACCCAAGTGCAACGACCAGGAGACAGATTCACAAAGAGGGTGTTTAATAAATTAAGTGTTGGGGTAGTCCCAACACTGTACAAGAGGGGAAAAAACACGATATCACACAGGAACAGTATGTAGCCCGGGACGGGCTGCTCCAAGCCGGAGCTGGACTGGCAGGCCTGGAATGTTTCGTTCCCAAACCGGAACTGGACTGGACAGGAACTGGACCGGAAGGTCCACACTGGAACACGGGTCTGGAACGGATTTGTTCCAAACCGGAACTGGACTGGACTGGAACTGGACCGGGAGGTCCACACTGGAACTGGGGTCTGGAACGGATTTGTTCCAAACCGGAACTGGACTGGACTGGAACTGGACTGGACTGGAACTGGACCGGGAGGTCCACACTGGAACAAGGGGTCTGGAACGGATTCGTTCCAAACCGGAACTGGACTGGACTGGAACTGGACCGGGAGGTCCACACTGGAACAATGGTCTGGAACGGATTTGTTCCAAACCGGAACTGGACTGGACAGGTAGGTGCGAGACTCACACCTGGACTGGAATTGCTGGGGAGCGGCTCACTACGGCAGGACAGGAACTGGACCGGATTGACTGCACCGGTACAGAACAAAAACAAAAGGTAGGGTTAGTGCAAGGGAAGGCACGGGAATGACCGGGAGGTTCTCACGGAGGTGCAGGGTTTGAGAGGGAGGTGGTTGGTGAAGCACGGCAGAGATGGGTTGTGTGGCGTAGCTGCGGTAGGTCCGGAAGGAGCTGACTGTCTCCAGAGCTCCAGGAGCCGGTGCCGAAGAACTCGTTGGCTTCTTCGGTCGGACAGGAACAACTGGAGGGTAGCCAGGTAGCAAGCTCTCCCGGAGCCTACACGAGCTGGAGGTGGAGGTACCGCAACACACACAACGATAACGGGGGGAAACGAACACTGCCACGGGTGAATGGGAGCTGGGTTAGATGGAGGAGAAGGGAAACAGGTTAGCTGCATGCACGACAAGAATTGACGGGGTGGTTAACTACCAGACTGTAGTTAGGAGCCGAACCCAAGCTACACGGGGATAATATTCCCCGACCAAGCGAGTAGTTCTCTTTAACACGACCAGGAAAACAACGAGCATGAACACCGGGTGACGAACGTTAACGAACTGGCGCCGACTGGCAGCCAGCCGAAGGACTAAATAGTGAGGTTAATAATAGAACTAAACAAGGGACAGGTGTGGAAAATCAGCAGGAGTGATTACAAGACACCAGGTGAGGGAATGCATGCAACGAGGGGGGACGGAGTGAAAAGGCGGAAGTGAGACAACCAAACGAACAAGACAGGGAAGGAAACGCCCAGACCGCAGCAGCGGGGAAAACACGGACAAAAGGATCCAACATGACACGGAGGGAAAACAGGAAAATACAGAAAACGAACAGGAAGGGAGCGGAACATTACAGTACCCCCCCCTCAACGTACGCCCCCTGGCGTACCTGGCGGCCTGGTCTTAAGAGGGAAGCGACTGTGGAAATCCTGGATCAATGATTGATCCAGGATGAGGCTCCTGTGGAGCCACGACCGCTCCTCAGGACCATACCCCTCCCAGTCCACGAGGTATTGAAAGCCCCGACCTTTACGGCGGATGTCGATGATGTGGTCCACCGTGTAGGCCGGGGCGTTGTCGATGACCCGGACGGGTGGAGGAGGGAGGGTAGGGGCACTGAGGGGGCTGGAGGCGACAGGCTTGATCTGTGACACATGAAAAACGGGGTAGACCTTGAGGGAGGAGGGGAGGGAGAGTTTAACAGAAACCGGGTTAATGAGACAAACAACAGGGAAGGGACCAATAAAACGGGGCCGAAGTTTTTTAGAGGAGGAGGGAAGGGAAATGTTGGAAGTAGAAAGCCAGACCTGCTGACCGGCTCTGTACTTAGGGGCTGCGGTCCTGTGCAGGTCCGCCAGACGTTGGGAACGGGCATTCGAGCGCAGGAGTGCGGTGCGTGCAAGTCTCCACACGCGTTTGCACTTGAGGATGTGGGATTTGACGGAGGGGACTGCTACCTCAGCCTCCTGGGCCGACAGGAGAGGAGGTTGGTAGCCTAATGAGCACTCGAACGGGGACAACCCTGTAGACGCACTCTTAAGAGAGTTATGGGCGTACTCTACCCAGGGAAGAAAACGGCTCCAGGAGGCGGGATTGCGTGCAGTGACGCACCGCAGGGCGGCCCCCAGGTCCTGGTTCGCCCTCTCTGCCTGGCCGTTAGACTGGGGATGAAAACCAGACGACAGACTGGCCGAGGCCCCCAGGGCTACACAGAACGCCTTCCACACCTGGGAGGAGAATTGGGGCCCACGGTCCGACACAATGTCGGATGGGATCCCGTGCAGCCTGACCACATGAGACACCAGGAGCTCCGCAGTTTCGAGGGCGGACGGGAGCTTAGGGAGGGGAACAAAGTGAACCGCCTTGGAGAACCGGTCCACAATTGTCAGAATGACGGAGTTGCCTTCTGACAATGGTAGACCGGTGACGAAGTCTACGCCAATGTGGCTCCAAGGACGGCCCGGAACAGGGAGGGGAAGGAGAAGACCAGAGGGAGGCTGGTGGGAAGCCTTGCTCCTGGCGCACACCGCGCAGGCCAGGACAAAAGCACGGGTATCCTCCTTGAGCGTGGGCCACCAAAAACTCCTCCTGACGAGGGTGGTCGTTCTGGCAACACCTGGGTGGCACGCCAGACAGGAGGCGTGAACCCACTCAAGGACCTGGGAGCGGACGGGGTTGGGAACAAACAGGGAGGAGTTAGGGTTACTACGGGGGTCAGGGTGGGAAGTCTGGGCGGACCTCACAATCTCCTCAATCCTCCACGAGACCGCAGCCACCATACAGGAAGCCGGTAGAATGGACTCGGGGTCAGCAGGACTGGAGGGAAGGGAAAAAACACGGGATAAGGCATCCGCCTTGATATTGCGGGAACCGGGGCGGTAGGACACAGAAAAATTGAATCGGGCAAAGAATAATGACCACCTCGCCTGTCTGGCATTAAGCCTCTTAGCAGATTTTAAATAAATGAGGTTTTGGTGGTCAGTTAAAACAATAAAGGGGTTACCTGCCCCCTCCAGCCAGTGGCGCCACTCCTCAAGAGCCAGCTTGATGGCCAGAAGCTCCCGATCCCCGACATCATAGTTCCGCTCGGCGGAGGACAGCCTCCGGGAGAAGAAAGCACAGGGATGGAGCTTGTTGTCCAAGGCGGCTCGTTGGGACAGAATGGCCCCCACGCCGGTGTCGGAGGCATCCACCTCAATCGTAAATTGGCGGGTAGGGTCAGGGTGACAAAGAATAGGGGCTGAGGAAAACCGAGTCTTAAGGCGTTCAAACGCGAGCTGAGCCTCGGAGTTCCAACAAAAAGAAAAAGCAGTGGAGGTGAGTTTGGTTAGGGGAGCAGCAATGACACTGTAATTACGGATAAATCTACGGTAAAAATTGGCAAAACCAAGGAACTGTTGTAGGTGCTTACGAGAGGTGGGTTGGGGCCATTCTGTCACCGCCTTGATCTTGGCAGGATCCGCCCGGATGCTGCCCTCCTCGATGATGAAGCCGAGGAACGGGACTGAGGAGACGTGGAAGGAGCACTTCTCTGCTTTGACAAAGAGCTGGTTTTCCAGCAGACGCTGGAGAACCTCCCGGACATGGAGAATGTGCTCCTGAGGGGACTTAGAAAAAATCAAAATGTCATCGATATAAACAAACACAGTTTTCCCCAACAGGTCTCGCAGGACGTCATTTACCATGCCCTGAAAGACTGCCGGGGCGTTAGTAAGGCCGAAGGGGACCACTAGGTACTCGTAGTGGCCCAACGGGGTATTGAAGGCAGTCTTTCATACATCCCCCTCCCGTATACGCACCAAGTGGTACGCATTACGGAGGTCGAGCTTTGTAAAAATGACGGCCTGCGAGAGGGGTTCAAATGCAGTATTAATAAGGGGAAGAGGATATTTGTTGCGGATGGTTATTTGGTTTAGCCCTCGGTAGTCGATGCAGGGCCGTAGTGAGCCGTCCTTTTTCCCCACAAAAAAGAACCCAGCACCAACAGGAGAAGAGGAGGGGCGGATGATGCCCGAGGCGAGGGACTCATGAATATACTCCTCCATGGAGA
This sequence comes from Synaphobranchus kaupii, assembly GCA_029718625.1. Taxonomy (NCBI): domain Eukaryota; kingdom Metazoa; phylum Chordata; class Actinopteri; order Anguilliformes; family Synaphobranchidae; genus Synaphobranchus; species Synaphobranchus kaupii. Next base: position 32,844,648 of record CM056386.1, read on the forward strand.
GTTTCTCCGGGCCCGACAGACTGTAGAGACGACCCGACGGGAGCTTGGCTCCTGCCAGCAGGTCGATACAACAATCGTAGGGTCGGTGAGGAGGTAGGGACAGAGCGCGTGATTTGGAGAAGGTGAGGGAGAGGTCGTGATATTGCTTGGGGACGTTGGACAGATCGGGTTCGGGTAAGTTGGTGCTGGAATTCTTGGACCCCGGAGGGGGGAGAGCGGAACGGAGACAGCTAGCCAGGCAGTGGCTGCTCCACGCCAGGATACGACCGGCTTGCCAGTCGATATGAGGGTTGTGAAGGCGGAGCCAGGTCTGACCCAAAACTATGGGGGATTGTTGCGAATTAATGAGCAGAAGTTGAATACTCTCCCTATGATTGCCGGATAACACGAGCTGTACGGGAACGGTGGAGTGGGTGACTAACCCCAGACTTCTACCGTCTAACGCAAAGGCAGTGATGGGAGAGGGTAGTAGATCCGTGGGGATGCCGGCCCTCCTGGCGAAGGTGATGTCCATAAAGTTGGCGTCGGCCCCAGAGTCGATAAGGGCCGACGAAACTTCGGACTTGTCCCCCCAAAGGAGAGTGGCCTTGAAGACCAGGCGATTCTGAGCTGCATGGCAAGGTATGATTGGGCTCGTCAGTACGCCCAGTTTTACTGGCGAGCCTATTCTTTTGGGCGAATGGGGCATGAGGCGATCTGGTGGCCTGGTTTGCCACAGTAAAAACAAGATCTTGATCGCAGGCGACGTTGGCGCTCTTCGGCGTTGACCGCAACTCTGCCCAGTTGCATGGGCTCTTCCTCAGAGACACCAGACGCCGCCCTGGATCCAGAGGCAGAAGGGTGCGAGCGAGTGTGTTGTTGATGTTGATGCTGATGACCGGAGTTCCCCCCTCGCTCACGGGCCCGGATACGGAGTCGGTTGTCAATAGCGATGGCCAGGCTAATAAGGCAATTGAGTGACGTTGATTCCTCACGGGTGGCAAGTTGGTCCTTTAATTCTTCGCTAAGCGCCTGGCGGAAAGCCCCCTGAAGGGCGGTGTCATTCCATCCGGACTCCGCTGCGAGGGTACGGAATTGTATTGCCATTTCCGCGACACTGCGGCTTCCTTGACGGACCCGAAGTAGGCGTTGTGTTGCGTCCCGCCCACAGGTAGGGTGATCGAACACTCGCCGCATCTCAGCAGTGAAGGCGGCGAAGTTGATGCAGAGCGCGGCTTGGCTGTCCCAAATGGATGTAGCCCACTCCAGGGCACCACCTCCCAAACTGCTCATAATGAAGGCGATCTTACATGGGTCGGAGGCGAAGGAGGAGGGCTGCATCCGGAATACAATGTCGCATTTCATCAAAAATTTGCGACACTTTCCCAATTCCCCGCGGTATAATTCTGGGTGTTGAACGCGGGGCTCACGGAGAGAAGTGGGCACAGAAGGATCCACCGGCGGGTCCGGCGCGGGCGGTGTAGGGCCCACAGGAATACGCGGAAGCGGCTGGTGAAGAGCTAGCTGTGCTACTTGCTCCGTGATGACCCTCAGCACCTCCAGCACGTCATCCAAACGTCGGCCCTGTTGGTCGCTGACCGCAGTTTGGCAGGAGAAGGCGTGGCGAATTTGCTCTAGGTCGGCTGGGTCCATGATTTTTGGCCAGTTCGTTCTGTTACGAACCAGAAACGGGACGAACCCAAGTGCAACGACCAGGAGACAGATTCACAAAGAGGGTGTTTAATAAATTAAGTGTTGGGGTAGTCCCAACACTGTACAAGAGGGGAAAAAACACGATATCACACAGGAACAGTATGTAGCCCGGGACGGGCTGCTCCAAGCCGGAGCTGGACTGGCAGGCCTGGAATGTTTCGTTCCCAAACCGGAACTGGACTGGACAGGAACTGGACCGGAAGGTCCACACTGGAACACGGGTCTGGAACGGATTTGTTCCAAACCGGAACTGGACTGGACTGGAACTGGACCGGGAGGTCCACACTGGAACTGGGGTCTGGAACGGATTTGTTCCAAACCGGAACTGGACTGGACTGGAACTGGACTGGACTGGAACTGGACCGGGAGGTCCACACTGGAACAAGGGGTCTGGAACGGATTCGTTCCAAACCGGAACTGGACTGGACTGGAACTGGACCGGGAGGTCCACACTGGAACAATGGTCTGGAACGGATTTGTTCCAAACCGGAACTGGACTGGACAGGTAGGTGCGAGACTCACACCTGGACTGGAATTGCTGGGGAGCGGCTCACTACGGCAGGACAGGAACTGGACCGGATTGACTGCACCGGTACAGAACAAAAACAAAAGGTAGGGTTAGTGCAAGGGAAGGCACGGGAATGACCGGGAGGTTCTCACGGAGGTGCAGGGTTTGAGAGGGAGGTGGTTGGTGAAGCACGGCAGAGATGGGTTGTGTGGCGTAGCTGCGGTAGGTCCGGAAGGAGCTGACTGTCTCCAGAGCTCCAGGAGCCGGTGCCGAAGAACTCGTTGGCTTCTTCGGTCGGACAGGAACAACTGGAGGGTAGCCAGGTAGCAAGCTCTCCCGGAGCCTACACGAGCTGGAGGTGGAGGTACCGCAACACACACAACGATAACGGGGGGAAACGAACACTGCCACGGGTGAATGGGAGCTGGGTTAGATGGAGGAGAAGGGAAACAGGTTAGCTGCATGCACGACAAGAATTGACGGGGTGGTTAACTACCAGACTGTAGTTAGGAGCCGAACCCAAGCTGCACGGGGATAATATTCCCCGACCAAGCGAGTAGTTCTCTTTAACACGACCAGGAAAACAACGAGCATGAACACCGGGTGACGAACGTTAACGAACTGGCGCCGACTGGCAGCCAGCCGAAGGACTAAATAGTGAGGTTAATAATAGAACTAAACAAGGGACAGGTGTGGAAAATCAGCAGGAGTGATTACAAGACACCAGGTGAGGGAATGCATGCAACGAGGGGGGACGGAGTGAAAAGGCGGAAGTGAGACAACCAAACGAACAAGACAGGGAAGGAAACGCCCAGACCGCAGCAGCGGGGAAAACACGGACAAAAGGATCCAACATGACACGGAGGGAAAACAGGAAAATACAGAAAACGAACAGGAAGGGAGCGGAACATTACAAATATACTGCAATCAGATCAAAAACGTCTATGACGTAAAAGTTACTCACGCATAGCCTACATAGCGCGGTCTATAAGTTCTTAATTCGAACTTGCAAAAACTAGGCCTGCCTTTAAAAGTCTTGATATCAAAATGTGGCCAAGTTACAACTAAAAATATTGCCTATCGTAGCTCACACTAAATAAACTAAATAAACTAGCTCTATTCCAAAGCTGCATTAAAGTTGCATTAAATAATTTAGGAAAGTTTGGATAGCATTGCTTTGGAATAGAGCTAGTTTATTTAGTGTGAGCTACGATAGGCAATATTGTTAGTTGTAACTTGGCCACATTTTGATATCAAGACTTTTAAAGGCAGGCCTAGTTTTTGCAAGTTGGAATTAAGAACTTATAGGCTATGCGTGAGTAACTTGGCTTTTTTTACGATGTAGACGTTTTTGATCTGATTAGAATATACAGTACTCAAGTTGTCGTATACTCATGCTTTATGGGCTCATGATAACAATGATGATTAAAGCGCTACATAAACGTTGCAATCAGGCCCACCCTATAGAGCCATAAATCCAGGATCGTCTTCATGTCCTGTGAAACCACAGTGATTTGAGCATTTTCAATTGACCCTGTCTATTGATAATGGCTGAAACCTTCTGAAAATTCAGGAAAGTACAATGGTCAGACAGAAGGAGCAGTGATGTCAGAGGCCAGGCTGTTACTTTCTGGGATTAGGGAAGCGTCAAAAAACCTAAATGGCAACATGTCAAATAGACGTTTCCCTCTGAAGCGCACTCACAGCGTGCAGAAGTATGCCACAACTCTCCTAATCTGTGCTACCAGCTTCGGAATACACAGAGCCATAGAGCTGTTGATAAACCAAACACGTAGTCAGCTCGGCACATACAGGGGAACATGAGAAACTTAAGGATGTAAGGAGACTGCAATTAGCAGCTTTAATGACAGATAAATTCCCAGAAATGAGGCTTTGACTCGACTCGTTCGAAGAAAATGTAAAACCATTTGAACATCTCGAACAAAAAAGTATAATAAGTTGATTATTAAACATTAAACATTATTAGTATTTTTAATATGCGTAAATTCAAATGATGAATGGTTATAACATGTTTTCCTGTAACTGCAGCACAAGCCAATGCAGATGTACTATTGTTTGACACATTGTTCCACTGCCGACGCCGTGGAACATTCTAGGCTTAATAGATGGTCATACATGCCAACCTAACAGCAAGCAGAGCAGAGATCTCAGAGTGAAAACCTGTGCAGAGTCAAGGTGGGGGGGGAAACAACTAGGGGGATTGGGAGGCATGCCCCCCCCCCCGAGAAAATTTTGAGTTGTAGTAACCACAATAAAACACATTAAAACGACATCCTGTTACACACATATCCCGGTAAACATGTACTTTACATGTGTTTACCATTCCTGAACTTAACAAATCAGATGAGATCCGACTCTCCACTTGCCATTAAGCATTAGTGCTGTGTTCTTTTACATTTCAGGAGTGACCTGGAAATTGAAGCAGTAAGTGAACTGATCATTAGCAAAGACAGAAAACCATGAGACTCACGGGTAAACCGTGAGACTTGGCAGGTATGGATGGAACTTTAGGCAACCGGTTCTATAGTCTGCCATGTGTTGTAAAGCCAGTGCTGCTGGACTGTAGAAAGTACTTTGTAGGATTATAATGAGTGAGTAGCTACAGGGCAAGAAATGGCACACTGGCAGTCTCCAGAGAGTAAGGCACAGCTTATTTCTACACTGCAGATTAATCTTTTCCACTTTTCCACAGAGAACATCACTATGATGAAGTACACTACATATATTCTCTCTGTGGAACTGAATCTAGAGGGATTGTATATACAGTTCCCTCCAGAATGTTTGGGGAAAAAAAACATATTTTTCTTGATTTTGATCTGTACTCGATTTGTAATCATGAAGAAGAAAGAGAGCACTAGTGAGCTCAATATTCACAAAGGGCCTGATAGGCCACCTCTACAGGAAGATAGGATAGGAAGACCTCTACAGTTGATGACCGAAGAACTCTCACCATAACAAAGAAGAACCGCGGACAAATGAGCCCAAGATTCACTTGTATCAGAGTGATGGCACGAGCACAGTGTGGAGGCCAAAATGAACTGCCCAAGATCCATAGCAACCCCCCTCATCTGTGAAACATGGTGGTGGGGGCGTTAAGGCTTGGGTATGTACGGCTTCCACATGTACTGGCTCACTTGTCTTCATCGCCGATGTAACTGCTGATAGCAGCAGCAGAATTAACTCTGAAGTGAAGTGTAGAGAAATCTTATCTGCTGAAGTTCAAGCAAATTGCCTCCAAAATCATTGGACGGCACTTCATCCTTCAGCACAACAATGATCCCAAACATACTGGAAACTGGAAAATCCTTGACTGGCTAAGTCAGTCAACCGATTTGAATCTAATTGAACATGCGTTTCTTATGCTTGAAGAGAAAACGTAAGGCAACAATACAGCTGGCTGCAATACAGGCCTGGCAGAGCATCACCAGAGAAGATACTCAGCATTAAGTGATGTCTATGGGTCACAGACGTCAAGCAGTCATTGCCTGCAAAGGATATGTGACAAAGTACTAAACATGACTATCCTTTATTAAAAGCTGTGAATCTGCACTTTAACCGCGTGTGAATTGTTTGATTACAAATCTAGAATTGTGGGTGAGTAGAGTCAAATCAAGAAGAAATATAGCATTCTTTACAATTCACAAACAGACATTTATATGAAGAAACATCATGTACAATAGAGAAAGGGGTGATGAATAAATAAATGCAGATAAAAATGAGTAATATTTTTACCTAGAAAATACATAAAGCATTTTTACAAACGTATCCAGACATGTTTGTGGGTCAGATGGTGGCAAATAAGTAATAGTACCAATTTTCTTAACATAATAGTATTTATGATATTTGCAAACAGAATTTTGTGAACACAAGGATATCTATGCTCTGTAGGACCACACAGGTTTTGATAGAAATCCAAATAAATAAATACATAATAATAATAATTATTATAATAATAATACATTTTATTTATTCTGTGCTTTTCATAGACCCAAATTCATAGGATGCAGCCAATTGTTCAAACATGCCCTATAGTGTAGTAATTTTTCTGTTTAATTTCTAAGTGCAACACACTATAAATTATTTTCATTTTGCAGTTTGATGTGGCACATACAGTTTCATTGACCACATTCTCTTGAGATGGTAAGATGAAGAAACACAGGGTCAAGTTGCATTAAATAATTTAGAAAAGTTTGGATAGCATTGCTTTGGAATAGAGCTAGTTTATTTAGTGTGAGCTACGATAGGCAATATTGTTAGTTGTAACTTGGCCACATTTTGATATCAAGACTTTTAAAGGCAGGCCTGCCAGTTTGGCAGGAAAATGGGAAGAAGAAGAAGAAGAAGAAGCAGAAGAGGAAGGAGAAAAACGGCAAAATAACCCAAGGTTGGGGCTTTATTGTGTGGATGTGTGAAGTTGTATCTGAATGCTGTGTGGTTACATGAGGTCAGAACATACAGAAGTTAATGTTTTTAAGGGCTGAGAGTCTATGGTCATTGTGGTTACTTCTGTAGGAAACCCTGAAAAGTGCCAAACTTTTGTATAGGTATGGGGCATGCCCCACCAAGCCGTAACTTGGCGGATGGCATACCTGCCATCCCAATTCGAAATTTTTTTGCGTACTCTACGACTTTCTTGCCCTATCTACTCATCAAGGCTACTCAACAGTGTGGAAGAGTGCTGATTCGGACACGGCCTGTGTCTCTGGAGACTTATTCTTTTGGTGCTCAATTGACTCAATTACTTCTTCGAAGGTAATAGGTTGATCACATAGATTTTTGTGCAGATTATCTGTTTTTGTTTTTTTTAATTCAAGAAGTCAGTAATAGTTTTCTCATTGTATTCTGAGCTGTGTTTTTATATTTTATTTGAGTCACTACTGATAAGACCATTAATATTCAGTTGATGAATGATATTTGTCTTTTCTAATCTAAAAAAAAGAGGAATTTTGTTCATCCTCCTCAAGCCATCTTCCCCTTGATCTTATAAAGACTCCTTCAGCTTTTCATTTGTAAATGTCATCTAATTTGCCCTGTAAATCAAACAAATTTGTTTTATCTATTCAAATTTCTCCATAAACATCTTTAAATTGGAATCCAGGGTGTGTAGATCTTTTTGGTGGTTTGTGCTCCATTATCTGGAGCTATATTAATGTCTCCTCCTAGAAGAAGAATGGCAGAAGGATACTTATTAAGCCAGAATATGATTTTTTCTCCAGCTGTGTCAAATAAATTATGATTTCTGTTTGAGGTGTTATATCCATAAATGTTGATCAAAATAGTAATTATATGGTTGATAGAGATAACCATCAAAATAAAATGACTACTATTATGTAACACATCTCCAGCAAATTTGTTTTGGAACGTTGTGACACCTGCTGATCGTTCTGATCCGTGGGACATCCAAACATCATTTCCCCATTGAGACCGCCATAGATTCATATAATTTATGGTCGAGTGAGACACAAATCTGTGTTGTGTTTTTTGGCAAAAATAAAAAGAGCTTTACGTTTAACAAAATCTCTAATTCCCCTGGCATTTAGAGAGATAATAGATATAGACATAATACACTTCAAATAAAAAGAACAGTCAAATAGAAAATAGGTAGCAAAAAGTTGCTGAGTTAATTTTGCAAAATGAATAACAACTGAACAGAAGCTGGTTTAGTTTCTGTAAGTTAGCCTAATGACCATAAGATAACAAATGCAGAACTGAATTCCTGAACAAGGGTTAAAGAAACATTGCAGTGTGGCTAAACTCAAAGGCCTGGCATTCTTGATCTTTTTGCTTATTCTGTGGGTCACTGTTTGCCACTGAAGTTTCACTTCTTAACTTAAACCCCCCTCCCTCTTAGGTTGCTTAATAAAATTAGTGATAAAATAAAATAGTGAAGTTGTGCTTGGGGTCTGGCCCCCTCTTGTGGTCATTATGTTCAATGTGTACAAAGTACACTGCAAGTCACCTGACCACACCACCACCTATTACCTATGAGAATAATCATTCAGCAAGCCATCAAACACAATGCATTTCCCCTGGTCTACGGTTCTGCTATTTACTTAATTTAATGTCTTACCATTAATTGTAGCTGTTTGTAGCATGCCAGGAGATGTATTCCTTCCTGCATATAATTTTCAGCCTCAGTCATTTTAAACTCTCATGCATGCACAGTTTATAAAGATGAATGTGTGTAGACGAAAAGCACAGTGGGATTGTGTTTCAGTGATCTTATTACTGATAATCCCTGGTGTGGTTGCACAGGATAGCTTTGTCTGACATCATGTCCGTTGGACCCTGAGAGAGGATGCGTCTTTCTGTGCTACACACACACACACACACACACACACACACACACACACACACACACACACACACACACACACACACACACACACACACACACACACATACACACACACATACACACACACACATACACACACACACACACACACATACACACACACACACACACACACATACACACACACACACACACATACACACACACACACATACACACACACACACACACACATACACACACACACACACACACACACACACACACACTCTGTTCTTTCATTTGAGCTGTGTGAGTGGACGTGTCTTTATACAAATGTTAGGGCTGCATTGAGGCTCATTGTAATGTCGATCCAGTTCCTCTCTCCCTCCCCAGGTGCAGTGGAGGGCGGGGGGTTGCCACGGTCACAGAGTGAGACCACCACAGGACTGGCTGGGTCCCGGTGCCACGGGCGGAGCCACATTGAGCAGAGACGTCATACTATCAAAAACTGAGTCGATTACGGAAGGGTGTGAACACACATACGCACACGCACACACACAAACACAGGCACGTGCAAACACACAGACACATACACACGCACACACTGGTTCTGCAGCCATTTCCAGTCAACAATTCCGAACTGTTGTTCATTGATACCATTACCTGGATTTCTTTTTTTTCTTTTTTACAATTTAGCATATTTTTTCTTTATTCTCCTCATTTGAATGCCCTTTTTTCTTATTTGTGATTTATTATTGTGACCCCCTTCAGAAGCAGATGTTCAGGGTGGAGCTAGGATGCACCTTCCCGGGGTATTGGGTGGACTCGTTTTGCAAGCGGGAGGCCTCTCGACCTTGACCGAGTGGGCATGTTCTGAACTTGTTTTGCACAAAAAGCAACGGCTGGGCGTCGCCACTCTGTCCACGAGAAACTATAGGCGAAGTCGGCGAAGCACTTGTGAATCTTGTCAAATGCTAACGAGTGGTTCCAAATGAGTCATGTTGGTTTTTGGATCTTTTGATTTGCTTATGATGCAAGCTGCCGATTAGGGCGCCCGTTTATACTCGATTCCAGCAGCGAGCTCCTCCTGCACCCGCCACGTGATGCGGGATAGCCCGAGATGGTCAAAACGAGTCCACCCATTGCGGGCTATCCCACATTACGTGGCAGGCAAGGGAAGAGCTCACTGCTGGAATCGAGTATAAACGGACGTGCATCATAAGCAAATCAAATGATCAAAAAACAAGAAAAACCAGTCCACCCATTGATAAGGTGAGCGTGTCTGCAGTAGAGGACGCGCTTGCCTGGCCTTCACCAAACAATTCCTCTATCCTCGTATCCAATGTTGCGTAGTAGCTAGTTACAAGTAGCGACACTACTAGTTTAACTACATTTTCCAGTAGTTTGACAGTAGCTCAGCTATTTTCTAAATAATGTAGCTTTTCCAGTAACTAGTTCCTTTTTCCACCAAGTGTAGTGTGACCAAACGCTACATCGCTTCTTTCTATTTCACGTCAACATTATTTACTTTTAAATCAAACAAATCGCAACACACAAATAAGCTACTTGTGTCCACCAGGCACCATAGCACATAGTTCCAGACTTCTGATAGGTGTAGGACTTGCATGCTGCATGTACCCGGATGTAAATGTAACTTCTCTGCCTATAACGGGTAATAGAATGGGCTTTTAAGCAGAGGCTGATGCAGAGTCAGCTACCTTCAGCAGGTCATTGGTAACCTTTAACAGGGCTGTTTCGGTGCTGTAAGTGGGCCGAAAACCGAACAACAGATGTGACTGGAGCTGAGAGGCTACAACTTTCTCCAATGTTTTGGAGAGAAATGGGAGGTTGGAGATTGGCCTGTAATTGGATAAAAGCTCTTGGTTGAGTTTTGGTTTCTTTAGGAGTGATGTAACAGCTGCGGTTTTGAAATGGGTGGGCACCTCACCACTCTGTAAAGATTTGTTTATTAGTATGGAGATGAACTGAGCCAGGGTTGGTAAGCAGGCTTTGACAGTGGTGTGGGAATGGGGTCAGGGGAGCAGAAAGTTGACTTGGATTTAGCTATGATAGCCTGCACTGCAGATGGTGTAACCTCTGGGAAGCTGGGTGGGGCCAGTGAAGGGGGGGGGGGCATATGGGCAGGGTCACAGCTGCTATGGTGGCGACAATGTTGGCTCTGATGTCGTTGACTGAATTGTTGGGGTTGAGGAGGCGGTTAATTGTAGCGAATAGGGTTCTGGGATTATTATCAATCATTGTAGAATAGGAAGTTGAGCGGGCAGTTTTTAGGGCAGCAGCGTAAGCAGATTGGTGGTCTCTGAAGGCCAGCACATAGACAGTGAGACCGTCTTTCTTCCACCACCTCTCAAGCTTGCGACCGTGTGTGTCTTCATTCTGCCCAGATCGTCAGTGAACCAGGAAGATGAGCGTTGGAAGGTGGCTTTACTTAGTTGTTCTGGGGCGAGGGTGTTGAGGGAGGTAGTCAGAGTGGTATTATAGAGGTTGATCATTTCATCAGGAGACAGTGAGGTGTAGTCGGTTGAGAGAGTGGGCATTATAGATTCGAGAAAGAGGGCAGGTTCCAGATTTTTCAAGTTGCGGTACTTCATGATACTCTCAGGGCGGAGTTGGGAGGATGGAACAGCCAGTGACAGGGTAACAGCTTTGTGGTCGGAAACTCCAAGCTCTAAGATGTTGAAATTAGAGGTAGGTATGTCACCAGTGATAATGAGGTACAGCGTGTGGCCACGGTTGTGTGTAGGACCGTAGATATGTTGTGTGAGGTTCAGAGTGTCAAGATGGGTCAGGAAGTCAGTAGCCATGGAGCATTTGGGGGAGTCGATATGTATATTAAAATCACCCAATATCACAATATTGGAGAGAGTGGGACATACAGAGGTCAGGAAGTAAAAAAATTCTGAGATGAAGGATGAGTTGGATTTAGGAGGGCGGTATACCAGGATGACCATTAGAGAATTTGGTGGATCACATTTAAAAGTGAGACACTCAAATGACTGAGTTTCATATACCGCCAGTGGTGGAAGGGATATAGAGTCTTTGTAAATGGCAGCAATTCCCCCACCATGGCCATGAGCACAAGCTTTTTCAATGTATTTGTAGCCTGGTGGACACACCTCGTTTAGATGGTAAAAATCACCCTCTTTATTCCAAGTTTCAGTCAGACAAAACATATCGGGGCAGTCATCGGTAATAAAATCATGCAGAAGAGCGGATTTGTTCGATAGTGACTGGGTGGTAAACAGCACAATGCGAGCTTGGTTTGCAGGGAGGGTGACAGTTACACATTTGCACAACGGTTGCAAAAGACTGTAATCTACAGCTCGAGGTGAATAATGCATGCATTTATGCAACATTATGAAGTTAAAGTTCGGATTGCAGCTTGGTTTCCAGTCGTAACCACGTCCAGAGCCCCTGTGAAAATATTAATTTCTATTAGGTATACCATTTTTACAACCATGGATTCATTTGTGGGAGATGGTGTGTTGGGAAGCAGACAGCTTCGAGAAAACCATGGTGATAAAAGTAATCGGACCAACCGTGATTGATGGTATCCTGTCCTACTGGATCCAAACAGGCACAAGAAAAGTCGGATCACTGCTGTTAGGTCTATGGAGTATGGTGGCGGTCAGGCGGGTTTGAACGCAGGTAAATACCGGTAAAAATTTGGGACAAATGAAAGCAATCCGAAATTTATAAAAATGAAAACCCCACGAAGACCATGGATTGCAAAAACCGTAGGTAACCTACAGATCGCAAAACCGAGAGTAGGCTAGGCTAGCCTACGGATTTCCACGTTGAGATCTTTTTTTTGGCTAATGGCTATGCCATTGTTAGACTATCGAGTCTTGATTTGTAAAGAAAAATACTTGTTTCTCAATAAGTAACTTTTATTTGAATAATAACAATTATAAATAATAACAAAAATATGATAATATTTAAACACACCTAAACAGTTGAGAGCTTTATCAAAACTAGACTCTAGAATAATAAACAGTTGAACATTTACCACGCTATTAACAATTTACACATTGGTTTTATGCCCTGACAACGGTCATTTACATTTTCAAATTCTTCTTTAAAAAGATGAGCGTGTTCACATTCTTTGAACAGTTAAGAGCTTTAACAAACTAATATCTGAAATAATAAACAGTTGAACATGTACCACGCTATTAACTATTTACACATTTTTTTTCATGCCCTGACAACTGTCATTTACATTTTCAAATTCTAAATGAGAATGGAAGAGTTGCCTGTGTCAATGTTTTTTTCCCAGTCAAATCTATTTCTTTGTGATGCCTGCGAATGTGTCCTGCCATATTTGACGTGTTGCCTGAGGTGGCGTATGGTACTCGCGTGTAGCATAGCCGACAAACTGTTGTTTTTTTGTCAATGACGCGTTCGTTGTTTATATAACTCACGGGGAAGGCAAAATTTCGATTTGGAATCGGTATCGTGACACCCCTAGCAGATATATATCGATAATCATTGAGAAATTTCCCCAATTATTGCTGCATGAAAGAAGCATGAGGCCAGGCCTAATAAACATAGAAAGCAGCTTTTCACTCATTCAGCTGTCACTCTTCAGCTGTCTTATCTATCCTTACCTTTTTTTTAAACAGTACTACAAAGTAGCAGGTATACACTCTTCAGTTTTAGCTTATTTATACTAGCTAACGTTATGTTTTTTTTATGCATTAGGCCTACAGAAGATTTTACGTGATTCCGAGCCATTTGTGCTGGTTAGCAATGCTCCGTACGCAGTTAAGATTTGACTAATTTCACACTTTTTGAACTTATAATGTAAACACAACAAATGGACAAATATTTAATAAATCTAACTAAGTCACAAATATACAGTTTGTCACGAAATGACTGACAGAAACAGAGTTAGCTAAATAGCTGGCTGCTGTTTGTGTTGTGGCGGAAGTAATTTTACCGGAAATGCGTAGTATAGCCGCCGTGCATAGAGCCAATAGAACAGAATATTGGCTGTGCTGATCTGTTTTCGGTGCCCTCAGAGTCCTACTCTTATCATTGATCGAATGTTGGGAAGATGTGAGTTTAAAAGTTGCAAAAACTGTCCTTATATCGCATTAAAATTACATATAAGGACAGTTATTGTCATAATACGTTTATTTAACCTCTTACTACCAAGGGCAAAATATACCAATTTTCGCCTGTTTTCACTAATGACCAACAAAGCTGTTTATCTCAAAAAATTGTAAAGGCTACAAATATGTTTTATAGCTTTTATTAAAACGGAGAACTGCACTATTGTGACTAAGCAGTCAGAATTCATATACATACACTTTTTACTACTTAATTACAACAATTTATGTACAGAAATTGTGAAAAAACTAAAAAACGGGTACCCTCTTTGCGATTCCTCAATATGCTGCCTATCTCTGCTAAAATATGGTGTCAATATATCAAACCATTCAAATTCTACAGAGTTTTTTTTTCAGGTGAACCATTTCGGTTACAAAAGTTGGCACAAATTGTGCCAAATTGTGCAAAATGGCAAGGTTCCAGAAAAGTCAATATGATTTCTTTTTTAGGTTTTACAATAAAATTTGATAATTTGTCAATATTGGCAATAAAAGCTCATTTTTAGATGTGTTTTTGGTGTGTTTCATATTACACAACTAACTAGCCTACCCATGCTCCCCAAAAAGCTCTCCAAACCCATGTAGCAGCACAGTGAATCTTGTATTCCACCAGAGCCCCATTAGCCAGAAATGAGTCCAGGCATATGCAAACGAGATATTAAATCAAATGTCCACCAGTTTCCTAGATAAAATAAACCCCTGCATAATAATCAACAACAAACTCATCCTCATGTTATCATGTTATCTCTCCATCATGTTACATCATGCATAAATTGCTCATTTGTTTACCTGCACAGCCTGCTGTACTGCATACAGAACAATTTACTCAATTTGTGGAACAAAACAAACCCTTCAGATGCCATTTGATGACGGTTTTGCATAAATCTCTGCAATCAAGTACAAAACCCCTTTGGCTAAAATATACTAAGCCACTGGCTGAGTTTCACAACGCCAAACTGAGCACAGCCGAACTACTCGTGATGAAGAGCAGAAAAGCACAAGTCAGTTTAAAATAGGAAAAAAATCATGTACAGCCATATGAAAGTTTTAAAGTATTTTTTCTTGAAGCCTAAAGGTATAATGATTTTTCAAACCAAAGTTTTGTGAAATACAATTAAACAGAACAGTTTACCAGAACATTGTTTATGGTGTGACCCCAACTGCTCTGGGACAGGGGGCCGGTTCTGGAGGCGATGGCAGAGGCGATGGCAGACCGCGAACGCTCTCTCCCACTCGTGGCGTGCCGTCCCCTGCTGGATAGCCACAAATGTCAGTGCCCCAGGCCTCGCCCCCCACATCACTTCTCCCCAACAGTGCTGGATCACGTTCATCCCCAGCACTCCCCTCTCAGAGCCCAAACAGTAATCCCGCACAATGACCACCCCCTTCACCGGCACATGGACTCCTCCCACTACAAAGTCCATCACCACATAGCCGACAAACAGGATCTGTAACCCATTTGCTGCACGTAGGTTGAGCCACTCAATCACGGCGGGATTCTGGATGGGCCTGTCCCCGAACCACCGCCGGCAGTACCCCTCACTGAATAAGGTGACCAAAAAGGCAAAGAACAGGGAAGGCTAAAGTGAAGGGCTGGAAACAGGGTTGGTGAAACTAATAGGGCTGGGCAGGTGATGGGGCAGGTGATGGGGCAGGAGCGAGCACGAATGGGAAGCAAGCTGGATGGGCTGGAGCAAGGAAACGAGAACAAACAAACAGGTTAAATGCGAAATACAACAGACAGATGACCGGGTAAAGTCTAGACGGGACTAAGACAATACAACGAACTGGCGAAGAGGCAGTGAAACAAGGGAACTTAAATAAGGAGGGGAACAGGTGAAAGGGCTGATTGAATAACTAAAAGGAGTGAGGAATGTGTGCGGGTACTGATGGGTATGGATGTGGCTCCAAGGTCGGCCTGGGACAGGGAGGGGACGGAGGAGACGCCTCCAACGTGGGCCACCAGTAGCTCCTTCTGACCAGGTACACCGTGCGCTGGACCCCCGGGTGGCAGGACAGGTGGGAGGAGTGTGCCCACCGCAAGACCTGGGAGTGGACTGAGTCCGGGACAAAGACACGAGAGTCTGGGTTATTGCGGGGGTCCGGCTGGTCTTCTCGATCTCCCGCATAACCGCAGCCACCACACAGCTCCCGGTTGCCAACATCGTAGTTCCGCTCCGCATGGGACAGCCGGCGAGAGAAGTAGATGCAAGGGTGGAGCTTGAGGTCCTCACTGGACTGGTGTGACAGGATGGCCCCCACACCGGAATCGGAAGCATCCACCTCCACCAAAAACTGGTGGCTCGGGTCAGGATGGGTCATGATAGGTGCGGAGGTAAATCTGGACTTCAGTGTGGAAAAAGCAGAGTTAGCTTCGGGTGACCAGACAAAGGGAACAGAGGTGGAGGTAAGGTTGGTGAGAGGGACGGCGACTTGGCTGTAGCCACGAATAAACCGTCTGTAAAAATTGCGAACGCCAGGAACGGCTGCAGTTGTTTACGGGAGGTGGGTTGTGGCCACTCCGTGACAGCTTGGATCTTGCTGGGGTCCGGCTGAAAGTGTCCACTCTCAATAATGAACCCTAGAAAGGGTACTTGAAAAAGGGGACGTGAAATTCACATTTCTCTGCCTTGACATAAAATTTGTTCTCCAGGAGGCGTCGCAAAACCTCTTGAACATGCTGGACATGCTCCTCTGGGTTTTTAGAATAAATTAGTATGTCGTCGAGATACACAAAGACTGACCGATTCAGGAGGTCCCAGAGGACATCGTTGATCAGGGCCTGGAACACCGCTGGGGCGTTAGTAAGCCCGAAAAGGATGACCAGGTATTCGAAATGCCCCAGAGGCACTCGTCTCCCTCCCGGATCCGGACCAGATGGTAGACGTTCCGGAGGTCCAACTTGGAGAAGACGGCGGCTCCATGGACTACCACAGTAGTCGATACAGGGGCGAAGGGTACCGTCCTTCTTGGACACAAATAACCCAGCCCCCACAGGAGAAGATGACGGGCGAATGATACCTGCAGCCAGCGAATCATGGATGTACGTCTCCATGGAGGCCTCTCCAGATGGGACAGGTTGTAGAGACGACTGGAAGGCAAGGTGGCCCCTGGGAGCAGATCGATACCACAGTCGTCCAGTCTGTGAGGAGGCAAGGTCAGAGCAAGAGACTTGTTAAACACTTCCGCTAGATTGTGATACTGAAACGGGACCAAGGACAGATCAGGCGGCGGAGAACAAGGGACAGGTTTGGTGCCTCCTGAAGGCAGTTGAGCAGACTGGAGACAGGTGGCGTGGCAGTGTGAACTTCAACTCTGGACTTAGGCGGTTTCCCAGTTGAGGTGAGGATTGTGGAGTTTCAGCCAAGGTTGCCTAAGGACTAAGGGAGACTGAGATGCGTTGAGAATGTGAAATTGAATGATCTCCCGGTGGTTGCCAGACAGGACAAGTTGGAGCGGAACCGTGGAGTGGGTGACCTGAGCGATGATTTTGCCGTCCAGAGAGTAGGCATTCAGTGGGTTGGTTAGTGGTTTGGTGGGTATGCCAGCACGGGAGACGAGTGAGGCGTCCAAAAAGTTGGAGTCGGCTCCGGAGTCGATTAGGGTGGACAGAGACAGAGATTAGCGATCCCAGCAGAGCGTGGCATCGAGCAGGAACCAAGACTGGGCAGTAGCAGGGGCAGAAATAGGGCTCACCAGTATGCCCAGCTTCACTGATGAGCTGCCCCCTCTTGGGCGAGTGGGACAAGCCGATAGCCGGTGACTAGGCTTCCCGCAGTACAAACAGGACCCGGCTTGGAAACTTTGTCACCATTCTTTGGACGTGAGCCGGGTTCTACCCAACTGCATGGCTTCTTCGTCGGGTGAGTCCGGGCTTGAACGTAGAAGCTGGGTGGAAGGACCGTGGTGTCCCATCTTCTCCCTCATCCGGGACTGTATCTGGTGATCCAGGGAGACAGTGAGTGAGATCAGACCGTCCAATGAGCTGGAGTCATCCCGGACCGCCAACTCGTCCTTAGGCCCCTCCCTCAGACCGTTCTGGAAGGCCCCCTGGAGTGCGGCGTCGTTCCATCTGGACTCGGCGGCCAGGGTGCGGAATTCCACGGCATATTCTGCGGAACTACAGGACCCCTGGCGGAGGTGGAGCAGGCGTTGGGCGGCGTCGCGGCCGCAGAGCGGGTGGTCGAAGACCTTGCGCATCTCCGCCGAGAAGGTCGGGAAATGGATACTGGCGGGCAGCTGATTATCCCACACCACGGTAGCCCAATCCCGCATGCTGCCTCCCAGCCAGGCCATCACAAAGGCGATCTTGCTCTGGTCTGAACCATAGGAACCGGGCTGTAGCTTGAACACAAGATCGCACTGCATGAGGAAGCCCCGACATTTCCCCAAATCGCCCAGGTAGCGCTCGGGATCGGGAATGCGGGGCTCTCTGGCTGGGAGGAGCGGCGGGACCGCAGGTTGCACCTCGGGAGCCTGGACCGGCCGGCCAGCTGGCGGGGAGCCTTGGGAGCGGCAGCTGGGTGGTGAGCTGTGACATCAGGGGCCCCATCGGACCCACTCGGTCGGCAATGGCATTCAGGGTCTCCTGGACGTCAACCAGCTGCTGGCTGTGCCGGCAGATGATGGACCCCTGGCAGGCGAGGGCATGTTGGAGTTTATCCGAGTCCGCTGGGTCCATGCTGGCCAGTTCGTTCTGTTATGGATTAGAACACTGGTATGGACCCAAATGCAGGACTCGGAGGCAAGCTCAGGCAAAAACTCCGCACAGAGTATAATTTATTGAACAAGAACAAAAAGGCAAAGAACAGGCAAGGCTAAGGTAATGGGCTGGAATCGGGGTTGGTGAAACTAATAGGGCTGGGCAGGTGACGGGGCAGGAGCGAGCAGGAATGGGAAGCAGGCTGGACGGGCTGGATCAAGGAAACGAGAACAAACAAACAGGTTAAATGCAAAATACAACAGACAGATGACCAGGTAAAGTCTAGACGGGACTAAGACAATACAACGAACTGGCGAAGAGGCAGAGAAACAAGGGAACTTAAATAAAGAGGGGAACAGGTGAAAGGGCTGATTGAATAACTAAAAGGAGTGAGGAATGTGTGCGGGTACTGATGGGATAATTAAAGTGTGTGCAGAATGTGAGCAGAGGGGGAGAGTGATAGGCTGCATGATAATGAGGAACAAAACCAGGGAACCATGCCCAGCCTGCACAAACACGGAACAGACAGGGTGAACTGAAAAACACGACATGAAACAAGAGGAATGGGAAAACAAGAGAAACAAAAGGAAAGGTGGACTGGAGGGAAACAGCGATCTCACAACTCCTCTCATATATTTTTATATGTTGTCATTTCATTTGAGTAACATTACCCACCTGAAAGACGAGAGATGGGTTGTAGCCTTTTAAGACTTGTATTCTTGGAAAAGTGGTTTGAACTGGTGTTTACTTAAATAAAAGTGTCACAGTGGCAAACTGACTTTATGATTTTACAGTTTCAGCCACTCCAGAACTCTTAAAAACATGGGGAACAGAACACAAAGTAATAACATTCAAGTATGATGACTAATATCAGATAAAATAAATATCAGATAAAAGTTAAATCAACAATGAAAAAGTAGTGCAATATTAAATACAAACCAAATGATTTGATATGCACAAATGAATACAGAATACATTTTAAAAAGTAAAGAAAAATAGAATCTCAATTAAAAATACAATTTTCCATCTGTACCACAAACACAATAACAAATATAGCTGCAAGCAGTGATTCCCGGGGACCAAGCGGCATGAACAGCATTTGTCAAACAGAGACTGCAAAATGGTAGACAGCTCTAGACGAGGTTGACCCAAAAAGCAAATATTTGTTTCTAATCAGTGCTTTTTTATTTATTTTATTTATTTATTTATTTCGGCATGCATATAGTTACACTTTATCACAATTTCTGTAATATGCCCTGACAAAACACATTACTTGCCGAAAAGGGATACGGGAAAAAGCAGCCTGCTTATCATAGTCCCGCCCCATTTCCCTCATTATTTTACATGTTCATAATATACATTTGTTTAAAACAAATTTTTTGTATCACAACAGCATAACTGAATTTTCTTTATAACAAAACAGTTTGAGAAAGAAAAAATAAGCTAAAGTAAATTAAAATAGACATTAAAGTCCAAATAAGTCGAATTTGAATATACATGTCATACATTAGTCAAAACAATTTGTTTCATTTGTTTCATTTCAACAGCAGACAGTCCCCATTTGATAATTTCCTACCATCTTACATCTTATCTTACTCTTGAAGGTCTTTAGGTTTATAGACATTTTAAGCTCATCGTGTAAACCGTTCCAGAGCTTAACCCCCACAATGGATAATGAATGACCTCTGAGAGTTGACTTTATAGTTTTTTGTTTATATATCATGTTTCCTCTTAAGTTATGCATGTCATCTCTCTTTTGAAACAGTTTCTGTATATTTGAGGGTAAGAGATTTTTGGATGCTAAGAATAATATTTGTATGGTATTATATTTAATTATATCCTGCCACTTAAGAAACTTTGCCTTAATAAACAAGTCATTTGTATGGTCTCTATATGGGACACCATATACCACTCTCAATGCCCTTTTTTGAAGTTTAAACAGCATCTCTGTAGTTTCTTTATAAGTGTTCCCCCATACTTCAACACAGTAGTGCAGGTGAGATGTTATGAGTGCTGAGTAAATTGTCCTAAGTGAATGTTGATTTAGTAATTTCTGCATTTTCCACAAAATAGACACACTTTTGGCCAACTTACATTGAACTAGCTTCACATGTGATTTCCATGTCAGGAGGCAATCTACCGTAACCCCCAGAATCTTATGTTCATTCACTCGTTCAATGTTGATACCATTTACCTGTAAGTTTATGTTTTCCTTCATGCCTCTTTTCCCAAATAATATGAATTTTGTCTTTGAAAGGTTTAGTGATAGTTTATTAATATTAAACCACGTGTGAAGCTTTGACATTTCATTGTTCACTGATGTGACCATTTGATTAAGATCTTTTCCTGAGCAGAGGATGTTTGTGTCGTCCGCGAATAAAATTAATTTTAAAACGTCAGATACTTTGATTATGTCATTGATATATAGTATAAATAATTTTGGTCCTAAGACTGAACCCTGTGTGACCCCACAGTTGATGTTCAGGCATGTTGATATGTTGTCCCCTATCTGTACAAATTGAACTCTATTTGATAGGTAACTCTTAATCCATTGTAATGCGATTCCTCTAATTCCATATCTGTACAATTTTTCGATCAATATGCTGTGGTTTATCGTGTCGAAAGCTTTTTTCAGGTCGATGAAAATCCCTATGGTGAATAATTTACGGTCTAGCGCGTCTTTGATAAATTCTATGGATTCTGTTAGGGCCATTGCTGTTGAATGTTTTTTCCTGAATCCGTATTGGCTGTCACATAGCAGCTTGTGTTTATCAATGAACTTATCTAATCTGACATTAAAGAGCTTTTCAATAATTTTTGAGCACTGTGGTAAAATTGAAATCGGACGATAATTTGAAAACTCCTGTTTGTCTCCACTTTTGTACAGAGGAAGAACTTTTGCTATCTTCATTTTATCGGGAAACACGCCATTGCAGAAAGATAAATTACATATATATGTTAAAGGAGGTATGATCGCTTTTGATATCCTTTTTAATAATGTCATGTCTATCTGATCTGCGTCAATGGATGTCTTAGCTGTACAGTCTCTCAGGATTGTTTTGATTTCATTTTGTGTGACAGGATTTAAAAATAAAGACTCTTGTTTTGTCTCCCCGCCCCTATCCCAGTGATCCCACTGCTGGAGTGAGGATGGAATGGCCTTGGCTAGTTCTGAACCTACACTAACAAAGTATTTGTTGAAGCTCTCGACTATCACTTTCTTATCGTCTTCCCTCCTATTGTTTATATTGAAATAGTCGGAGAATGTCCGTTTGGCCTTTCTGCCTGAGACGTAATTTATTATTTTCCAAAGATTTTTAGTGTAGTTCTTGTTTTCTGTTAGTAACTTGTCATAATAGTCTTTTTTATGTTTCCTCAACAAATATGTCACTCTGTTTCTATAGTGTTTGTACTTTGCATATGATTGTACATTCTTTTCCTTTAAAAACTGTTTATATAAGCTGTTTTTTTTCCTACAGGCATTCTCTATGTTCTTGGTGAACCATGGCCTATTTTTTTTGACTTTGACATTGTTGTCTTTACTCGAATATTTGACTACCGGGCAGTGCTTGTCATATATTGAGTTTATTGTGTTTAAGAAGGCCTCATACGCTTTGTTTGTGTCTTTTTCCGTCCATACGTCATTCCATTTTTGATTTATCATATCTTGTTCAAAATCTTTAAGTCTCTTTTCGTTTTTAATTCTTTTTAAGATATTTGTCACTGGTTTCTGCTCTAAAGTGTGTTTCCAGTCACAGATGGCGAAGACTGGAAGGTGATCAGAAATATCATTTATCATAATACCACTTGTTATTTCTTTGTCCAGTATATTTGTATAAATATTGTCAATTAGTGTGGCACTATGTTTAGTGATTCTGCTTGGCTGGGTGATTAGTGGTCGCATTCCGCATACATTGTGTTGACGAAATACTCAATCAGCTTGTTATTGTTTGGATTTAATATGTCTATGTTAAAATCTCCACATATAAAAACATTTCTCTGGTTTATTTTTGTTAATATTTCTCCCATGCAATTGTTGAATATGTCTATTTTTGAGCTGGGAGCTCTGTAAACGTTGCATATACCAGTTTTTTTACCTTTCGGCGTTGGAAATTCAATTGTTACACACTCCATTACATTTTCAATGACAATTGACAAGCTTTCCAGTATCTCAAAATTTATGCTCTCGTCAATAAACAATGCTACCCCTCCACCAGATTTATTGATTCTGCTCTTACACACAAAATTATATCCTTCCATGTGGAAATCCATGCATTTTGCCATTGTTGATGGTATCTAAACCTGATCCCGTTAATTTTCCTAGTAGCCTACTCCATTTTTATGGTGACATTGTGTTATGTGTGAAAACCGTAACCCGAACAGAGCTGAAGTGCACATCCTCTTTGTTGAAAATGAATCAAGGAATCTTGCCCGCTAAACCGCAACAGGACAACATAGGTAGGCCTACACATAGATGGATGTTTTTGCCGCCATTTGTGTGAGATTGAGACTAGTGACGACATTTGAAAAGAAATGTTAGTTCAAAACATGTAGCCAATGGCACAGTTATGAATTGATTTACATTACATTACTGCAACAATGCGCTCTGTACCAGATCATATTTTGCGTGAAAACCTTATTTTCTAGGCCTGATAAAAGGATACTTGTTCCCATAGCCAACTACGTAAACGTGACCTGCGGTAAATCTTTCGTTGGTCGGTAGTATCGTAAACTACTGGACTATGTCGGCAGTCATTAACATCTTTTAAGTACAAGTGAAACAGTGAACAGTTAATACTGTTCAATTTCTTAACCTTTGCAATAAAAAGGCGTCCGTTACTGTGAAAAGAACATTAATAGAAGTGTAGCATTTGTAGAATCATTTTGCCAAACATTAACTTAGCCATTGGTACCTTGGGCGATATGACGATATTGTAAGTCTCGCGCAGCTAGACCAATGAGGGAATAGCTTGGAGCGAAGGTTTAAGCGTGATGTTTTCCGCTGTTGCTGTGGGAAAAGTAATATCACCGTTCATTTATCTGACTCCAATTGGAATTTAGAATTTGGTTTTAACCATGCGTGGAGCTCGGAGTGTAGACAATCGACTCTTCCTTGGGTACCACCATTACTCAATATATGCTCCCGGGATTAGCACTATTGCTGAATCTCAGTTCGTTGGAGGTTGGGGGTCTAGCCAACACAATACATGGATTATCTTTTACATAGATAGTTGTGAGCATTCAGAGGGCTCCTTAAAGGCGAATTTGACAAGAACCGACGTAGTACGTCCAGGGGTTCTCTTCACATCAAATCACCAGAACCATGCACCACCAATCCCATTTTGCTGGCAGAACTTGGCTGCCTTTCCCAACTTGAGGACGCCACTAAAGACTTTTGCTGTACCAGGCCAATGATCAGTTGGTCCTTGGTCAGAATTGTCCCCCTGAGTATTCAGTCGTAATTTAGGCTGAAAAGGGTATAAAATGGATTAGAGTCATGGAGACCATGCAAATCAGGTCTATAAATAGAATAATTTATTAATGACAATAATCACTGGTTAAGACTGTGAGAGCAAATATGAACACATTCAGTACCTATAGCTAAACACAGGATAACATGCTGCTAAGACAAAGAAACATGAACAGGTTCACCAACAAAGTATAACCAAATGATTCTGTACGGTGTGACTATGTTACCAGGAGAACTGTTAAGCAGATTCTTCCATACTGGTGTAACTATGGTACAAGGAGATCTGTTAGGCAGATACTCCTATATGGGTATAACTATAGTGCCACTACAGCACCAGGAGACCTGTTAGGCAGATGCTCCCATAGTGAAAGAACTATGGTGCCACTACAGCACCAGGAGATCTGTTAAGCAGATACACCCATAGTGAAAGAACTATGGTGCCACTACAGCACCAGGAGATCTGTTAAGCAGATACACCCATAGTGAAAGAACTATGGTGCCACTACAGCACCAGGAGATCTGTTAAGCAGATACACTCCGAATGTCCCTTTGGACTTCCCTTAAATGCAATCCCAGGCAGGCTTTCCACATTCCACAATTCCCTTTGTTTGTCCAAATAAGGTCTGGCCAGGAAGAGGGCTGTAAAATCTAACCACCAAGAGACCCCCCTTCTCCTCCAGGAAGAGAAACTGCAGTCTACCCCCCCCCCCCCCCCCCCCCGATCTAGTGAAATCAATAAGATACTTTGTACGACGGCGCGTGATCTCATGATTTTACCTGTCATTTATCTAGATACCAGGTGAGGTCCAGGTGATGGCCACTCTGTGATCCAGATACTTATGTGGACAAGGGCATCCCTGATAACCTACACTCCCCCTTCCAAACACATTCTTTATTCCTTCCCATGTATTTTGCCCCTCTTATACTTTTACATACCCCACATTTCAATTGGTATTAATCCCAATCCACCACATTTATCATATTATCCAGTTATTCACATGTGCATACATAAGATGCTTTATACATACAGCGTTGTTTCAGTCCAGAATATTTTCCAAGAACCTAGAACTTTTATGGCCTGTGAACAGCCCTGGGTTCCTGGCGTCATTAGGAGTCAAAGGGTCGCAAGGCTGTCCAATGTGCTGAAGAGTGCCTTTTTCAACCTCTAATGTCCATTCATTCCAGCTGTCGTTTACGACTTTGGGCTTTTTGTAGCTCATAGTTGTAGGGCAGTAGAGTTGGAAGTTCTGTGTGATGAGGCAAAGATGCAAGGGGTGGGTAGAACAGTAGATTCTTAGGCCACCTGGTGAATTGTTTTATTGCACCCTCAAGGAAGTCGCCACCAGCTCAGTAACCCAGGGTTTATGACTGACAATCAATCATTTTCAGTCTTACAATATCGCGCAACACGATATTGGATGGCCATGATATATCATCCTTACGTGCCCGATAACCGAACGATATCTGTGAATATTTGCTCAGGGGCTCAACTCTTATTTTGAAATTAGTTTGCCATGTCGGGCTACCAGCAGTCAGTTTTTGGTAGCACTAATGAACAAGATGGTGTATTCTAAAAGGCCACTAATGACATTTAATTCAATAATATATTGTTTAATAAAAAATTTAAGTGAAATGTTACAACAATAAGAAATGTTGTTTTTTTTCTTTAAGAGGCAGTAATGCCCAGAACTCCTTGTGATAGGCTACTTGTAAAATAGTGTGCCCCTGAACTGGAGCGTCAAAGTCACAGATCAACCGTCTAGGCTACGTGTCCAATAAATCCGACTGTCGGGCTGGACAAAGAGTACATCACTAGCTAGCTAACAATAACCCACCAAAGACGTGAACGCAAACTTTAATTTTAGCTTCTAACAATAAAAACACTTGTAGACAACACTTATTTTAACAATTCATTAAGAATTTTTAGAATTTGCTTTTGAGGATTTTTTCCCGGTAGTTTCTCGTAGGCTGACATGGAAAGCAATAACCACGAAGCGGAGATCGCGTTCGCTTTCACATTCGGTTACAATTTGCAGGAACTTTGCAACAAAGTAAAAATATTATAAAGGCGAGTCTGTATTACCAAGTTTAGCCCAATCTGCAAATTTGCAATGGATTACATTTACATTTTACATTTTAGTCATTTGGCAGACGCTCTTATCCAGAGCGACGTACATTAGTGCATTTTCCAACTTGAAACAAGTGCGTTAAAACAACCCTAAAAGGTAAATACGATTTCAAACACCAGGCGCAGTATGATTTTTTTTTGGGGGTGGGGGACCACACGATATCAATCATTGGCGTGTACAACAGTAAGCCAATAAGTAACCTTAAGTATTAAACTAGCAGCTTGAACCACAAGGATTCAGAAAAACACAATCAAGGGAGGTCACAAGGAGGTAGGGAGGGGTGGAGAGAGGTGCAGCTTGAAGAGGTGAGTCTTCAATCTGCGCTTGAAGGCGGTCAGACATTCTGTTGTTCTGACCTCCACAGGGAGCTCATTCCACCACCGTGGGGCCAGGACAGACAGACGTCGAGACCGGGTGCTAGTATGAAGTGGGGGGGGGTACCAGTCGTCCTGAGGAGGCGGAACGCAGGGATCTGGTAGGTGTGTAGGGTCTGATGAACTTTTGAATTAGTAGCCCTGAGGGGTATACTACGAAACAGGATTACAGAACTGAGTAAAAACCCAGACCTTAGAAAAATGAAAAGCCAAAACCTCCCAAATCTGGAACATGGACTTCAGTGAAGAGAGCTTCCGGGTTATCCAGCTAACTCAATAATCCTGTGCCGTAGTAGCCTAGTTCTGGTCATAGTTTACCCATGTTGTTACTGTTAGACTGTTTTCTAATGAGTTTTCTCCAGCTTGTCTGTTTTTGCGTGTGCGTCTCAATCTTAAATTTTATAATACTGATGCTTGGAAACATAACCTATATGGAAAGGTAGCCTACATAAAGGGAAAGGTTTTATTTACCTCTCTTTTGAACTATAAAATACTTTGTTTTGAAATGGAACCTTTTGCACACTTTTTGTCAACTATTTTTAAAGTGTTTTCTGAAGAAACGGCGGATATAGCCAATTAGACTAACAGCTGTTGCGTTACAATTTATTTTGATATTTCCTCGAGACAACCGAATGGCAGCTCTAAACAAGGCGATGTTTTCGTTTTGTTTGCCGGTGGTCACAACCGTTACGCCACAATTTATACCTCCGTGGGGTAGGTGTAAATATGTACACCTATAGTAGCTATATAGTAGCTACTAAGTTCAGCGTAACAACCAGTTTGGTGCAACCCATTTTGATTGAGCAATATGTAAACCTTAATTGAGTAAACACTTAACATTAACTAGCCTATGTTTGATCTTACGTAGGCTATAGCTGATGCAACCGACCAAAAACCAGACTTTTCTTTTGTTATTCCTTATTAGGGGACCGAGCAGCGTAGCTATTGTTTTTGTTCGGATTCTTTTTTTGTTGTTGTTTTTTTCACCTAAAATTCCCGTGAGCTGGTTTGGCCTAGAATCACCAAACTTGGCAGGCTTGTTGGGATTGCCAAACTCGCAGATAGAACACCTGGTGGCGCTGTAGTGCACGTGACAAACTTCTGACATTGACACGCCCACTGCCGATGCCCCGTTTCACCTAATTTGGTATACAGGTCCCTTTGTTCATGCTGAACAAATTTGCCTCAAGGACCCATAAGGTCTGTCATATTGGATTTTCCGCTAATTAGCATGTTTTGTAAAACACTCGAACAATTTGCACAAAACTTGGTGAGTGCACTCAACTCACGGGCCTTCCTTAATGCATTCCTTTTCTAAGAAATGGCCAAATGGCGAGACAATACATTTTCAGGGGGTGTGGCTTATCACAAAAATGCTAATAATTCGTTAAAAAGTTTTTGATAATTAATTAAAAAGTTAGGAAACTTGGTAGGTCTCTTAACAGTCACATCAGAACATGATCTTTGCAGTTTAAACCCAATTGAGCCACGTGGTGGCGCTATAGAGATAAATATTTAAAAATATTAAAAAATTCACAAAAAATCATTGACACGCCCACTGCTGATGCCCCGTTTCATCTAGAGTCACAGAATTTGGTATACAAGTCCCGCTGCTCATGCCCAACAAATTTGCCTCAAGGAACCATGAAGTCTGCCGTCTTCAATTTTCCGCTAATTAGCATTTTTTGTAAAACACTTAAAATGCTACTCCTCCTACAGGATTTGACCAATTTGCATGAAACCTGTTTGAGGGACTCAGCCCACATGCCTTCATACATGCATTACTTTTCTAAGGCCTATGTCAAAACATGGCCGAATGAGAAGCCAATGAATTTTGCATTGGGCGTGGCTTATCACAAAAATGCTAGTAATTCTAAAACAGTTTGACAGAAAGTTCTGAAACTTGGTGGGTTGATTGAGACTAATTGAGATTGAGACCCAAGTTTTAACCCAATCAATCTACGTGGTGGCGCTATAGAAATACATATGTTGGGATGGCAGGTATGCCATTCACCAAGTACACTATCTATGCATAACAGGCTGTCTACCTACCTTGCCAACTGTGATAGTTCCTGTAGAAATTGAACAGTATTAACTGTTCAGTTTCACTTGTACTTAAAAGATGTTAAAGGCCGCCGACATGGTCCAGTAGTTTACGATACTACCGACCAACAAAAGATTTACCACAGGTCACGTTTACGCAGTTGGCTATGGGAACAAGTATCCATTTGTCAGACACAGAAAATAAAGTTATGATTATATGAAAATATGATCTGGTACAGAGCGCGTTGTTGCAGTAATGTAAAAAATCAATTCATAACTGTGCCATTGGCTATGTGTTTTGAACTAAAATTTATTTTCAAACATCGTCACTAGTCTCAATCTCACAAAAGCTGACAAAAACATCCGTCTATGTGTAAGCCTACCTATGTTGTCCTGTTGCGGTTTAGCGGGCAAGATTTCTTGATTCATTTGCGACAAAGAGGATGTGCACTTCAGCTCTGTTAGGGTTACGGTTTTCACACATAACACAATGTCACCATAAAAATGATGTAGGCTACTAGGAAAATGAAGCGTTTACGATAATACGCAAGCCCTAACGGGATCGGGTTTAGATACCATCAACAATGGCAAAAGCCCTGATTAGAAACAAACATTTGCTTTTTGGGTCAACCCTATCTAGAGCTGTCTACCATTTTGCAGTCTCTGTGTTTGACAAATGCTGCTCATGCCACTCGGTCCCCGGGAATCGCTGTTTGCAGCTATATTTTAGATTGCTGCTTGTAAATATTCATGTTATTTCGTTTTATTTTTGATATAACATATTACATCATGATGTTCATAGATACTGTGTTTTTGAATAGCCGAATAAAAAGACAATAGATTGATCTGTTTTATTGATCTCAGCTGATGGCTATCGCCTATGTAAAATAGCGCTTACTGGTGCCACATTGTGGCCACTTATGGGTACTGCAACATATGATTCTATGGTTTTTTAATTCTTTTTTTTTAGATGATAATATCAAATATCGTCGTTTTTCTTAAAGCAATATCATCTGCAGGGGAATTTCAATATCGCCCAAGCCTAATGGAAAGCCAAGATTGTAACCACTAGGCCAAAGCAGGTTAACAGAAACGTGGAGGCCAAATAAGGCTTTTGTGTTGCGGTATCAGATTGTGTTGGCTTACTGACTTCATAATGCAAACAGTTTATATTGTGAAATTTCTTAGCCTTTGCAATAAAAATAACTTGTTTTATGTTTATTGTTCCAGGGCGGCAGTGTAGTATAATGATTAAGGAACTGGCTTTGTAACCGAAAGGTTGCAGGTTCGATTCCCAGGTAGGACACTGCCGTTGTACCCTTGAGCAAGGTACTTAACCTGAATCGCTTCAGTATATATCCAGCTGTATAAATGGATAATATGTAAAAACAAATATGCTAAAAAGTTGTGTAAGTCGCTCTGGATAATAGCGTCTGCTAAATGCCTATAATGTAATGTAATGTAATGTTAAAAGAACATTCTTAGCATGACATTAACATTGTGTGCCTCAAAAATGTTAGGAACAGGTGGGGTTCAAACCACCAACCTACTACACGGTAGAACAACACCTTAACCACTAAGCTACAGGAACTGTCACAGTTGGCAAGGTAGGTAGACAGCCTGTTAAGCATAGATAGTGTACTTGGCGAATGGTATACCTGCCATCCCAACATACAGTCAAGTCGGAAAGTCTGCACACCCCTTTCACCTTCTCCACGTTTTATTACGTTACAGACTTATACTACAATAGATTGAGTTCATTTTTTGCCTCAAACATCTACACACAATAGCCAATAATGACGAAGTGAAAACAGGTTTTTAGAAAATATGCAATTTTATTTTACTGACAAAAATAGGTTATTTAGGGGTTACATATCTGTACACACCCTTAGCCTAATACTTGGTTGCTGCACCTTTGGCAGCAATTACAGCTTCAAGGCGTCTTGGGAAAGAAGCTACGAGCTTGGCACACTTGTTTCTGGACATTTTTGCCCATTCCTCTTGGCATATCCTTGCAAGCTCCGTCAGGTTGGATGGGGAGTGTCGGTACACAGCCGTTTTCAGCTCTTCCCACAGATGTTCAATTGGATTCAGGTCTGGGCTCTGGCTGGGCCACTCAAGGACATGCACAGACTTTCTCCGAAGCCACTCCTTTGTTCTCTTGGCTGTGTGCTTCGGGTCGTTGTCATGTTGGAAGGTAAACCTTCGCCCCAGTCTGAGGTCCAGAGCGCTCTGGAGCAGGTTTTCTTCAAGGATCTCGGTGTACTTAACTGCATTCATCTTTCCGTCTATCAGGACTAGACGCCCCATTCCCACTGCTGAAAAACATCCCCACATCATGATGCTGCCACCACCATGCTTCACTGTAGGGATGGTATTAGCCAGGTGATGAGCAGTGCCTGGTTTCCTCCAGACGTGACGCTTGGTATTCAGGCCAAAAAGTTACATTTTGGTTTCATCAGACCAGAGAATCTTGATTCTCATGGTTTGAGAGTCCTCTAGGTGCCTTTTGGCAAACTCCAAGCGAGCTGTGATGTGCCTTTTACTAAGGAGGGGCTTCCGTCTGGCCACTCTACCATAAAGGCCTGATTGGTGGAGTGCTGCCTGGATGGTTGATCTTCTGAAAGGTTCTCCCATCTCCACAAGGATACGCTGGAGCTCTGTCAGAGTGACCCTCGGGTTCCTGCTCACCTCCCTGGCCAAGGCCCGTCTTCCCCGATTGCTCAGTTTGGCCGAGCGGCCAGGTCTAGGAAGATTCTTGGTGGTTCCGAACTTCTTCCATTTACAAATGATGGTGGCCACTGTGCTCGTTGGGACCTGTAAAGCTGCAGAGATTTTTCCGTACCCTTCTCCAGATCTATGCCTTGACACAATCCTGTTTCTGAGGTCTGCAGATAATTCCTTTGACCCCATGGCTTGGAGTTTGCTCTGACATGCACTGTCAACTGTGGGACCTTATATAGGCAGGTGTTGGCAATCCCCAATCATGTCCAATCAATTGAATTTATCACAGGTGGACTCCAATTAAGTTGTAGAAACATCTCAAGCAGTATCAGTGGAAACAAAATGCACCTCAGCTCACTTTTGGGTGTCATATCAAAGGGTGTGCACACTTGTGTACATATAATATTTTACATTTAGATTTTTAATAAATTAGCACAAATGTCTAAAAACCTGTTTTCACTTTGTCATTATGGGATATTTTGTGTAGAATTTTGAGACAAAAAATGAACTCAATCTATTGTAGAATATGTCTGTAACATAATAAAACGTGGAGAAGGTGAAAGGGGTGTGCAGACTTTCCGGCTTGACTGTATGTATTTCTATAGCGCCACCTCGTGGATTGATTGGATTAAAACTGCAGGGCTCAAGTCTTGATCTAACTCTCAATCAATCCACCATTTTTCAGACGTTTCTGTTAAACGGTTTTAGAATTATTAGCATTTTTGTGATAAACCACGCCCAATGCAAAATTCATTGGCTTCTCATTCGGCCATTTTTTGACATAGGCCTTAGAAAAGTAAAGCATGTATGCAGGGATGTGGGCTGAGTCCCTCGAACAGGTTTCGTGCAAATTGGTCAAATCCTGTAGGATGAGTAGCATTTTAAGTGTTTTACAAAATGCTAATTAGTGGAAAATTGAAGATGGCAGACTTCATGATTCCTTGAGAGAAATTTGTTGGGCATGAGCATCGGGACACCAAATTCTGTGGACTCTAGATCAAACGGGGCGTCGGCAGTGGGCGTGTCAATGGTTTTTCCTGAATTTCTACATATTTTCTTATATTTAGATCTCTATAGCAGCACCACGTAGCTTGATTGGGTTGAAACTGCAGAGAACACGTAATGATGTGACTGTACCAAGTTTCATAACTTTCTGTCAAATGGTTTTGGAATTATTAGCATTTTTGTGATAAGCCACGCGCCCACTAAAAATTAATTGGCTCGTCATTTGGCCATTTCTTGACCTAAGCCTTAGAAAAGTAATGCATTAACCCATTTGTGCCCAAATTTTTCTCTATATTTTTATGCATATAATCATGTTAATTGAGTCCCATATGAACATGTTCTGCATTTAATTCCTCCATTTTGTGCTCTTTTTTCTAGAAATTCTTATTTGAATGAGTGGCAACTATAGTTGCCGGTGGGCCCATACCTTGTATCTACCCCTATAATAGTGAAATGTGAATTAGAGTACAAAAAATTACATGTAATTCAAATTTTATTTTTTCAACAGAGCTGTCTTTTGTCACGGTTTCTGGCAGCCTCCGGTTATTTCTACGGTCGTCCTTTCTTTTAGCAATGTCAGGTCACTATCGGATTTTTCATATTCAGTTCCGGTGCTTTGCTATCGCTCTGCTGTGATTCCTCGCACCTGTTTTGAGTTTCCTGTCGGCTATATAAGCTCAGGGTTTCCGCTTTCCTGTGCTTCGATATTGTCTTTGCTATGTTGACAACGAAGTCGGTAAGGTATAGGATTTGGTCGCTGCATTTCTGGTTCGTACGAATAAGAAACGCACCAAATCCGGTTTAGAGTTAGGAGAAAGATTTATTTTTGTCTTTTTCTTTCCTTTCTCTCTTTATCCTTTAAACTCCTCTACCGGTTACCTTTTTGTTCAGCTCTTTCGCACCTAGAGCTTAAGGTAACAGGTTCTATTTCTATTTTCATTTCTCTAGCCCTTTTACATGGGCTTTCTTTTGTTTTTCTCTGACCTCCTGTTTTACGCTCTTTGTGCGAAAGCGTGGTTTTTTTGTTGTTATATTACTCGCTATTATTGAGTTTGCCCTCTTTTGGGGTTGTTTTTGATTTGGCTTATGCCGGGAGGTTTTATTCCCATTTTTCATTTGTTCCCTTCCTGCCGCGGAGCTATCCGCTTTTGTGGTGTATATTTTTTACTATTTACACTTTTAGAATTCCTTGGCAATCGCGCCTGGTTCTCCGAACCTTACACTCCCCCTTACAGAATATTGAAGCCTGTATGGAAGAGCCAGCGACACCAGGGTTTCTAATAAAGCGCTGGCCAGTCAGAGCGCTAGAGGGATTACCCCTGAGGAGGCCATTCTCACCTTTCAAATGCAACAAGGCCAGTTGATGGAGCAAATTCGAGATCAGGGAGAATGCCTTCACAAGTTAACGGAGAGTCTCCACAGACTCTCTATTGCCGTCAATCCACCCCCAGTTGGACAAGCACCGACACCTCCCGTTCCCTTGCCACGTACACTTAAAGAGCCCAAGCTCCAATTACCACACCGCTATAGTGGGGAACCAGGGAAGTGTCGGCCGTTTTTGACGCAGTGCCTGATTTTTTTCCAAACACAACCTTCCCGGTTTTCTATACCAGAATCCCGGGTTGCGTTTGTTTTATCCTTATTAGGCGACCAGGCACTCGCTTGGCCTGGCCCTCTAATTCGGGCTAACACTCCAATCGTTCGTGATCCTATTCTACTAATGAAGGAAATGCAGATAGTATTTGATCACGATGTCTCTGGTGAAGAGGCAGCCAACAAACTGACTAGTCTGCGCCAGGGCACTGCCACGGTGGCGGCATTTTCCATCACGTTTCGAGCACTGGCGGGGGAGACAGGATGGGCTGGTGGACCGCTTAGGTCTTTATTTCCTAAGGCATTGTCGAATCCTATTAAGGACGCCCTAGCCATGCTCGATCCACCTGCTACGTTCAGTGCTCTGGTTACTACGGCTATATGCCTGGACAACTGTGTCAGGGAGCGTGAGCATAGAGACCGCCCGGTTCATCAAACTTCCGCATTGTCGGTAAGGACTCTGTCCACCTTTTCCACCTACTTCTCCGCTGATCAGGAGGAACCCATGCAGGTGGATGGGTTATCCCTCCACAAATCTAAGGGGGTGAAACCGCGGGAGTACTGGTGCTGTTACTGTAAGCGCAAGGGTCATATAAAGGATCAGTGTATCAGTGTCCCAAGTTGGTGGGGAAACGAGGGGTCTCACTAGGGAAACTGAGGTCCCCAGTTATACAAAATAGTACTCGTTCTCGGACCCTTTTGCCTGTCCGGCTGCTTTGGAATGGGTGCTTGGTTGGCGTTGACGCCTTTATTGATTCCGGAGCAGTCGAGTGCTTCATTGATGCTAAATAGGCTAGGGAATTAAAGATTCCCACACACCGACTCACTAGTTCCCGTCAGGTTACGGCTCTCGATAGTCGCCCCTTGGGCTCCTGGATCATTGAAGAGATAACTGGTCCTTTAATTATGCGCATTTCTCTCCAGGGGCACTAGCATTTTTTTTAGTTGAATCTCCGTCGTATCCACTCGTTCTGACATTCATGGCTGAGTTTGCATGACCCTCATGTTAGTTAGGGCAGAAACAGGGATCCTATTCGCCAGTGGGATTCCCAGTGTCAATCTCATTGTCAAACTGTTATTTACCCTTCTTCGGGCTGCGTTCCTGACGATTCCGATCTCAGCTCCTATAGTGAGTTGGAGGAGGCGGAGTTTCACTCTGATCAGGATACTTCCTCCGCTCTCGCAGGGAGTGGAGAGGAGAGTCTGTCCTGGGATCCCTTTGCTGAAGGGGGTTCCATGGAGGAGGATAGTATTATCTGTTTCTGATTTCGAGTGGGAGATGTCATCTGATGTTCCTTCTGAGACCCCGGAGGTGGTAGGGGCGCTCGAGTTTCACCTGCCCACTAATGTACCGGGGGAATATTCTGACCTTGCTGAGGTTTTTAGTAAGCAACGCGCTACTACGTAAATTTCAGTTATTGTGTGTTCTAGCCAGCTAGACTTTTCACGTTATTACTTACAAGCCATTTGCCCACCGGCAACTATGGTTGCCGCTTGGACAAATGATTCCATACACAAAAAACTATACATTCAATGTAATATTTGTGTTGTTTGTGTGATTCTAGAGACTTTCATGATTAAGTAGATATATATGTGTCAACAAAAAAAACATCATTATTATATGAAAATGACCATTTCTTGGGAGGGTTTGTCTTCGCCATGCTCTCAGGAAGGTGGACCAGGAACTCAACAACATCATGTGACAGGAAGGACGTGGAAACTTTTTTTTTTTCTTAATACCGTTTTCTAAGTTGTCTACTCACATATCATTGATATATAAAACATGTATAACATTTAGAAATTTATTTATAAGTGGAAAATGACAATCATACATTTTGGCAACTATAGTTGCCGGTGGGCTTAAATTTAAGGAAGGCCCGTGACCTGAGTGCACACACCAAGTTACGTGCAAATTGTCAAATTTTGTAGCATTTTAAGTGTTTTTAGCAATTTAAGTGTAATTAGCGGAAAATCCAATATGGTGGACTTTATGGGTCCTTGCGGCAAATTTGTTCGGCATGAGAAAAGGGACCTGTATACCAAATTTTGTGACTCTAGGTAAAACGGGATGTGCCAATGTCAAAATTTTGTCATGTGCACTACAGCGCCACCAGGTGTTCAATCTGTGTCATAATGTAGAGCAGTGGTTCTCAACCCTGGTCCTGGGGACCCCCTGTGTATGCTGGTTTTCGTTCCAACCACAATTGCAATACCAGAATTTTAACAAGCTGTTATTTTTTCTTAATTAGGTGTTTTTATTGTATAGAGAGAACACTTTAAACTCTTCACTCTCTTAAGCCACGTTATGTTAGCAATAGCTATGCATGCTTTGAAGAAAAAAATTCCTAATTAGGTAATTGAACACAAGTTTAAGTTCCTTCATAATTTTTTCCTTAAACTTGTTAACACAATGCAGGTTTGGCTCGTTATCATTTGCTTTGTCTTTGAATTCTTCATTATTTACCAAACGGTTAGTTTTAGTGGCCATGTGTCCACAATTTCACCAATTATGAGCTAATTGATTCACCTCAGTCTTTAATTTGATCAGTTAAAACATTTTTTACCTCCTTTTAATTGTTTACAATACAGCACAATGTGAATATTGGACTTTTATTCTTCATGGCATGCATAGCTATTACTAACATAATGTGGCTTAAGAATGTAAATAATCCCTCTAAACATTAAAAACACCTAATTAAGAAAAATTAACAGCTTGTTAAAATTCAAGTATTGCAATTGTGGTTGGAATGAAAACCAGCATACACAGGGGGTCCCCAGGACCAGGGTTGAGAACCACTGATGTAGAGGATCCAAGAGTTTGGCAATCCCAACAAGCCTGCCAAGTTTGGTGATTCTAGGCCAAACCAGCTCACGGGAATTTTAGGTAAAATGGAATCAATGGAAAAAAAGAATCAGAACAAAAACAATTTGATACCAGCAGCTACGCTGCTCGGTTCCCTAAATATAGCTGTGGGTAGTGATTCCCGCGGACCAAGCAGCATAAACAGCATTTGTCAAACACAGAGACTCTGAAATGGTGGACAAGTCAAGACAGAGTAGACCCAAAAAGCAAATATCTATTTTTCTAATCAGGACTTTTGTCATTGTTGCAAGTTGGAAATCTCTGCAAGGGAATAGTGATTTAAAAAAAAAATCTCTATAGCGTAACAGGAGTCTTGATCTAACTCCAATCACCCCACCAAGCTTCAGAACTTTATGTCAAACAGTTTTAGAATTATGAGCATTTATGTGATAAGCTACGCCAACTGCAAATTCATTGGATTGTCATTTGGTCATTTTTTGACGTAGGCCTCATAAAAATAATGCTCATATGAAGGCACATGAGATGAGTCAAACTACCAAGTTTCGTCCAAATTGGCCAGTGTTTTCAAGACTATTAAAAATTTCTGAAAATTTCTGGTCCATGTTTCCTTGATGTACATTTGTTCCGTGTGATGAGCCACATCTACTGATATTAGTTTCAACTCTCTAGTATCAAACAATTGCAAATTCAACTGACTATTATAGTGCCACCAAGTGGCCTATCGCCACCAAATTTGGTGAGAGCTTGTGGGGTGATACCTTCTAACTATATGGTGTTTCATAAGAATCAGCCAAGCAGTTAAGGACGAACAGAAAAAAGTAATAGATGAGTCAATTTAAAACAAAATGGCGGCCAATTCAAGATGCCACTGACCCATGTCGTACATTTCTATGTTCTTAATGAAGGCTTTTGTCACTATAGCAAGTTTGGAATCTCTGCAAAGCAAGTGATTTTTAGTGAATTTCTAAATATGTTTTTAATATTTTCATCTCTATTGCGCCACCACGTGTCTTGATTGCATAGCAAGTTGCATAACGTTCTGTCAAATGGTTTTGGAATTACTCACATTTTTCAGATAAGCCACGCCCACTGACAATTCATTGGTTTGTTATTCTGCCATTTTTTGACGTAGGCCTTAGAAAACTAATGTACAAACTCCAATTCCAAAAAAGTTGGACAGAATGTAAACTGCGCATAAAAGCAGAATTTGTAAATTCTCTTTTACATATATTTAATTGAAAACACTACAAAGAAAAGATATTTAATGTTTTACCTTATCAACTTTATTGATTTTTGGAAATATACACTAATTCCAAATTTGATGCGTGCAACACGTTTCAAAAAAGTTGGGACAGGGGATAAAAGCACCTGTTTGGATCATTCCACAGGTAAACAGGTGATGCTATCATGACTGGGTATAAAAGGACATCAAAAGACTCTTGATATCTTATTTTCAGGTACTTTTACAAGCGATACTATAACCTCTGCATTTGAATGGATCTCTATGGGAATTGGGGGGTAGGACTAGATTAAGCTGTAAATTACACGGGACTAGTATGGTACCCATGGTTGGCTAAATGGCTGTAAGTCATCATGGGTCTGAGGTATCAAGCCAGCCTTTGCTCCCAGATATGCAGTAGACAGTGTTGTGCTAAAAGAGCGCGTTCATTGAACGTGCTCATGATTTTGTTGAACGGTGAACTGAACGTATCCGTTTGAAACTAATGAACGTGAGCGTTGTTAACTCCCGCGAGAGTTACCAACGCTCACGCACTTTGTACAGCACCCGAGGATTTACGGCATGGCTAGTGCAACTGGCAATTCAGACGCAGCTACCGGTACTGCTGAAGCCAGTTAATATGAATATTTGAAGGAGTTTTATGAACAAATCAGTACAGATTCCAACGGAAAAAATCTCACATTTTTATGCAAAATGTGCCCGCCGGGTCTGAAAAAACAATTCCGAACGTCAGCCACATCGGCAACGAATTTGAAACGACACATCGAGTTGAAGCATCTGACCAGTCTTGGGAAATATCTGTGAGTGAATGATGATCACAAGAAATCATTAACAAAGGGTAAGACCACGAGCTAACAGCCACAAAGTTCCTCCACCCAAGACAAACTCACAGCATTTTGTAAAAGACCGGTTACCTTCGTTTCCCAACAACAAGTAGACAGACTTGTACTAGACTACATTGTAGGAGATCTGCAGGCTTTGAGCAAGGTCGAAAAGCCATCATTCATCAGATTAGTTACTGGTTTGCAGCCGTCCAAGTGGGTGCCTTCCAGAAGGCAGGTACAGACACTGTTGAACAAGGCATTCAAGGAAAATAATTGTGACCTAAAGGCTGAACTTTTTGAAGTTGATGCTGTATGCACAACAGCAGATTGCTGGTCTGCTGTGAACAAGGCGTTTATAGGCATCACGATTTACTGGCTCAACAAAAATGATGTGTCTCAGAGAAGCTCTGCAGTACTTGCATGCCGGCGTATCAAAGGAGCACACACACAACGTGTTGGCAAAAGCATTGTCAGATGTGCATAAAGAATTCAAAATCCAAAACAGAACAAGTTGCTAACAATGATGAAGCAACTGAAGAAGACGATGAATCAGGATCTACCTCGTCTACTGCTGCTGCTAGCGAGAGCTCAGATGAAGATGATGAAATGGAACCTGAGCCTCTCTCAGCTGTGGAAGATTCCCGTCTTCCCCCTCACAGAAGGTGCATGGCTCACACCTTAAATCTAATTGCCAAAGACACGGAAAAGGTAACTGAAAGACAATATAAAACACTGTCTAGGGCTGTTTTTGCAAAGGCGTCTGCTCTGTGGAACTGGGTTAAACAAAGCCCAAAAGCATCTGATTTTGTGGAAGAAAAGCTTGAGATCGGCTTTGTAGTACCAAATGACACACGATGGAACTCTATGTTTCTCGCTTTGCAGTGACTGTCTCACATAGCAACATTAACTCCCAAGGTAGATACCAATGAGGCTGATGATGCTGCCATTCCTGCACATGACAAACTTATCCTGCACACAGTCTGTGATGCGTTTGGCTTTCGTCGATTCTCTCCAGAGGAAATTAACTTCATACACAAGTTTGTGGATGTACTGAGGCCCTTAGCCTTTGCACTGAACATCCTCCAGGGAGAGAAGAACATCTTCCTTGGGTACTTGGCTCCAACCATTGTGCAACTGCAAAGTGATTTGAATGGCCTGTTGGATGAGTGCACAAAGCCCACTGCTACACAAGGTCTGATTACATGCCATCCCCTCATACAGAACATCATGCAGTTACTGAGAACAAGACTGGAAGGCTTGCTTGAGAAGAAGGAACACATATTGGCAGCTATGCTGCTGCCAACATTCAAGCTCGACTGGGTGGAAGATGAGGAGAAACGCCTGCAGTGCCGAGTGATGTTGAAACGAGAATTTCAAACTGTTAACTCTGATGACTCAGAAGCAAGAAGCTCTGATCAATCCCAGTCCAGTGGTGACATTGACAAGAAAGACACTGCAGCATCATTCTTCAGATTTAACCAAAACCCACAGAATCCCAGAAAAACTGAAGTAGACACTTATTTGGATGCAGCAACCACAGATGGATTTGCTGAGTACATACTGCTGCCCAAGCTCAAAAAGCTCATAAAGTAGAACACTGCACTCCCCTCAAGTGCTCCAGTGGAGAGGCTCTTCAGCATTGGTGGTCAAATATTTAGGCCCAGGAGAAACCGGCTTGGTGATGTCAACTTCGAGAAGCAACTGCTCTTGAATGCCAACAAAAAGATTTTATTGGTGGATTGGACTGGTAGTATCTATTGTTGTGACTTTTTTTTTTTTTTTGTTGTGGCTTTGATTGCGGAGCTTCTGTCAGCATCCACACCTGTGCGTGGTCACCTTTAGAGCTATATAAGCCTCCCGTTTCCTTCGGTCGGGGCTTCGATATTGATTGTTTGTTTGTTTTGTATTTGTGTTATTTGCATTGTCTGGTGTGAGTTGTTTGTACCATTTGTGCTACTCGCCTATTTTAATGTCTCATTACTGAGGCAGGGCGTTAGTTCTTGCTGGCTCTTTGGTTACTTATCTTGTAGAAGTATGGGAGTTCTCTGCTCTATTTCGCCTTTCTATGGTTTCTCCTTATTGAGAGACAGGACGTTCATGCTTTTACTTAGTTACTTATCTCATAGAAGTATAGGGCAGCAGTTCTTTGTGCCATTCGTCTCGTTTGGTTTTCTAAGTGAGAATCCAGGCGTTTGTGCTTCTACTCATTTGCGAGTGACAGTGAGCCGGTTAGTAGCTTCGGTACGTTTGTTCCCTGTTTTGTCTCCTTCTCGTGGACTACGTTCCCCTTTGTTGTGAGTCAGGGTTTTCTTTATTATATTGAGAGGCAGTGCGTGCTATTTTCTCTTAAGTTTGCGTTGGTCTTTTGGTACAGCTGTCCTGTTCATCCTTTTTACCTGCGGGACGATTTTGTTCGGAACTGTTGTTCTGTTCGTTCTCCGGGTGTGTCTCCCCTTATGTGGAGCTTGGGCGATGTTGTGGACATGTGTGTAACTGCGCGTTTCTGAAAGTAGCCTTGGAACCTTAGCTCTCTGTTCCTTCGCCTCGTTACATATTCCTTTACTGAGAGGCTAGGGCATGTGTTTTCAATTAAGCTTGCGTTAGTCATGTTTGATAGTAAAGTTATGGGACGACGGTGCTCCGTCAGCTTGCCTGTAAAATGTTTCTCTCTCCTGGGAGATCGGGCGTTTACCCCTTTATGTTTTCTGCATGTGACTGCGAGCCTATGAAACTAGCCATGGAATGTTATATCTGT
The DNA here is from genome assembly GCA_029718625.1 of Synaphobranchus kaupii. Taxonomy (NCBI): domain Eukaryota; kingdom Metazoa; phylum Chordata; class Actinopteri; order Anguilliformes; family Synaphobranchidae; genus Synaphobranchus; species Synaphobranchus kaupii. Next base: position 32,885,964 of record CM056386.1, read on the forward strand.
TCCTTCCCCCGTTACATTCCTCTTTACCAAGAGGCACGGCGTTTATTTTCTATCAAACTCGTTTTAGTCTTTTAGCCGGTAATGTCCGGAACAGCTGTTCTGTTTGTCCTTCAGTACCTGTCTTCCTATTGGAGGACTGGGCGATTTTGTTCGGAACTGTAGTTCTGTTCGTCCTTCGGGTACGTCTCTCCTCACAGGGAGACTGGGCGATTTTGTTGACATGTTTGCGTTTGATACGAGTCTCTGAAAGTAGCCTTGGAACGTTAAATCTCTGTTCCTGTTCGCCTCGTTACATTCCTCTTTATGGAGAGGTAGGGCGTTTATTTTCTACTAATCTCACTTTGGTCTTTTAGCCGGTAAATGTCCGGTGCAGCCTGTCCTGTTCGTTCTTTTCGGTACCTTTCTCCGTACATGGAGTTTTTTGACGATTTTGTTCGGAACTGTTGTTCCGTTTCGTCTTTCGGTACATGTCTTCCTATAGGGAAGATTGGGTGATGTTGTGGACATGTTTATGTGTGACTGCGAGTCTGAGAGTAGCCTTGGAACATTGGATCTGTTTCTTTCACCTCCTCATATTCTATCGGATTATTTAGCAGTGTTTGTTGACTGTTTTATTTTTGCCATCACGCTACTCGCCCGTTCTTATGCGTCTCGTGACCGAGACAGGGCGCGTATTATTTCTGGCTATTGAGAAACCTGTCCTTGCTCTTCTACTTATTGGCGTGTGACAGTGAGCCGGTTAGTAGCGTCGGTAGGCTTGTTCGTTGTTTTGTCTCCCTTCCTTAACTGCGGGGTTTCCCACCTTAGTGGCCTTAGGGCTTAATGAATCCTTGCTGCGTTTGGCTCCTCCTACCTCACACGTCACGCCTACATTACAATGGAAGTGGTACAACATATTGGGGATGAGTGTATTGGTGTGCAGAGGTGTAGCTGCATGAGAACAACAGAGAATGACTTACTTTTTATGTTTGTTTACTCAGTGTTTACTTTTATTTATTTTCTTTTTAGAGGATGTTAAAATATATTGGCTGAATATTGCACTGTGAAGCTTTGGCTAAAGCCTCTGACTCTTACACCCAAAATACACAGGGGAAATCTTCTTCTAAAATGAAAATGTGTTGAAAGCTATGTATGTTTGTTAAACGCTAAATGCTGTGTGTTTCTGAGTTTCCAGAGCTGTGCTTTTTTCTGAGCAAACAACAAGTCAAGAAGATAGAAAATCAAACTGAATGAGAATGACTTACTCATTGTTTACTCAATGTTTACTTTACTTTTAGTTCTTTTCTTTTTAGACGTTGTTAAAATATGTTGGCTGAATATTGCACTTTGAGCAGACTAGACACAACCTTAGTTTACATTTCCACGGCCTGGTTCTTTTTTCTTACAATTTTTTCCTGTGTTGGTACTTAGGATCTTGTTGGTACTTGGCATCTTCTGGACTGTGGTGTTCACAGTAACTGTAGTTCAGAATATTCTCCTGGAGCTTTTTAGATGCAGAGCCTGGTTTTTTCCCCCCATTATTGCTTTCTCTAAATTGTGTGCTCTGCAGAACTGAAATCATAGCACATATTTCAGCTAGCGACTGTAATGAAGCCAGTGGTGGAGCCTGTACCAGCTCGCTTGGAAGCATATGAATCTATTTTATGTTTTTGAACTGCTGCATAATTTGGTTCATGCAGATGAAATAAAATTTCCATTGCATCTACAGTATACCTTTACTGCACCTCTTTTTTTCACTTTCTGCATAATATGACACATTGTTTAAGTGGTAAAACATATACTCACATTGGTTTTTCTTGGCTTTTAAAAGTAATCTCTGTCTGTGATTCTATAGTAGTACAGTAATTCATTTAGTTTGGGAAGTGGGCAGTGGCAATGATTGGGGGCTGGGGATGGATGGGTAAGAGGAGGTTCTATTGAAAAAGATTAGTTCGGAGCAGCTCATTTTAAAAAAACGGAAGAAATGAACGTGAACTAGTTCATTTTTTGGGACTGTGAACTTAGTTCAAAATTCAAAATTGTGAACTATGAACATGAACTAGTTCAGTTTAATCTGTGTGAAGTGAACTTTGAGCTAGCTCTTGTGAAGTGTGAACTTGCACAACACTGGCAGTAGCGATGGATGAATCACTAAGGGTTTCTTCTCCTGACAGATTTTCCTATTGAACTCTATGGAAAAATAAGTCAAAATAAGTCAAATCTAGTTGACGCAACAATGTCAATAGACTCTTGTTATCTTATTTTCTGGTACTCTTACAGGCGATACTATAACTTCCATACTGTTCCAGTGTAATTTACAACTAAATCTAGTCCCAGCCTCCAGTTCTCATAGAGATCCATTCAAATGCAGAGAGGTTATAATATCGCTTGTAGAAGTACCACAAAATAAGATATCAAGAGTATTTTGATATTGTTGGGTCACAGACATCAGGAAGTCATGGCATGCAAAGGATATGCGACCATATATTAAAAATGATAACTTTATTCTCCATTATGTTCAACTCTTTTTTGATGCCCTAAAAAAATGGGGGGGACTATGTACAAAAGGTTCTATAATTTCTAAACGGTTCATGCGATATGGATGAAAATACCCTCAAATTAAAGCTGACAGTCTGCGCTTCAACCTCATTGTCATTGTATCCTTTCAAACTCAAAATGCTAGAGTACATAACCAAAATAACAGAAAACTTCAGGGCGTAGCTGTACAGGTTTCAATTTAGTCACCGGGAGGAATACGTCAGCTGGATGAAGTTTCTGGCCAACGACAGACCGGTGCAGTTCCTTTTTTACCACTAGAGACACTTTTGGTTTATGCTATTTTGCGCTGACTGCAATAAAATGACAAGATTTGGACCAGGATCAATCAGTAACACTTAGAAAAAAACAAATGTATCAGTTCTCATCTAAAATAAGTGGTCTTAGTGCTTTGTTACCCTTTAAGGGCTTCTGCCATATTGAAGAGAAATAATGCTAAGACATTATTATAGTAATGACTTCTGTGTCTGAATGAGTAATTGGGCCAGTGTGTCATTCAAATATATTAAAAATTCAAAGTTATAATCTTTTTTATTTTGATGCGCTCACCCTCACATTTGCATATAGCTTTCCATAGCTTCCAATATTCCAAGGGGCATCTATATGTGCACATGAAACATGTTCATCTAATTTCTTTCTTCAGTTACTAAGTAAACCTAGAGCTCTGATTCCCGGATGTTTGCAGAGAATGTTTGCTTTGTTGATTTGCATTAATGAGGTCAGAGATGGTGGGGTGCCACCAATTGTGAAACTGTGACATACTTTAGACAGGAAGCCATGTCACAAAAGCCTAACAAAGCTGAAGGTTACTGTTGATACACCACACTTTAGTAGATTGAGGCCTTTAGTTTTGTAGTTAGATCCAAAGTAAGATAAGAGTTACTTTACTGAATGTGTCCCCCTTTGTGAATCTAGCCCCAACCCAGCTAACAATTTTAGGTTCCAACAACGTTCCCCTAACATACCCGTTATGGGAACATTAGCTTAAAATGTTCTGGGAGTGTCTTTCATGGCACGTTTATTAAGTGTTCCCAGAATGTTTTTTCCAAAGTTCGAAGAACACTTTTTTGGAGCATTGTTGGAATGTTTTAACAGTCTTACAAAACATTATTAGAATATTTATTGTGGCAAATTTTTTAAAATGTTCCTAGAATGTTTTCCCCAAATTTATAAGAACGTCGTTTGAAAACATTCTTGGGATGTTTGGATAGAACATTCTTAGAAGGTATTTTCGTGGCAAGTTTTTAAAATGTTCCGAACCTTTTTCCAAAGTTATAAGAATGTTCTTTGAAAATATTCTCAGGACGTTCTGACTGAATGTTCTTAGAAGGTTTTTTGTGGCAAGTTTTTAATGTTCCTAGAATGTTTTTTTCTAAGTTATAAGAATGTTCTTTGAAACCATTCTTGGGACGTTTGGACAGAACATCCTTAGAAGGTTTTTTTTTGTGGCAAGTTTTTAAAATCTTCCTAGAACCTTTATTTCCAAAGTTATAAGAACGTTCTCTGAAAAAATTCTCGGGACGTTCTGACTGAAAGTTCTTGTAAGGTTCGGAGAACCAAATGCGACCGACAAGGATTTCTAAAAGCGTATCAAGAGCGATACGACACAAAACGCTGAAATATCCGAACCAGGACTGGGATAACACAGGATCGGGAGCAAAACTTCCTGAGCACAAGGCAAAACAAAGCAACCTCCAAAAACTGAGGCGATCTCGATAAACAGCGAGAATAACTAACAAAAGAACCTCACGCACTAAACAATTAGGCGTAACAAGAGGTAGTGAAACAAAACAAAAGAAACACCCTGTAAAAACGGGCGAGAGAATGAAAATGAAACTAGAACCTGTTACCTACAGCTCTAGGTGAAAACGAGCTGAACAAAAACGTAACTGGCAGAAGAGTACAAAGGATAAAGAGAGAAAGGAAAGAAAAAGACTAAAATAAATCTTTCTCCTAACTCTAAACCGGACTTGCTGCTTTTCCTATTCGTACGAACCAGAAATGCAGCGACCGAATCTTTTACCTTACCGACTTCGTTGTCAACATAGCAAAGACAATATCGAAGTGCGGAAATGCGGAAGTCCTGAGGTATTTATAGCCAACAGGAAACACGAAACAGGTGCAGAGAATAATTGTCAGGCAAAACACGAATGCCGGAACGGAGGCAGAAACAATCCGATAGAGCGTCCCGACGACACCAAAAAGAAAGGCGACCGCAGAAACAACAGGGGCTGCAAATACCCATGACAGAAGGATTTTCGTGGCAAGCTTTTTTAATGTTCCTAGAATGTTTTTTTTCAAAGTTATAAGAACAAGTTCTTTGAAACTTGGGAAGTTTTGACAGACCATTCTTCGAAGAGTTTTACATAACATTCTTAGGTTTTTTGTGGCAAGTTTTTGTGGCAAATGTTATTGGAAAACATTCTTGAAACATTCATTGAAGGTTTTTGCAAAACATTCTTAGAACGCTTTTTGTGCCAAGCTTTTTAAATGTTCCTATAATATTTTCCCTCAAGTTCTATGGATGTTCTGTGAAAGCATTCCAAGAATGTTCTTTCATCTTAGTTTTAATAAAGTCACCTTCATGTCATCTTACCTAAAATTTCCTAATGAACATTTGTTTCAATACAACATTATGTTTGTAAAAGGTCTACTTAAAACATTAACAAACCTTTTTACACGCATCTACGTCAACCCGGACTCTGTTACACCTACACAATAACATGACACCAGTAAACAATAGGCTAGAAAATGAATCACTGCTTTTATTAAGTCAAAAGACCATACAATGGGCCTCATTTATCAATATGCTCGTAAAAATGAGCGTATACAGTTGAAGTCGGAAGTTTACATACACTTAGGTTGAAGTCATTAAAACTATTTTTAACCACTCCACAGATTTCATGTTAGCAAACTATAGTGTTGGCAAGTCAGTTAGGACTACTACTCAGTATCTACTTTGTGCATGACACAAGTAATTTTTCCAACAATGGTTTACAGATTATTTCACTTTTAATTCACTGTATCACAATTCCAGCCATAATGACCACCGTTATGTTTGGAGGAAAAAGGGTGAGGCTTGCAAGCCGAAGAAGACCATCCCAACCGTGAAGCACGGGGGTGGCAGCATCATGTTGTGGGGGTGCTTTGCTGCAGGAGGGACTGGTGCACTTCATAAAATAGATGGCATCATCCATCCATCCATCCATCCATTATCCATTAACCCGCTTATTCCTGGTCAGGGTCACGGGGAGTGCTGGAGCCTATCCCAGCATGCATCGGGCAAGAGGCAGGAATACACCCTGGACAGGCCGCCAATCCATCACAGGGCACATGTTACGAACCGAATACGGGCTGGACCCAAGTGCAACGACCAGGAGACAGATTATCAGCAAGGGGTTTTTATTATAAGCTTTGGGGTAGTCCCAAAGCTGTACAGAAAGGAAACACAGTATTTACACAGGGTGAGAGAGTTGATACGAACTGCTCCAAGCCGGAGCTGGACTTGAGTGCAGGTGGCGGGTTCCAAGCCGGAACTGGACTGTACTGGACCGGAGGTCCACTCAGGAACTGGATCCCGGAATCGGCAGGTTTGCTCCAAACCGGAACTGGACTTTAACAGGAGGTGCACGAAACACCGGAACTGGACTGGAACTGGACCGGGAGGTCCAACTGGAACAGGAATGCAGGAACAACGGGGTTGTTCCAAACCGGAACTGGACTTTTCACTGGAGGTGTACTTAACACCGGAACTGGACTGGAACTGGACCGGGAGGTCCAACTGGAACTGGATAGCAGGAACAACGGGGTTGTTCCAAGCCGGAACTGGACCTTACTCTGGAGGTGCACTTAACACCGGAACTGGACTGGAACTGGACCGGGAGGTCCAACTGGAACTGGATAGCAGGAACAACGGGGTTGTTCCAAGCCGGAACTGGACTTTGGACTGGAGGTGCACTTAGCACCGGAACAGGACAGGAACTGGACCGGGAGGTCCAACTGGAACTGGATAGCAGGAACAACGGGGTTGTTCCAAGCCGGAACTGGACTTAGGACTGGAGGTGCACTTAGCACCGGAACAGGACAGGAACTGGACCGGGAGGTCCAACAGGTACTGGGCTGGGTACAGAGGTAGGTGAGCGGTTGAGCCCGGTAGGGTAGAGCTGTGTGGCGGAGCTCAGCTGCGGCTGGTTGATGGTAGCTGGTTTGCCGAGGAACCTGGGACCGTAACCGCAGCGAAGGGATCCACTACGGCCGGACAGGAACCACTGCAGGATAGCTAGGCAGAAACCCAACAGCGGACGCACTGCGAGCTGGAGGAGAGGGCACCGCAACACACACACACGCAGACTAACAGCTACAGACTGGTAGGTGCAGGAACAGCTGGTAATTCGAGGGAGACAGGTTAGAAACACACAAACAGCAAATTGTTAGGGCTAGATAGCTACCAACTGGAGGGTAGGAGAACTGGAAGCTGAACAGGTATTAAACCCGTAACCAAGCAAACAGTAAACGTGACTAGAAACCTGAAGACCATGAAACACACAAGGTAGTTTAACGAACTGGCGCCGACTAGCAGCCAGACGGGGGTTTAAGTAGGAAGGTGAGATTGAAACTAAATGCCGAACAGGTGAGGAATGTAACTGAGAGTGATTGAAACAAACAGGTGCGGAATGAATGTCATGAATGGGGGAAAGAGATAGGTGGAAACCAAAGTGGAAAGCCGATAGAAACAAACACAGGGGAAACGCCCAGCCTGTAGCAAAGGGGAAAACATGGACAGGAGAATCCAACATGACACGGAAGGAACTGGGGAAAACACGGAAAAGGACAGGAAGGGAACGGGACGTTACAGTACCCCCCCCTCAATGGACGCCACCTGGCGTACCTGGAGGCCTGATCTTGTCCGGGAACTGATCGTGAAAGTCCCGGATCAGGGAGTGGTCCAGAATGAGGCCCTTGTGGAGCCAGGACCGCTCCTCAGGGCCATAACCCTCCCAATCGACCAGGTACTGGAAGCCCCGACCCTTACGGCGAATATCAATGATCTGGCTCACCGTGTAGGCCGGGGCGTTGTCGATGACCCGGGAAGGAGGAGGAGAGATAATTGGGGCACTGAGGGGGGCTGGAGGCGACAGGCTTAATCTGGCTAACGTGAAAAACCGGGTGGACCTTGAGGGAGACAGGGAGGGAAAGTTTAATGGACACAGGGTTGATTAAACAAACAATGGAAAAGGGACCAATAAAACGGGGTTGAAGCTTCTTAGAAGAAGAGGGGAGGGGAATGTTGGCTGTGGAGAGCCAGACCTGCTGACCGGCCCTGTACTGCGGGGCTGCGGTCCTGTGAAGGTCCGCCAGGCGTTGGGAACGGGAATTGGAGCGGAGGAGTGCGGTGCGTGAGAGTCTCCACATGCGTTTGCATCTGAGGAAGTGAGACCTCACCGATGGTACTGCCACCTCAGCTTCCTGGGCCGACAGGAGGGGAGGTTGATACCCCAAGGAGCATTCGAAGGGAGACATCCCAGTGGATGCGCATTTCAGGGAGTTATGGGCGTACTCTACCCAGGGGAGAAAACGGCTCCAGGAAGCGGGGTTACGGGCAGTGACGCACCGCAGGGCGGCCCCCAGGTCCTGGTTGGCCCTCTCTGCCTGACCGTTAGACTGGGGATGGAACCCTGATGATAAACTAGCTGACGCACCCAGGGCCACACAGAACGCCTTCCATACTTGGGAGGAGAATTGGGGCCCACGGTCCGACACAATGTCGGAGGGGATCCCGTGCAGCCTAACCACATGCAGCACCAGGAGCTCAGCAGTTTCGAGGGCGGACGGGAGCTTGGGGAGAGGGATAAAGTGGACCGCCTTGGAGAACCGGTCCACAATTGTCAGAATGGTAGAGTTGCCCTCTGACAAAGGCAGACCGGTGACGAAGTCAACGCCGATGTGACTCCAAGGACGGCCCGGGACGGGGAGGGGGTGGAGCAGACCGGAGGAAGGCTGGTGGGATGCCTTGCTCCTGGCGCAAACAGGACAGGCCAGGACGAAGGCACGGGTATCCCCCTTGAGGGTAGGCCACCAAAAACTCCTCCTGACAAGGGCGACAGTTCTGGCAACACCTGGGTGACAAGCCAGACAGGAGGCGTGAACCCATTCCAGGACCTGGGAGCGGACGGAATTGGGCACAAAAATGGAAGTGTTAGGGTTACTGCGGGGATCCGGTTGGGAAGCCTGGGCGGCCCTCACGATCTCCTCGATCTTCCAGGAGACCGCAGCCACCACACAGGATGCTGGTAAAATGGGCTCCGGATCAGCAGGACTGGAGGGGAGGGAAAAAATGCGGGACAAGGCATCAGCCTTGGTGTTATGGGAACCGGGGCGAAAAGAAACAGAAAAATTAAAACGGGCAAAAAACAGAGACCATCTAGCTTGGCGGGCATTAAGCCTTTTGGCCGACCTGATATAAATTAAATTTTGATGATCTGTGAGAACAATAAAGGGAGTACCTGCCCCCTCCAGCCAGTGACGCCACTCCTCTAGTGCGAGTTTAATGGCAAGGAGTTCCCGATCCCCGACATCATAATTGCGTTCCGCGGAGGACAGTCTCCGGGAGAAGAACGCGCAGGGATGGAGTTTGTTGTCCAAGGCGGCTCGCTGAGACAGAATGGCCCCTACACCGGTGTTGGAGGCATCCACCTCGATGGTGAACTGACGGGTAGTGTCGGGGTGACTCAGAATGGGAGCAGAGGAGAACCGAACCTTGAGTTGTTCAAAGGCCAGCTGGGCCTCTGAATTCCAGCAGAAGGGAATGGAAGTGGAGGTGAGCTTGGTAAGGGGGGCAGCAATGACACTGTAATTGCGGATGAAACGCCGATAAAAGTTAGCAAAGCCGAGGAACTGTTGGAGGTGCTTACGTGAGGAGGGTTGGGGCCATTCTGTCACCGCCTTGACTTTGGCAGGATCCGCCCAGATACTGCCCCCCTCAATGATGAAGCCGAGGAACGGGACAGACGACGCGTGGAACAAGCACTTCTCGGCTTTCACGAAAAGTTGGTTCTCCAGCAGCCGCTGAAGAACCTCCCGGACGTGGAGAATGTGCTCCTGAGGGGATTTGGAGAAAATGAGGATATCGTCAATATACACGAAAACACATTTGCCAAGTAGGTCCCGAAGCACATCATTGACCATGCCCTGGAAGAATGCTGGGGCGTTAGTAAGGCCGAACGGGACCACCAGGTATTCGTAGTGGCCCAACGGGGTATTGAAAGCAGTCTTCCACTCATCTCCCTCGCGTATCCGCACAAGGTGGTATGCATTGCGGAGGTCGAGCTTGGTAAAAGAGACTGCCTGGGAGAGGGGTTCAAATGCGGTGTTAATCAGAGGAAGAGGGTATTTGTTACGGATGGTAACCTCATTGAGGCCCCGGTAGTCGATGCAGGGCCGCAGAGAACCGTCCTTCTTCCCCACGAAAAAGAACCCTGCACCAACCGGAGATGAGGAGGGACGGATTATGCCCGACGCGAGAGACTCGTGGATGTACGTCTCCATGGCCAGCTTCTCCGGGCCCGACAAGCTGTAGAGGCGGCCAGACGGAAGCTTAGCCCCTGCCAGAAGGTCGATACAGCAGTCGTAGGGCCTGTGAGGAGGCAAAGACAGAGCACGTGATTTTGAGAACACTTGAGACAGGTCATGATACTGGCTAGGAACGTTAACTAGGTCGGGTCCAGGTAGGGAGGAACTGTCACACTTGGCCCCCGGGGGGGGGGGGTAGAGCAGAGCGAAGACAACTGGCTAGACAGTGGGCACTCCAAGCCAGAATACGACCGGCTCGCCAGTCGATGTGCGGGTTGTGGAGGCGTAGCCAGGTCTGACCCAGGACCATGGAGGACTGCTTGGCGTGGATAAGGAGAAGTTGGATTGTCTCTCGATGATTGCCTGACAAATTTAACTGTAGGGGAATGGTGGAGTGAGTGACTAACCCCAGGCTCCTGCCGTCCAGGGCGAAAGCAGTGATAGGGGTAGGTAAAGCCTCAGTGGGGATGCCGGCCCTCCTGACGAAGGAGATGTCAATGAAGTTGGCATCGGCCCCGGAGTCGATAAGGGCTGATGAGGAAGCGGAGTTGTCCCTCCAAAGGAGGGTGGCCTTGAAAACAAGACGGTTCTGGGCTGCATGGTCGGGAATGATAGGGCTCGTCAGAACGCCCAGCTTCACTGGCGAGCCACCTCTTTTGGGCGAATGGGACAAGAGGCGATTTGGTGGCCTAACTTGCCACAGTAGAAACAAGACCTGGTGCGGAACCGACGTTGGCGCTCCTCAGCATCGACAGTAACTCTGCCCAGTTGCATTGGCTCCTCCTCGGACACCACAGAAGGGCTCTTCGGCCCCGTAAAGGAGGAGTGTTGACGTGCACCAGTAGAGTCGGAGTGCGGATGACGACCGGGATTCCTTCCTCGCTCACGAGCCCGGATGCGGAGACGGTTGTCAACGGCGATAGCCAAGCTGATGAGGCTGTTGAGGGAGTTGGACTCCTCACGGGTAGCGAGTTGATCCTTGAGCTCCTCACTGAGGGCCTGACGAAAGGCCCCTTGAAGGGAGGTGTCGTTCCATCCGGACTCAGCAGCGAGGGTGCGGAACTGGATCGCCATCTCGGCGACACTGCGGCTGCCCTGACGAACCTGCAGCAGGCGCTGAGTAGCGTCTCGCCCACAGGCTGGGTGGTCGAAGACGCGCCGCATCTCCAATGTGAAGGACACGAAGTTGTTACACATGGGGGCTTGGCTGTCCCAAACAGAAGTGGCCCACTCCAGGGCGCTGCCTCCCAGGCTGCTCATGATGAAAGCGATCTTGCATGGGTCAGAGGCGAAAGAGGTGGGCTGCATACGGAAGACGATGTCGCATTTCATCAGAAACTCGCGGCACTTCCCCAGCCCCCCACGGTATAATTCGGGGTGTTGAACTCTAGGTTCCCGGCTAGGAGAGGGAACCGGAACCTCGGGAGGCGGCTCTGGAGTAGGAGGGGTCGGCCCCACTGGAATCCGAGGAAGGGGCTGATGCAGCGAGAGCTGAGCAACCTGCTCCGTGATGCCCCTCAGCACCTCCAATACGTCATCCAAACGACGGCCCTGTTAGTCGCTGACCGCAGTTTGGCAGGAGAAGGCGTGGCGAATCTGCTCCAGGTCGGCTGGATCCATGTTTTTAGGCCAGTTCGTTCTGTTACGAACCGAATACGGGCTGGACCCAAGTGCAACGACCAGGAGACAGATTATCAGCAAGGGGTTTTTATTATAAGCTTTGGGGTAGTCCCAAAGCTGTACAGAAAGGAAACACAGTATTTACACAGGGTGAGAGAGTTGATACGAACTGCTCCAAGCCGGAGCTGGACTTGAGTGCAGGTGGCGGGTTCCAAGCCGGAACTGGACTGTACTGGACCGGAGGTCCACTCAGGAACTGGATCCCGGAATCGGCAGGTTTGCTCCAAACCGGAACTGGACTTTAACAGGAGGTGCACGAAACACCGGAACTGGACTGGAACTGGACCGGGAGGTCCAACTGGAACAGGAATGCAGGAACAACGGGGTTGTTCCAAACCGGAACTGGACTTTTCACCGGAGGTGTACTTAACACCGGAACTGGACTGGAACTGGACCGGGAGGTCCAACTGGAACTGGATAGCAGGAACAACGGGGTTGTTCCAAGCCGGAACTGGACCTTACTCTGGAGGTGCACTTAACACTGGAACTGGACTGGAACTGGACCGGGAGGTCCAACTGGAACTGGATAGCAGGAACAACGAGGTTGTTCCAAGCCGGAACTGGACTTAGGACTGGAGGTGCACTTAGCACCGGAACAGGACAGGAACTGGACCGGGAGGTCCAACAGGTACTGGGTTGGGTACAGAGGTAGGTGAGCGGTTGAGCCCGGTAGGGTAGAGCTGTGTGGCGGAGCTCAGCTGAGGCTGGTTGATGGTAGCTGGTTTGCCGAGGAACCTGGGACCGTAACCGCAGCGAAGGGATCCACTACGGCCGGACAGGAACCACTGCAGGATAGCTAGGCAGAAACCCAACAGCGGACGCACTGCGAGCTGGAGGAGAGGGCACCGCAACACACACACACGCAGACTAACAGCTACAGACTGGTAGGTGCAGGAACAGCTGGTAATTCGAGGGAGACAGGTTAGAAACACACAAACAGCAAATTGTTAGGGCTAGATAGCTACCAACTGGAGGGTAGGAGAACTGGAAGCTGAACAGGTATTAAACCCGTAACCAAGCAAACAGTAAACGTGACTAGAAACCTGAAGACCATGAAACACACAAGGTAGTTTAACGAACTGGCGCCGACTAGCAGCCAGACGGGGGTTTAAGTAGGAAAGTGAGATTGAAACTAAATGCCGAACAGGTGAGGAATGTAACTGAGAGTGATTGAAACAAACAGGTGCGGAATGAATGTCATGAATGGGGGAAAGAGATAGGTGGAAACCAAAGTGGAAAGCCGATAGAAACAAACAGAGGGGAAACGCCCAGCCTGTAGCAAAGGGGAAAACATGGACAGGAGAATCCAACATGACACGGAAGGAACAGGGGAAAACACGGAAAAGGACCGGAAGGGAACGGGACGTTACAGCACACACACCATTCACTCACACACTCATACCTATGGGCAATTTTGAGTCTCCAATTAGCCTAACCTGCATGTCTTTGGACTGTGGGAGGAAACCGGAGTACCCGGAGGAAACCCACACGGACATGGGGAGAACATGCAAACTCCACACAGAAAGGCCCTCGACCGGGATTCGAACTCGGTATCTTCTTGCTGTGAGGCTGTGAGGCGACAGTGCTAACCACTGCACCACCGTGCCGCCTAGATGGCATCATGAAGAAGGAAAATTATGTGGATATATTGAAGCAACATCTCAAGACATCAGCCAGGAAGTTAAAGCTTGGTCGCAAATGGCTCTTCCAAATGGACAATGACCCAAAGCATACTTCCACAGTTGTGGAAAAATGGCTTAAAGCACAACTGAAGTTTGGTAGAACTTTGGCTTGTGTAGTTACCTGGCATGATATGAGTCCAAATAGTGGCGAAATATGTTCATTAGTTGCTCTGTGCTCCCCTGGGGAGATAATCCAGAATAGGGTATTTGTCGCTCTCCATTCACTTTTATGGGGCAGCTAAAACAGTCTAAAAAAGAAGCGGATTCTGTCAATACAGAATCACATATATGTAAGGGTTGTGTTAAGGTTTGTAGAACCAGACGCAACCGATAAGAATTCTACAAACGCGGAAGTAGCCGCACCAGAGGAGAGGAAAACAAAAGAACGGGAGCAAAACTTCCCTAGTACAAGCCAAATCAAAGCAACCTCAAAAGGATGCGAGTCTCGAAAAACAGCTAGAATGAATAACAAAAGAACCTCACACAAATCATTAGGTGTAACAGGAGGTACAGAACAAAGCAAAGCTCGATAAAACGAGTAAAGGAAAAGAACAGAAAAGAAAACCTGTTATCCAAAGCTCTTGTGGCGAAAGAGCTGAACACAAAAGATAACAGGTAACAAGAATAAAGGATAAAGAGAAAGATTGGAAATAAAAGAGAAAACCAATCTAATCCTAATTCTATAACCGGACTTGCTGCGTTTCTTATCCATGCGAACCAGAAATGCAGTGACCGAATTTCCTATACCTTACCAACTTCATTGTCAACATAGCAAAGACAATATTGAAGTACCGGAAGGCGGAAGTCCTGAGCTATATATAGCCGACAGGAAACCGAAAACAGGTGAGAGGAATAATGACCGGGCGTGATCCACACTGGGACGGAGGCGGAAAAAATCCAATAGAGCGTCCCGACAACGCCAACTAGAATAAAGACCGTAGAAACAACAGAGGCTGCCAATAACCATGACAATATAGTGGTGTGCAGCCTAGCTCAAAAGCCACTGGCAGAGGATAACCAGGGCTAAAATGCTTAATCTGAATTGTGAATTATAGCCTACAGCTGAGATAAAAATTTAAAAAAGAAAATAACCATTCACAAAAAAAGTTCTGCCGGTACAGGTAGAGGAAAGGGCATCCCGGACCTCTTGTCTGCAGAAGACGAATTATTTAAAGGTAAAAAAAAAAAAAAAAAGCAAAGCCGACTAACAGTGTATTCAGAACTCAGACATTTTTTCTGATAGTAAGCAGATTTTAGCCTGATCAACTTACCTGGAAAAAGTACTTTACTGGAAAAAGTAGTCTACACGCGATTCTAGTAGGCCGATAGAACACGCACAATTTATCTATGTAGTTAACATGTAAGGTTACAGGGATGTTCTTGAGAAAACCATTTTGTAACCTGCCATCAACAACATCCTGCAAATATTATAGAAATGTTTCAGTCAGAACATTCCATCTTTGTTAACATGTAACGTTACAGAAGCGTCCTGAGAAAACCATTTTGTCACCTGCCATAAACAACTTCCTGGCAATGTTGAAAAAATGTTCCACTCAGCATGATCCATCCTTGTTAAAGGGAAAGTTCACCCATTTTGAAAAAAATTATATTGTTTTACTTACCCCCAAAATAGTATGTTAAGCTGTCCTGGTCTTGCCATTGTAGCTAAATTATTGTAAATCCTGAATTGGAGCAATGCTAACAATTAGCATCTTGCCTTTGGATATAATTGCCCCCAGGTTAACTTGCTGTAAATTAACTTGCTGGAAATCCACTCAAATGGGGTTTAACAACAGCTTTACAAGTGTCATTGTTGGAAACGAAAATGAACATATGATTACAGAGTGCACAAGGACGATATTTAATGCTCAAATTACAGTATATGATGTCGTTTCAGATTTCAGATGTCCGTGTTTACATTTAAATAAGAACATACTCTGATTCCAACCCTCCATTACAGCCAATATAGTCTAGAAATGTAACACCCCAGTGGGTGTTCCAGAAGTCAGTCGCATGCGTAACCTGCAGAAATGACAGCTTTTTAAGTTTTAAATTTTGAACATCATTTCTTAAGTCGCATGCTTTGCTATAATTACACAGATCACAGCTGGGATCACAAACAGGTGCACATCTGACATCTTAGCATACAAGGCAAGGCATGATACGGAGGATGCCCTACTATATTTCCTCCACATCACCTATACTCACCTTGACCAGCCAAAACCTTCACCTGTATACTGTTTGTAGACGTCTCCCCAGCATTTAACACAGTCAAACCACACATCATGTTAAATAAACTACTGGACATTGGGGTCAACAACAACATCATCCACTGGATACACAGTTTTCTCACCAAACTTAAGAGTGAACACGGCACACTCTTCCCCCATCATGACCAACACAGGAGTTACACAAGGCAGTGTCAGTGCTCTTCACCCTCTACACTGAACAATGCAAAAGCCACTCTTCAACTGCTTCAACATAAAATTTGTAGACGACAGCAATAGTTGGGCTCATAACCAACCAACAAAGTGAAGATGACTACAAGGATTAAATAAAGCTTTTCACAGACTGGAGCAAAACTAACAATCTCACACTGAACCCAAAAAAGCAAAGGAAATGATCATTGAGTTCAAATTCACAACCACAGCATTGACACCGTTACCTGGGAACAGTCATCGACTCAAAACTCACCTGGAACATCAACACAAACAGACTGTATGAAGGGACAACAGAGACTACACCTACTCCGAAAACTATGCAAATTTAATGTTAACAGCTCAATACTCCACCTCTTCTACCAAACCTTCATAGAAAGCATCATCACCTTTGGATTCCTCTCCTGGTTTAGTGCCATCACCCGCATCAACAAAAACAAAATAACAAAAATCATCAGCATCTCAAGCAAAATCTGTAGAACCAAATGCAGGGACATTTCATCACACCACTGGCAATACAGAAGGCAAACCGTATGATCAAGGACACTACACAGAAATAGCCAATACGACCTACTCATCGGGACGCAGATTCCGTACCCCATTCGACAGGATAGAAAGGACAAAAAGGACATTCATTCCCTTATCCATAGACTCTAACTGCTACATTTGTCTTGTTATTGTCTCGCACTGTTGTGGTGTTTGTTGTTATGCACTTTATTGTCTCACACTGTGTCTCGTGATGTTTGATGTTACTGCACTTATGCCTCCAATGACTGTACAAAACTAATTTCCTAATGGACAATAAAGGAATCATTCATCTGAACAAGTGAGGAGCGCTCTGGAAATAGCAGATTTCTGGGTATAAAAAATGTTTCCATATTTTAGGCTATTGTTCGTTAACTTGATGCATTGTATGTCCTGCAAAACGAGTTCTGATTAAATGCCATGATCAATACAAGTAGGAAGGGCTGCACAGGGCGGTAGCCAGCAGTATAGGCTACAGTACACAGTAAATTCACAGTAAAATGTCCAGTGTTCATTAAAATCTAACAGTGTTAATTAAACTCTAGCAGTGTACATAGAGCCTACTGGCCAGATTAGGCTCATATGTACTCTGTTGTAGTTGAATTGACACTGGACATTTTACTGTGTAGGTCTACGTTATATGAGCTTTCAGTGAGTAATAAACTATAACGCATGACGGCGACACATAAATCCTTCAGATACCCAAACTATAAACACAGCACCACGGCGGTTGCAAAAAACAATTAACATTTAAACTCAAAACGTAGGCTAGGCTATTCACCACAGCGGGTAAAAGACTAGCTACTTACAAAACTTACACTTACACTTAAACTTACAAACTACTTTTAGCCTAAAACACCACGACGGGTAGCATATAAATAAAACATCTTAACTCACCCTCACTGAGGTTCTTTCAGTATTGCTGAAGGCTACGACTTTTTTGGAAGGAATCTTCTCATCTTAATTTCATTCATCTCTGAATTGAAGTGTCTGAACTTAAACGATGAGCCCCACCCCCACGTTTATTTAGCTGTATAACTAGTCTTGTGTTTATGTCGCCGGATAACGCAAGTCTTGCGTTTATATGACTGCATAAGATCCTTGCGTTTATAGCTGGATAAGGAGGGTCTTTCGTTTATGCAGCTGGATAGAAGGCACTTGTGGGGTTGGGGGGTATTCTCCGGGTGCCCAAGAACCTGCCCCTTTTGCCCCACGTACCCGATGTGTCTGATTTGATTTTTAAAAATGGTATTATTAATGTTGCTATCATTAACCTTCATTCGTTAATTTTTGTAAAAATAAAAAAACATAACTGGGTACTAGCCTATTGTAACAGTTTTTCTCACTTTAAGCACCATGTCCCTCAAAGGGTTTCGGTACAGCCCTGGTGGATAGGGTGATGTTCCGTCTATGCCTTCATGCAATACCCGAACACAACCTTTAGAGCCGAGTCTTCCCCTTTTCCCGTTTCTTCCAACAGTTTCTTTGCTCTTTTGCTCCACTCAAAAAGACACTCAACTCCGGAATGCGATCAGCTCGACGCAACCAAGCAATTTAGCCCGCAGTAAATGTTAACTGACAAAAATTGTCGTTTTACTAATTTAATTGCGAATTCATTATTTTGTCATGTCACGTTTTCACACAAAATAAACTACATAATATTATGTAAATAACTGGAATAATTTTTGTGTAGCACAGTGGTCTCAGTGGGAGCCTGGGAGGAAGACTCGCCCATGTCTTTTACAGGAGAAAGAATGGTTTCTGCTGCTGACAGGAGAAGACAGCCATAACGAAAGCAGGTAGCCGGGGCCCTGCTAGAAAAAAACATTAGAAACCAGGGAATTGGGACATCTTGGTTTTGGTCTCCCATCAGGTTACTATTACAGACCATTAGAGACCATGAAAATCCCCACAGATACCATTAGAGTCCAACAGAGCACCACCAGATGACCATTAGAAGCCACTGGATTACCAATAAAGACTATCAGAAACCAGCAGAATCCATCACAAAAACATGAAATTCCATTAAAACCATTAGGAATTGTCTGATGGTTTTGAATGTATTTTGTAGCGCGGGGGGGGGGGGGGGGGGGGGGGGGGGTAATCCTGCTTCCTGCTTCCTACTACGAAGCAGGATTACTGATTTAGCTGGATAGTTGCACTGAGTAAACAGGTCTTTTTACTTATTCAGTCCAATTCCAGATTTGGGAGGGTTTTAGCTTGCTCAGTGCAGTTTTCCAGCTAACTCAGTAACAAAAACCTCTGTTGAAAAGCAAAATCACTCATTTTCATATAACTGCTTTAATGCTACAGATATGAATGTATTGGTCTAAATACAAGATATCAATGAGAGAGATAGAGGAAGGTGCAATCAATCTGAACTGCAGGTCACCAAGAAATTGATGCACTTCCTATTGAAAGTGCATATACAACATATACAAATAAGGGAGATGGACCATACATGGAAAGGTAATTAAATATGAGCCTGTTACTCCAATCTGATATTCAACCAGAAAGCTGGGAAACCTCTCAACAGTCACTCTGAAGGGACTGTTCCTTTTCTATATTCATAAATATTGTTTTCTTTTTTTAACAATGTCTTGCAGTTGATGTTGATTATATTAACATGAAATACATTATTAATTCGCTTTACTAATACCTTTCTTTTTACAGTCATCCAAAAAAAGAAAAGCAGATAAAGGCCCTGTTATTTCCTTATACAATGATGTGACTGTTTGAATCACCAATTATTGCTGCCACAATCCTTCTGTAACTGTGAAAAGACTGAATAGATTGTGTTATGATGTCAGTGTTTTGAAACCAGAGCCCTTGGAATGAAACATAATGACCAATTTATCCAGGCCTTCTCGACTGGAGGTAGATTGAAAACATGAATTTGACAAAAAAGGACATCTCTGACTGGTTATTTTTCAGTGCCGCTGCTCAACACCAAGACTGAAAATCACTGTGTCACCTACATGTAACATGTTTCACTTTGTTACACCAAATTTCAGAAGTGTACCCGTGAACTGTTGCATCAGTTGTTTACGGCAAATTTCCATCAAGCACCAATGGCACATTGCATCACCGCCAATCGGTGCGAACGCTGATGGGCTACCACAACACACTTTTCCAAACGAAGCCCTCTTATGTATATTCACTGCTCAAGGGTCAAATATATTAAATTTTTTAAAATATGATTTTCCTTTGCCATCCAAATATTGATTTGCCTGTGTTGGCTATTTCAGGTTTTCTTTTATGCAAAGCATTTGTGTTCTGTGGCCATCACACTCCATTGTAAACTGCAGGTGAGATATGGCCCCAGCTGGAAATTTTCCAAGCACCCCACCCTTTCTCCACTGTTCTGATTGGCCAGAGGCATGATCCCAGCAGTGCTGAATTATCAGTGATGGGGGTTTCCCTATATCTCTCTATTCCCGTCTCTGCTTCACTTCATACAGTCCAAACAGGGGTTCATGCAGGACTTAACTGGGGACAGCAGGGATCAGAGCAGCACTTAATTAACAGTTAATTAAGGACAAACTGCACCATCTGCACTGGTAAGATTATTCTAAACTTCCTTTGTATATGGGAATGTTTTCTGACTTTTGCATAATATAATTTTTTTTTTTTGTCAATCCTCAAATACAGATGAACTCTTACACACTCAATGCATTGTTCTGGTAGAAATGAGCAACTTCCATAATTTTTTTCTGTGGTTAATAATACATGTGTATGTGTGCACATTAAGTGCATTTGTGCAGAATAAGCCTCTGCCACACTGTAACAGTTTAAAACCATATCGACAATACTATATCTATGCAGGCATATCTCTTTGTAAATGGTGCTAGAACACTTATACTGTTTGCAGTTTGAGTGAAATAAGGTCAGAAGTGTAGGTCACCATGGGGACTTTAACAAACTCTGTGAAACACAATTATTGCTCAAAGAGAAACGTGTCATATAATGAATGCAATCTAAGCACTGCATCACTGGTGAGCATCACTTAAGATGCTCATCTCCAAAGATTCATCTGAAAGCTAGTCTTACATTAACAGATTTTACTTAAATGTTATTTACAGTAAATGTTAGTTTGTCACATTTACAAATGTAAGTTTATTGAAATGTAAGCATTGACAGACACAGATTTGCAGGTTTACTCCAATTAATACACAATAATGATTAAAATAATGTGGTTACATTATTATTTCTGTTTTTGAAAGGTTGGATAGGGTGGTTGCACTATTTTCATGTCACATAACATTACATTGCTTTCATTTAGCAGACGCTCTTATATTCAAAGAAACTTACAATGTAGGAGAAACAGAAGAGCATTTGCATTTACATCAGCAATAGTGCCAGACCTGACAAACAACATTCACTGACCAGCAAGTGAAGATGCAAGACCACAAAAAAAACAAGTGCAATTTCACCAAACTAACCAAGAACCAAAATACAAATTCTCATACAGATTAAATCCATAACAAGCGCTCAGAAGAGAAACATAAAAAACATAAAATATAATGAAAATCCAGAAAGAAAAACTATATGCTGAATTAACACAAAAGGTGGGAATGCTTGGGGTGGGGATGAGTTACCTAGATGCAGACTGAATAGGTGGGTCTTCAGCCTTTGTCCGAAAATGGCCAAAGATTCTGCTGTCCTGAACACTTTGGGCAGTTAGTTCCACCACTGGGGGCCAGGACAGATAGACGTTGTGACAGGATGACGTGACCATGCAGGGAAGGGGATGCCTGTATAGGCTGGTACCAAGGTTTTAAACCTGATGTGACCAGTCTCAGGCAGCCAGTGAAGGAAGGTTGTGATGTGAGCACACTTGGGAATGTAGTAGATGTGTTGTGAGGCCGTGTTCTTAATGCAGAATGCAGAACTGTTATCCTAATGTGATTTTGAATGCTTTCCTTTCTCTGTCTGAGCAGAACCCACCTGACCTGCATCCCCTTGGAGCCCCAATCTCCTGCCCGTTTAACCCCCATGGAGGTCTCCTACTTAAACTTCTCCATCCTCTACATCCATAAGCCAGCGAACAGCAGTGGAAGGGGTGACATCACGGTGTATGAGGAGTGTGAGGACATGCCCGAGGTCCTGATCTTTTATCTGGCCCTGCAGTTCATCAACATGTTCCTGGGGATCCCCGCTAACCTGATGGTGCTGTGGCTCCTGCACAAGAACAAGGGGGACTCCTCAACCTCAGACATCTTCATCTTCCACCTGGCCATCCTGGACACCTTCTTCTGCCTCATCCCACCCCTGGAGCTGGCTAACATTGTCTTCCTCACCACCAGCAGCACCTGGTATGTACTGCGTTTCTTCTACGGGGTGAAAGACTCTTCACCGCTCTTCCTCTCCTGCATCTGCATGGACCGCTATATGGCCGTCCTGCACCCCATCACCTTCACCGAGCTGAAGGACCGTAGCCACCGCAAAGTGTGTGGTGTCGTGGTGTGGCTGGTTACCCTGGTCTACGCTGCAGCCAAGTGCGTGGGCAACATCCCCAACTTTGAGAAGGCCTTCACTATCATGATCCTGGCAGCTTTCGCCTTCATGCTTTTTTGCAATGTGGCGATCCTGCATGCGCTCCGCCAGTCGGGACCGGGCCGTGACGAGATGCACCCTGTCAAGAAGAAGGCCTTCAAGATGGTGCTCATCATCCTGGCCATCATCGTCTTCAACTACTTCCCACCTGTTGCGCTCTTCCCCTTTCAGGAGTACTTCTCCCCAGATGTGTTCCGCTGCTACATCCACTACATAGCCTTTGGCTTCATGGACATCAGCAGCAGCATTCAGCCTGCTCTCTACCTCTCTCGGGAGATTCCTAGGGTCCTTTGCTGCTGTCCTAAGGATCGAGGTTCAGGAAACCCCAATGATCCACGCTGAACTTTTTGATCAAAAATCCAGTGAGTATATTTGCAGTTTTTGATATTTATTTTTGTCTGCACGTTCTTTCACCAGGCATGAAATTGAAGCAGTTATTAATTTTAATGAATGTGCATAATGTATTGAATCTAAATAAAGGGACAATGATTGAAACTGTAAGAGGCAACACTTATGAATGTACTGAAATGTATCAGTTCATCAAATACAATATCATTAACTTGATTGTTGTACCAAACTTGTATTTCAGAAAAGAGCACTGTTCAAAACTTTTCAGGAAAGGGAGATATTTGTGTTTGTTTTATTTCATTTCTTTATTTGTCTAAATATATTTTTCATTGTAACATTTGTACAATATATGTAAATGTCCATGCATATAATAGTTTATATCTACTGTAGATGGCGAATGTACTCTGACACATTTATAGATGAAGGACCGCATTAGATGTATATTACTCAAAAATAATTGCTGATAGTATAATTTCATGTTTTTCTGTTTAACTATATTTCAACTGCCTTTAAAAGTTGAACTATGTTGTGACTTTATATATATCCTGTTTTGAGAACTCATACTGTAAATGAAGTTAAACAGAATATTAAGAAAAACAAGAAGAAAGAAGGCAGTGTAACTCTTATCATATAACTATAAGTCTTTACAAACTCTATATTCCATATTAGACAGGCTGAATTATGTGATAGGTAGTTGTGTATGTATTAGAAATTAATTAATTTGAAATCAGTGAATGGGGATGAGGTATAGCATATGCTGGCACACCCTAAGGAACCAGCTCACCCAAGCTGGAAAATGTTGTACTGTAAGATGATGCTGACCGTCCACATGTTAAGTTTATGAAAAAAGGAATGTTAAATAAATTTTGAATCTTGTCTCATCAATGCAATATGGTTCATAAATTTGGGAGAGTGCAGAAAAGCAGCTGAGCTGCACAGTGATTGGGTTAGAGTCAGTGGTCAGAGTGCACTCCATGTGCAGTTGGCCATTTGAACCAGGGGAGTCACTTTTGCATGATTAAACAGGGAAAACTCAGCTGACTGATACCTCATTCCGTGGGAAACACAGTGACCACCCGGGGCATCACCAGAGATATATGTTTAGGGGGGCTAAGCCTCTACTAGGGGGGTCTGGCATGCACCCCCAGGAGAATTCTTTTTTTAAAGCAGACACAAAATGGTCGTTCCCCATGAGTTTTTAGAGCAGCAATAGGCCTAAATTGAATAAATAATTTGGCATTGTTGTTGCAAAGAATATTTCTTTAAATTGCTTGGATATACAGAAATAGGGTCGGGCTGATGTATGATACCATCCTCTATCAACTAAAATTTATAGGCATTGGCAATGGTTGACACATTGTGACGTCAAAGACAATGTGCATTCTAGTTTGACAGCTTATAGAAAGTTACCTCAATGGCAGCGGAATTCGTTTAGGTCTGTAGATTAAATATAACCAGCATTTTGTCTTTTATTGCAATTAAAAGGCAGATTCCATAGCATACATCTAAATATTCATGTAAGCCTTCGTTAGAAAAAAACCTTGCACTTTTGTAACTTCATCAAAATATCCTAACTTTACGAATTACCTATGTAGCTAGCTAAATGCCTAAACGGCTTAAGAGATCAAATAATACATCAAAACATGAAAAGTGCAATTAAGACAAATTAACAGCTTTCTCTGATCGCAATTGTGGTTGGAAGGAAAACCAGCATACACAGGGGGGCCCCAGGACCGAGTTTGAGAACCACTGGACTAGGCTATCGCAGTAGCCAACTGCGGACTTAAAACCAGAGAAGCTACATGTTGCAGATGGGTTCCGTTTTATAACAATAAGAGGAAAGCTACACAAATTCCGTTTAGGCATTTTAGTTGAATAACTAATAGGCTAACGTTATCTCATATAAACCTAAAACTGAAGCAGTAGGCTATATAGGAACTATATACCAAACTAAAGGGTTTACTGTCATATTTTCAACCCATTCAACCCATAATGCATGTAAGAATAAGAATCAAAGCATGATTTTACTTGATACAAGAAAAGTCAAGTTGTTTTACACAAGTTGTTTTTCTGGAGTCTCGATGGCACATTTTGTCAAATCAATCTGAAAAAAAAAAAAGTAATGATTAAAGCTAGTGGCTTAAAAAATATTTAGAGGGGCTACAGTAAATTTTAAGGGGGCTAAAGCCCCCTAAAATAGGTCTGGCGACGCCACTGGTGACCACTTACACTACCTGGGATGAACCTGCAATGGTAAATGTTTATATGACACACTGTCCTTTATAAAACATTAATCACAGAACACAGACACTGAGATAAAGCTAGTTTTATGGCTTATAATGCACATAAGAGTATCACTAGGACCAATACCAAAGGAGAACAAACAGTATTGGCAAGACCACCCAGTTTCTAATATTTGGTAACATAAATACATGATTTTGCTGTATAAAGCTGTTTCTTCATGTTGCTTAAACCCATTTTGTTTCAGAAATCACAGGACACTGTCAGACGTGTGATTTGGAGGTTAAAGGGTTAAGTGTATGGAGCCATTTTCCTTGTTTTTAAACTTACATGCTGGTAAACATTAATGATCATGGAGGAACAAAGGCACACTTGCCATTCTTAGGCCAGGGAAACACACTTCCCAAGTTCATAGTGTGATTTGTATTGCTCTGACACATTTAATACCTTTAGTATCAATTTCAGAAATACTCACAGATAGATCACTAAAAATGTTTTATTTGTTTAAGTAAACAGGGGCTTACCATGTCCATTAAATGAGAAGAGAAAATAAAACCAGGAGACAAAGATCCCAACTCAGAACTCCAAACAAAACAAATAGGTTGTGAAAGGAGCAGCACTTGTTACTCTTGTCTTACGGTTTGATTTTTTAAAATTTTATTTGATTTACTTTACAAAATAAAAGATACAAACAAGACTGCATACATGCAGTCCTTAGATGCATTTTAAATAGTCAATTATTATTATATATTTGTTATTATATATTGTTATATATTATTATACTTTTGAGCAAAACCCAGCTTGATTTGAATAACTATTTTTTACACTGGAAGAAAATTGAGGTTTTGAAAATGTGCAGCATCCAGATGAGCACAGGGAGGTATTTTACAATCCTAATAATCTTGTTTTGAGCCATCTTAGATGTATTTTTCATAAGTTGTGGAGAACTGCTATTCCAGTAGGTGGCAGCATAATCAAAGTGACATTGAACTAATGCCCTAGCTAGAGTTTTTAATGTCGACCCATCCAGCAAAATCTGGAGATTTACTTAGTTTGAATCAGGAACCAAAAAGGATGGCCTCTGTTTTCCCTAAATATAGGGAAAGTTTATTATCAGAGAGCCAAGTTGCAACATTTTGAACCTCAACACTCAATGTATTTTTCACTGAAAATCTTTGGGCAGTATCTTTGTGTGATGCTAGCAATGCCACCTCGTCCACATAAAGAAAAAGATCACATGAACAGGCTGCTCAATGATATATAACAACAACAAAAAGAGACAGAGGACCGTCCCCTATGGGACCTGTATCAACCTTTTGAAATCTGCCTGTAAGATAAGATTGGACCCATTTAATGGCCAAATCACTGAAACCTAAAGCTTTTTGTTTATAGAGCAAGATGCCATGATCTACTGTATTGAATGTCCTTTGAAGGTCCAACATGACCATGGCACACAATTTACCTGCATCATCCTCCTTTCTGATATGGTTAGTTAAGATACAAAAGGCAGGTTTCAGTGGAATGAGATCTTCTGAATCCTGACTGTAACTCATATCAATTTTTTTGGGTTGATGTGTATTCATCAATCTGTTCCTTAATTATCTTTTCCATGACCTTTCCATGGACAGCACGCATAAAATTGAAACCTGCTTACAATTTTGCTTATCTAACTTGCTGCCCTTCTTATAGTAGAATATATAGTGGAGTGAAATAACTTGAACACTCTTGAGCTCATCTGGGACCTTACCTTGTTCTACAGAGAGATTAAATACATGAGCTACACAGGGAGCAATGATTTCAGTGGAGCCCCTATGGAACCTGGCAGGAATGTTATCTAAACCAGTTGCTTTGTTATATTTGAGTTCACTAAGTGTCTTTGGACAAGAAGTCTTATTTACTTTGTTGTTGTGATTCTATATATCTGCATAATCTGCGTTGTTTGCATTAGTTTATGCGCAAAAAGTGTGCTTTCGAGACCTTTAGCCATGCAATGGAAGTGAATGGAGAGAGAATTTTTTTTATTTTTCGTTGGTAGGTTTCTGACCACTGGAGCAACTCATGAAGGTGAGAATGCATATTATGACTAATATCGGTGCCAGGTAGCTATACAACATTATGTTCAAACAAAGTTCAGTATGCCTTTAAATATGAAACTTGAATGGTTCTGAAATGCAAGAACAAATATAGGCAAAATTACATATAAAGTTCTGATATAAGACCCTTATATATATGCTTCCATAAAGATGAAATGACATGTAAAACATTAAAGTATTAATCCTAGTAAAGGCAACAAAAAGACAGTATAGATACTCATTTAATGGTTTTGTTAAAAATAAAACAAAATGTTGCTGAAAACACAATCTAAACTGCGCTATATTCTTGTTTGCGTCATTCTGTGTACACTATTGTTCCGGTGTTTTAATAGCTTCCAGGCTACTAATGTAATTGCATTTTAATTCTTACCATCTGTTGGTACATTTCTTTAACAGAGTTGTGTTGGAAGAGAAATCCATTCTGTCAAGATCTGTCAGTCTGTCTTTGATAATTTTTTTCTTGTCGAGTGATTATACGAGGAAATTAAGTCGTTGATATCACAGGTGAGTCCTAATAAATTATACTGTGCCACGAACAATAATGCATGTTTCAACTGTTTAACATTCAGGAATACATTTCAGTTCAGTTGCCAGTCTGGTCATGTGATTGAATTGCACCCGTTGATTCTGATGGACTTTCCCAGATCCATCGATCCTCCCAGTTCACCCAGCAGAGAATAGCTAAATGTAGAAATCGCTGAATGTACAGAGAAAACAGAATAGCAGCATTTAGCCACAATTCTCATTGGGGTTCCTCCCGAGATTTCTTCCAATTGGGGAGTTTATTTATTTTTTTTACCTCAATTGCTCAGTTTTTGGGGGTTCAGGTCTGGTTTTTTCCTAATTTTCTTTTGTATTTCCATTGTAAAGCATCTTTGTGACAGTGTCTCTATAAAATTGGCTATATAATTGAATTGAATTACAATGTCCCCTACCAAAGGTGCTCCGTTACACATGTTCTCAACAGAAGATTACAATTTTGCTCTCAACTGCAGATCTGTGAGGATAAATTAATTATGTTGTGATTATATTATGGATGTGATATAAGTTGCAGTGATGTGCAATATGTATGTTCACCACGGAATATGCCGTCCCTCAAGGATAAAATGGCACCACAAACTTGGTAAGCTGTTAAGCTATAAATTAATACATTTCCCAGGGAGTAGAAGTGCGTTCAATTTGTACATTAATTCAGCCCTCCTGAAACTCTCAATGAGCGTTGTATGGTTCTCATCAATTCCACAGCAAAGAATTGTATTCTTTGTTCAACATAGAACATTTCTGTCACTTTTCGTCTGTGTGTAGGCTACTTATTGTCTGGGGTGAATGTTGGGACAGACACTCGGCGTTTAATTCACTGGCCTATTTAAACGGAGTCTGCGCCAGGCAAATCCAAAACCGCAGGCTATATGCGTCAACCTGAGCTGTTTTAAATAAAGCTTTGAGCTTATTTATCTTCTGTGAAGAAGGGGTGGGAACCACGGCAGAAACAGTTCGTTAAACGGATTACCTAAATTCACTGTATATCAAAGAAGAGACGGAATAAAGTGCGCTAAATTTTCTCATTTTTACTCCACTGTCCGTTGTTACACGACCGCTGAAACCATGGCAGAAAGCGACTGGGATACCGTGACCGTCCTGCGGAAGAAGGGTCCGACTGCAGCCCAGGCAAAATCCAAACAGGTAACGTTAACGTTAGCGCTGGTTAGAGATAGGAACCAAATACAGAAAGTGGAGGAAATATTAGGCTACACCAGGGTCTGAATTCCGTATCTGCATAATGAGTCACAACCAGTTAGAATGCTAAGTTAACAAGCTAATAGCACGTTTTCTCGCGTCGGCGTTGGGAAGTTAAACTCATTTTAAATACTCAAGTAGCCATTTAAATACTCAAGTAGCCATTATCATTATGCCATTATGACCTACACAGACACTGTTAACGTTATGGACATTATCTAGGTAAGTTAACGTTGCAGCGGGAGGTCGGAACTCGCTTAGCTAACGTTAGCTAACTATATTTTGTCAGCAAATGAGTGTTCATAGCCAACGTTAACGTTTTGTTGTCAACGTTAGCTTGCTAGCTAAGTTAGCTTTTTTTTAACCCTAGAATGCACAACATTGTTTACCCCTAGAACGCACAACATGGGTCCAAATGGACCCGTATTCATTTCCTATGGAATTTGATGAATAGCTAAGGGTCTCTATCTCTTTTTAATTAATTAATCTATACTCATTTGATATTCAAAGTATTCATTAATTATCTTGTTTTTGATGATCACAAATCATCATATTTATTTTTCCTTTCTTAGGTTTTGAATAAAAATAATTTTAGTAGGCTAGCCTACCCCAAATTTGACTGTTATTCACATTATTATTCCGCCACTTTTGAAGAACCTCCTCCTACACCATTCACACCATCGACACCATTCATACGTCATAATATACCTTTATACATCCTCCAGGTTGCGATTACTTTTTACCTTTATACCATATACACTTTTTCAGATAATTGACCTTTTATCGCCAAAAAAATTAATGGGCGTCATTGGGCACATTTTGAAAACCGATGCAATAGAATGTGGATTCTGTAACATATTACACTGCTTATGACATCACAATGCCTTCCTCTAACTGTTATGACAATACTGTCCCGGATGATTTGACATTGGTCGCATTAAGTAGGCCCTATGAAGCTAACTGAGTAGCTCACGGTGAGAATGCTCAGTGTGAGCACTGACCGGATTTTTGAATCAATTAACGTTCTGCTCTACGTGAGCGCCTGAGCAACTATCAACAGCAGTCTGAGTTTGGAAAAATGGCGACGAGAAATTCCATAGCTAACGACGTAGCCTACTTCCGTCCAGGGGCGTGTCTAGAACATTTTGAATGGGGGGGGCCAGGCTGGGGCACAGACCCAGAGGAGGGGGGCCAGCCATCAAGGCTTACCTTTTTTTTTTTTGCCGCGTACAGCAGACACACGTGTATTTATACGACCAAACCTTAACCCTAGCCTAACCTTTTTTTAATACCTGCCCCTGATTCTAGGTAATCATATACAGTGCCTTCAGAAAGTATGAACACCCTTTCAAATTTTGCTGTTTGACAGCTCAAATTAAGATATGTTTAAATGGGCTTTTTGTTACTCATCTACACAAAGTGCTCTATAATGTCAAAGTGGAGTAAAATGTTTAGATATTTCACTATTGGATACACCAGAGCTTATTTTTAAGCCTTACAGCAAAGGGTGTATTTTTTTCTCTACTTTGACATTATAGAGCACTTCATGTGAATGAGTAACAAAAAAAGTCAATTGAAATGTTAATTTGAGCTTTCAACATAGCACAATTTGAAAAAAATCCAATGGGTTTGGATACTTTTCAAAGGCACTGTACATATATTAAATGTTGCATTATACATTTCCAAACTGTATGGTTGAATATCCCCTCAAGATTGTAGCACTTGTTCAGATTTCCATTTTATTCTTCTGCTTCAATATTATTCTACTGTTCTATCATAACCAATATACTGAAAGATAATGCCTTTTATTTACCCTTTATTGTATAGTGTCCCCTTACTGTGTATAGTTTTGCAGGTAGTTAAATAGTCATGCAAATCTTCAATACCCATGTAGTATAGAGAAAAGTAAGATTATAAATAAATGTGTTTGTACCCAATAAAGTCAAAATAATTCTGTACACTATTATAGCTAACTGCCTGTAGCTACACTACATAAATGGCCATTAGGTGGCGACAACCAGTAATATTAAGAGCACCCCTAAAACAAAATAAAATAGCATGAGAATAAATGGATACAGTCCAGGTC
The DNA here is from genome assembly GCA_029718625.1 of Synaphobranchus kaupii. Lineage (NCBI taxonomy): Eukaryota > Metazoa > Chordata > Actinopteri > Anguilliformes > Synaphobranchidae > Synaphobranchus > Synaphobranchus kaupii. Next base: position 32,916,454 of record CM056386.1, read on the forward strand.
AGAATGAACGTTTTAACAGTTAAATTGTTTATTCAGAATATTAAAGATACAAACATAAATAAATAACTATTTTACATAGGCTATTAACAGTATGAAAATGGATAAAAGGCCATAAAAGCAAAGTAAATAGAAAAGTGCTATGTACAATATTCACAGTAGTTTGTACAGTACACAGTACAATGAGGTTTTGAATAGGGGTGCTCCGATCAGCATTTTTGGGGCCGATCACCGAAATGATGATCGGCCGATACCGATCAAGGAAAATTGGCCTCTCAATATTTTCAATCTTAATTGTCTCTAAATATTGTAACGTTATCCCTATTTTATGATGCATCCTTTTTACAACTTCTGTGTATGTGAAAGTGTGCTATACAAATACAATTCATTATTATTATTTCTATTTATCATGTAACATTATTCTTAACAACATTGTATATTAAGTATTAAAATTAAGAGATGACGAAGTATAATGAACTGTTCATTTATTGTCAGGCAACATTTATTGTCAGGCAACATTCCACACACTCTAGTCTAGAGACACTCTCTTAACACCTTTGCGCATAAGTCCCGCATGCGGGACTTTTTTTTTGCTCAACTGAGACATTCGTTGCTACTGCAGCCGAACTATTATTGGAAATCACAAACTCTGTGTTTTAAATGTATTGGTACACGGTTCGTGACGATTTCTGCCGAATACGTAGTTTCTAAGTGCCACTATTTCCCTGTGGCAAGTCAATTTATCAAGCAACCCCCCACCTAGTCTATACCTACCTATGCGTGACATAGTGGACAATAGCGTCTATGTTTGAGTTCATAAATATTTTTATTCATCATATAAAATTAGAATAACGTCATAGCAACGAGATAAACCCAACAATAGCCTGATCGTATGCCAGAAAAGCCGTGAAAAGCCCTGCTCACTCAAATGCAAAATAAACTGTGAAAGTACTATCTCATTCTACCATGTATTCTACTAGCTATATATGCTACTAAATATGAAATAAATATACAATCCTACCATTGGTTTTACACATCGAGATGTTCCTTTCAAAATCCAGTTGTCATTTATTGTCTGGTACAATCGGTTTGAGAAATATACAACACTTTATACCGCTATTACACTATCTGAAACGTTGCGGCGTAATACCCCCATGCCCTGTAAGGCTGTCTCATGCATTACAGTTCATTCTGGTTTAATTGTCGGCTTTTTTATCCAATAGAGTACATTATAACCTTCGCAACGGTATATGCCAAGTCTTTTTGGGTGCTTTGAGCAATTTACTACAGCCCAGCGTAACGGCAGTTTTCGTTTTAACTGTCTAGTATTGCAAGCGCTATACAATACGCATTATGCAGGGGAATTCCCCTTTTGCGATATGTAAGTATATTTTTGCGTCTAAAATACCGTTGGTCTCGCTGGCTACATACCTACGTTCGTGTTTCCACTCGAGCACTGTCTTTCCAATATGTTTGATAGCCCTATTGTTATTTTCGCATTTTGAGTGCATTTCATACTGTAGGCTAGTGCAATCGTTAGCTAAATGTATTTTTGAAGTAGGCTACCGATGTTCATTGAAGATAGAACATTTGGCAGCATTTTACAAATGGTGGAAAACTATTTTTAATTTTTTTTTGTTCTTCAGCGACGACAGCGTCAAATGATCTTGCATCTTCTCAGCGGCAGACGTTAAAATGTTGATTGCTGAATGCTGAAGTGAGGCGGCTAGCTCTGTCATTGGAAGATGCAACTTTGGTTCCGCCTCATTTTATGTCCATTCCCATTGGGCTACAGAGGCTTCTTTCATCGATACTGACAAGACAATGGCCTATCATATTCAGGTTCTGGTAGGGGGGGCACCAGGGGTGGCCAATCAGATTCTAGTGGGGGCCAGTGCCACCACTGGCCCCCCACTGGCCCCGCCCCTGCTTCCGTCTCTGATCCAAATCCAAAAGTGCTCAGCAACGCTTTGAGCGGCTCAGAGTGATCAAAACTGAGCAACCCGTTAAGTGCGTTCTTGGCTCTGAGCGAAGCTGAGCCTCTCAGTTTGCCTACTTAACGCCTTATCTTTTTGTGCTTTCATCACAATTCATTAGCCTACTTCTTTGTATCACTTCCAGGTTCTTTAGACTTACCACAAAATAGGCTACAGCACCATATTTTAACACCTTCACTAGATCCCTTTACCGCATTGTTCATACAATTTCCACCTTTTATTTTCCACCTCACACTATACCATATTACCATCTTTCTATGCCATTTCCAGCAATTGATAACACTGAAGCAACCACACCTACAATTTCTTTAGGAATAGTTAATCTAGTTTCCAATGTTATTTGATGTAGGCCTACGGCTGAGTGGTTCTTTGCTATATCTCTGAGATAAATAATTTTCATTATGTAGGCCTAATGATACAGAAATTCATTAAATATCTTGTTTTGATCATTAAAAGTACTTTTACATTTGTTACTAGATGTGAGTGTGCATACCCATGCTCGAGCATGTGTCCCTGTGTGCATGTGCGTGTGTGTGGCTAATGGCTATGCTAGCCTATAGTTATTTTGTTAAAACAATTATAAATGATTTGAACACACAATAATTGGCGGAGGCCAATTTGTATGTTGTAGTAAACTATCCAGGTAGTAACACACTAACGTTGACAACACAATAAAATAATTGAACGGTTAGCTATACAAATTAAAGTGTCGGGAAGGAAACTGGGAACCTGAGCGGACTTTCAGGATATGCTGTATTAAAAATAATAATAGGCTAATAATAAATTATCATTCAGGATTCTAGGAGATCCTCAATTTATTTGTTGTTTATGATCAGATACCTCTATTTTAATTTATACTTTTACTTTTAGAATAAAAAGTGTTTTTGTATGATTACCCCTAAAATGCACAACATGGGTCCAAATGGACCCGCATTAATTTCCTATGGAATTTGATGCATAACTGACGGTCTCTTTTTTTGAGTAATGTCCAATATCTACTCATTTGATATTCAAGGTATTCATTAATTCTCTTGTTTTTGATGATCACAAATCATCATATTTATTTTTCCTTTCTTAGGTTTTGAAGAAAAAATCATCTGTATTACTACCCCAAATTTGACAACATGGGTCATAAAAGGACCCGTATTAAATTTCCAATGTTATTTCATGTATGGCTGAGTGGTTCTTTGCTTATAGGCTATCTCTGAGATAAATTGTGACTGGTGCTGGTAAAACAGTCCACAAGTCACACGGGGTCATTTTTCAGTTTATGAAAGTACAGATCCTGAGCTTTCAAATGACGTCTCATACACTGCAATATGCGCATATTTGAAGAAGATATGCTGAACAAACGGAGTCTTTTAAACATGGTCCAAATTGTAGTTTTTTATGCTAAAGCAACGAGTGCAATAATATAAATACAGCAATCACAAAAAGAAACGGTATAACTTAAGCTTTCGACACTATTTTTATTTACGACACTACTATCTGAAATCGATTGCTTCATACCTGTATACCATTGTTTAATAATAAAAAATAAATCAGTGTTATATGTTGTGTGTCTGTTAGCGAGTCCGTTTTTGAAAGGATGTTTAACGTAACTGATAGGATACCATAGCTAGCTAGCTAATTAGCTACATATCTAAACATCCAAATTTGCACTCTTTTTTTCCACTCTTGGAATTGTATTCCACAAACATTCTACCAAAACACGTTTATGGCAGGTTAAATTGTAATAATGGGTCGAGATAAGGAATTTCCTTCCGATGATTTACAGTAGGCCCACCTTACATAGGCTAGCTAGATAGCACCTGTAAAAATGATTTCCCTTCCTAATGCAATTAAAGTGTGGCCATGTGTCTTTGGTGAACACCAAAGACACACGGTGTAACAGTGGTAATAAGTAAGCAAGACCCTTTTTATAGGTGCATGGAGTGGTAATATCATAAATGGTAGTTTTTCTGTCTTTTTCAAAATATTAACCGGTGCGTGCAGTAGCCTACCAATAAATTGTTTTGCCAAATGCCATTGATAACTGTTTTTTTTTATTTTTAGTTTTTTTAATAATTTGGCACCCAACACGGGGTGTTTATATATATATATATACAGTCAAGCCGGAAAGTCTCCCCACCCCTTTCACCTTCTCCACGTTTTATTACGTTACAGACATATTCCAAAATTGATTAAATTCCTTTTTTCCCTCAAAATTCTACACACAACACCCCATAATGGCAATGTGAAAAAAGTTTTTTTGAGATTTTTGCAAATTTATTAAAAATAAAAAAATAAAATTTCTCATTTACATAAGTATTCATACCCTTTGCTTTAACGTATTTTTAAAGTATCATATTTCATATTTGGTCGCATATCCTTTACATGCTGTTACTTCCTGAAGTTTGTGACCATCAACATAAAAAAAACTGTCAATATCTTATTTTCAGGTACTGTTACAAGCGATACTATAACCTCTCTGCATTTGAATGGATCTCTATGGAAATTGGGGGGTGAGACTAGATTCAGCTGTAAATTACACTGGTACAGTATGGAACACATGGCTGGCTAAATGGCTGTAAGTTATCAAGGGTCTGAGCTATCAAACGAGCCCCAAACCATCACTCTGTTGCCAGATATGGAGTAGATGTGGATGGATCACTGCAAGGGTTATTTCTCCGGACTCATTTTCCTATAGAACTCTATGGGGAAAAAAGTCAGGAGAAACAACCCTTAAAGTGATCCATCCACATCTACTCCATATCTGGCAACAGAGTGATGGTTTGGGGCTCGTTTGATAGCTCAGACCCTTGATAACTTACAGCCATTTAGCCAGCCATGTGTTCCATACTGTACCAGTGTAATTTACAGCTGAATCTAGTCTCACCCCCCAATTTCCATAGAGATCCATTCAAATGCAGAGAGGTTATAGTATCGCTTGTAACAGTACCTGAAAATAAGATATCGACAGTTTTTTTGATGTTGATGGTCACAGACTTCAGGAAGTAACAGCATGTAAAGGATATGCGACCAAATATGAAATATGATACTTTAAAAATACGTTAGAGCAAAGGGTATGAATACTTATGTAAATGAGAAATTTTATTTTTTTATTTTTAATAAATTTGCTAAAATCTCAAAAAAACTTTTTTAACATTGTCATTATGGGGTGTTGTGTGTAGATGTTTGAGGCAAAAAATGAACTCAATCTATTGTAGTATAAGTCTGTAACGTAATAAAACGTGGAGAAGGTGAAAGGGTGGGGAGACTTTCCGGCTTGACTGTATATATATATATATATATATATATACACACAAAACCGTGTGCGAATTGTGAAGAAAACAGAGGAGGCATCCACGGACATGTACACGTAGGTTATACAACATCTGCACGCAAAGTATTTTACCGGAATATGCGGTACCCTATGTTCATTATGTTCCCATAAAGCCTAATACAGGAATCAATTACCATGCACTTTATTTAGGTCTTCATCATTTAGAGGTAGCTTTCCTGAATTTGGCTATGGCAGAATTTAACAACAAACAAGTTTGCAAGCAATACGAGGAGTGAATAAGCTTAGAATATGGATGGATATATAGCTAAGTGCTACATATTCTTTTTTTAAATAATTAATGAAGGAAGTGGATTAATAGGCTACCCTTTTAGTTTTCTCAATCTAGAGCTAAAGCTAGAGCTTGTCCCGAAGCTAGACTATGCTTGTTAGCTAGATAGGCTAGAGATCTAGGCTACTACAGATTCCTTCCCTTGTGCTACTCGCTTTTATTCTGGCGTATATGCAATCGCTTAATTAGGACATTATTAACAAGGGCCTCACTTTCTGTTGTTTTTTTTCGTGATTTTGAGATAGATGTGTGCTGCTGACTGAACATATCCACATTACCGTTGCTAGTTTAGGCTAATGGACAAAGAAAGGCATGTATCTTGCAGGCCTACATTTTGAATTCTGACGTTAGCTAATCAATTATACAATTATATATAGCTTAGGCTATAGTGGGCGAATTGATGGGGGGATATGAGAAAACAAAAAGGGTAGCTACTTCCATTATACATTATTGTAAAGAGGTAGCTGAGCTGCCAGAGCTCACTCCTCTTATTGTTCGTTTGTTGTTAAATTCTACCATAGCCAAATTCAGAAATGCTGTAGATAAATAAAGTTTCCGGCACTTTATTAGCCTAATTCAAGCATAGGCTACGATTCTCAGAAATGCCTTGCAAATCAACGTGATTCAGGCAAAAATGAGTACATGAAGATGCACGTTAGACTGTCAATGGCTGTGTCCGATTCAACACCCTTCTATCGGCTACTATTGAGTAACGTTATGATTAGAGATGTCCCGATGCCACTTTTTCACTTCCGATACCGCAGCTTTGGCTATCTGCCGATACCGATATCACTAAATTGTTTTAACTGTAAACCTGTTGGTCGCTTTAAGTACTGCAGTAGGCTACCTGTTTTTTTGTAGTGTTTGAATAAAGGGTGGCAGTCTTTCATAACCAACAGTTGTTGTGGACTATATACTGTGGAAGTATTTGTTTGTTCTCCATTTGAGTGAGATGTTTTTAGGTGGCTAATTGGTCATCATGAGCCTGCTTTCATATATTATTATTATTATTTGTTCAAGAGTAAAACGAAGTATCGGAGTGATATCGGTATTACGACTACACAAGTACGGACATTGAGAAACACCCCCTTGCTTTTTTGTGTTCTTGGCTTTGGAACAAAACTTGGCCCTTTATATGACATCACCCTATTCACAAGGATGTGTTTCTGCAAGTGCCCTTTTGCCGGGACACTTGACACTACGTGAGTCACAAGTCCGTACTTGTGCGGACTTGGTATTGAGAAACACCCAGTTTAATCGACTAGGATGTAGCCAGGCTATATCCGGGTAAAACCAGAGGGGTAGGCTATACTACGAAGCGAGATTAAGGGGATTGCGAGCTAAATTAAGCTTCAACCCTGGGTTTTCTGTATCATGAAGCCGACTCACTTTTAATCGGGGTATATTGCCATGGCAACTTACTCTGCATGGCTAACTTGTGATTAATTTTCCTATTGAACTCTATGGAAAAATAAGTCAGGAGAAGAAACCCTTCAAGTTATCCATCCATATCTACTGTATTTTTGGCAGCAGAGTGATGAGTTAAGGCTTGTTTGATATGTCAGACCCTTGATGACTTACAGCCATTTAGCCAACCATGTGTTCCATACTGTTCCAGTGTAATTTACAGCTAAATCTAGTCCCACCCCCCAATTCCCATAGAGATCCATTCAAATGCAGAGACGTTATAGTGTCACTTGTAAGAGTACCAGAAAATACGATATCAAGAGTCTTTTGATCTTCTATTACGGGACAATGGCTATCCATTGAACACTTTGCTGATAACAGCTATATCAAGCCTAATGCGTGAATTGTCATTCAATGGAAAACTCACGCACTGCAATAGACGAACATTTGAGTTCTGAAAATGCGCTTCAGATGTCATTACTATACAGCTGTTTTCATCTAGGCCTACAGCCTATAAGTAAATAGAATGGTTTTGACTGCAAAAAAGTTCAAAACCTTGTCCAGTGAATACTGCATTTATTGTTTTTCAAATAGCCTAGGCTACAGTCCCTGGGATTAATTTAAATTTCACCATGTTAACTGAATTTTAAACTTATTCTTCGTCATTTATATTTTTTAAATTACAGTGACCAGGTTTCCATACTCTCAGCTGATTTCACCTGTTATTCTATAACTGAACAGAACGATTTTAAAGAGAACTAAGAGTCTAATTAGAAACAAAAACTCATTTGCAGCACATTACAGAATAAATTCACAATTAATTTTAATGCTATTCTCTGCATGTGCACTTTAACTTCATGCAGGAGCAGGTCTGTGTCCCCTGCTGTAAATCACACTTTTCACTGTAACTTCCGGGGAAAGTGGACTGGTTTAAAGCATTACGCTATGAGTAAAACTGGTTGGTCACATTTCCATAAGCAGGACATTATAAAACAAGGGACAATATGCGTGAACCTATGGGTTCCCAACCTGACAGCTTTAGTGTATTTAGTGTCGTCATTAAGGCAAAATAACGGTATTTCTGTTATTAATCAATATTACAATGCACATAATGAACTTCGGATGAAGCTTTAACTTTGAGAACTCTATGAGAACAGCCTCATGGAATTGATGCTTGACATTGCATAATCAAAGAAAATTTGTTAACAAGCAGGCTAATTTGGCATTGTCTAAGGTGAGACTGAAGCCATATTCTGGTAACTTATTCTCAGCTGTTGCAGGTGCTTTTAACGAAATTTTACCGAATATAGCCTATTTTCTAAAATAACAGCACTGTCGGAAATTACCGGGAACCCGTGCCGGTGTTAAACCCTGATGTTAAAGATTATTATTGTGTATGTCAAAACGCTTCATAATGGTTAGTCCGAATAATATTGATCATACTATTGATCCATATAGCCTATTCCTTGCTCGCACTACACATGCACGAGCATGTCTTTCGCCATCATGAGCCATCCACCAAGGTGGAAAAGCAGGCTTTTAATGTGACATTTTGATTGGTTTATTGCATGTTATGCCCAAAACACACCTATAATTAATGAACACACCTAAGTTCAGCCCATTTGCACGTTGCGCTGTGCTTAGTGCTCAAAAAACTTCGCCGTCTAACTAGCAAAAGTGGACTTGGACACGCCCTAAATGCACTTTACGCCATGTGTTTAGACCAAGCGCTAAAGCAGCATCAAAAATCATTGGTCAAGATTTGCCAAGCATTTGTGATATTTATAATACACGCATGCTAAGGATGGGTCTGAAACTAATCAGAGACCCCGTTCATCCAGCCAATGCATTTTTTGCCCCCCTCCCTTCAGGACAAATGATACGTAGTATTAAGAGAAGAACTACTCGTTTCTGTAACAGCACATATCCTGAGGCAGTGAGGGCCCTCATGATCAGTTCAGTCCATGAATTAAATTTAACTCTCCCCAAGCGGGTTTCTTAATGCACCAGACACTTGTGTTTTATTTACTGTGTTAGACTATTTTATATGTTTATGTTGATGTGTATTGTATTGATTTGTCTACCCCCGAGCACACACCAAGACAAATTCCAATCAATGTTTCATTGAAATGGCAATAAATGATTGAATCTTGAAGATCGCCACGATAAAGCCCAGGAAGTTCAGCAGGGTTTTGCTTTATTTTGTAGGCCATCACTGCGGCGCAGAGAAGGGGAGAGGATCTTGAAACCACTAAGAAATGTAAGTGAAGTGTAATAAAATGTGAAGACTGTTTTGAAGTTGCATTTGGAGTAGAAATTTTGCCGTTTTGATGAGGTTCTCTTGATATACCAAAAAAGGAATGTATGGAAAGGGGGCCTCTCTTGCGTCCTCTGTAGCACCTCTTCTTCTTTAACACTGCCGGTGGTGTCTGCATCACTGCTTTCAGTTGAATGTTTCAGCAAATTCACTGTGCAATACAAGGAGGGGGGTTGCCAAGTTGTTTTTGTTGGGAAAAGTAGTTCATGTGACTTGAGCAAGCCCTACCGACATGTTGTTCAGGAATGACTTGATTCATTAATTAATGAATGAGGGGGGGGGGGGGGTGCGCGTCCCTCAGGGTCCGCAGGACAGAACAAGCAGCACCTGGTGACGAAGAACACAGCCAAGCTGGACAGTGAAACAGAGGAACTGCACCATGACCGAGTGCCACTGGAGGTGGGCAGGGTCATTCAGCTTGGCCGCCAGGACAAGGGCCTGACACAGAAAGATCTGGCCACTGTGAGTAACGCCGGTGGCATTAAACACTGCAAACGTGAATCCAAGTTCTTCCATGTGTGTTTTTCCTTTACAAGAATGCAGGTTTGGCTCATTGCCATTTGTTTTCTTTTAACTCTTAATTTTCAAATCAATGGTTTAGGTTCTGTGGCCAGGTGTGCACACTCTCAGCATTTAGGGCTCGACTGATTACACCTGTCAGTCTGTAATTTAATCAGTTAAAAATATAACCTCTCTCTAATGGAATTGCTTGCCATAGAGCACATTACCAGGTAGCATTAGTTGCATGAGAACTGATCTAATTAAGCATCTAATAGGAAGAATTAAAAGCTTGTTACAATTCAGGAGGTACAATTACGGTAGCATACACAGGGTTGTGTGTGTGTCTGTGAGAGAGATAGATTTCTACCACATATACACAACATTCCCAGCTCTGCTTTTTATAATTTTGCCTTAATTCAGAGCAGTGCAGTATCAGGTCTTTTTAAGACTGGTGTGTTTTTCATATTCATTAGAAAATCAATGAGAAGCCCCAGATCATTGCTGATTATGAAAGTGGGAGGGCCATACCCAGCAACCAGGTCATGGGCAAGATCGAGAGGACTATTGGTGAGATAACCTACTGTTCTCTTCTTACACACATTTGACTCCCAACAGAAAAGGTTGCATTATTTAGTGCTTGTTGTTTAGACTTTGCTTGCTGTAAATTTCAATGATGTGATGATGCTTGATCATCTGCAAAACCTTCGATTCCATCAGTTTTCTGTTTTCCAAAGCACAAGATTACCCTCATTATCAGATTGCTGTGAGAGGGTGGGATTATCAGTAGGAAAACATCTTTACTTACAAATAGGGCTGAGCCGAATGCCATTTTTTACACTTCGAAGCTTCGTTGGCAATTTTCCCCGAAGCTTCGTTTTAATAATGATAATGAAATGGAACAGAATTTCAGGACATGAAACATAGGCCTAAATAAATTTAAAAGATAAATATAAGCCGCAGTCTTCACAGTAATGTGCAGGCCTATAAACTCTCAGACTTCACGTAGCCTACATACTGCGTATGGTTGAATCCCAATCCAACGAACGAAGCTTCGGAGCTCCAAAGCATTCGGCTCAGCCCTACTTACAAATATAGTTTAGTATATAATTTTGTATGAATAGAAACACAATATCGTGGGCTGCAGGGTGGCTCATTCAGTTAAGGCACCATGCAGTGGCACATGGATGAGCCCCACAGTCTCCGATTGTATCCGGACTGTGTTAGTGGGGCACGTTATTTTTAAAAATTTATTTAAAAAAAATACTATAACACAAAAAGGGTTAAGCATACATATTTATTATCTACTACCACATGTATATTCCTATTTACAGCCTGACAAATTCATGTTTTGTGCATGCGAGAAACAATATCCCTCCCAGGCACTCACAATTTCTGTTATACATCCTGGATGTGTTATTCCACTTTTAAGGAGTTGGCCAGATAACTTGATAAATATATTTAATATATGACCTTCAATTGGATGAAAATATTTTCTTTTGAAATAGTTGTAAAGTTAGCTAGCTAACTTCTTAATCCTGCTTTATGGAACCCCCCCCCCCCCGGTCGCTTACAATCCTGTGTACCACAGTGCTATTTTCCTGTCTGAATGCAGAGTTGTCGGGTGTGTTGCTTTTTGTATTAGGGCTGAAGCTACGTGGGAAGGATATTGGACAACCCCTCGAAGCAAAGTCAAAGAAAAAATGAAGACAAAGCCTCGAAATCAGCCCTGTCCCCCCCTGCCCGTGTCCAGACCTGTAGCCCCTCCCCGACTGCTTTCCTTGCCACTGCGCGTTCCTTGCTAACCCTGCCCCTCTCCTCTCCCCACCCCTCCTGGGCTGATCTCACCTGGCTCCTGCTGGTAGACTGGGTGTTCCGCATCATCGCTAAACTGACGAATGAGAACTCAACATGATTGCACACAGCAGCTAATGAATAATGAATCCCAAAGTGCTGTGGTGTTTTTTGGGTTGGGTTCATATGTTTATTTCATTTATTTTTTATTACAAACCTCAATTCCAAAAAAGTTGGAAAGTTGTAAAATGCACATTAAAGCAGAAAGCAGTGATTTGTAAATTATCTTTAACATATATTTAATTGAAAACAGTACAAAGAAAAGATATTTAATGTTTTACCTTATCAGGTAAACTTTATTGATTTTTGTAAATATACGGTAATTCCGAATTTGATGCCTGCAACGCATTCCAAAAAAGTAAAAAAAAAAATTAAAAAAAAAAAGACTGGGAAGTTAAAAAAAAAAAAAAGAAAAAAAAAAAACACCTGGTTGGAACATTCCACAGGTAACCAGGTGATGCCATCATGACTTTAAGGGTTGTTTCTCCTGACTCATTTTCCTATTGAACTCTATAGAAAAATAAGTCTTCAAGTGATCCATCCATATCTACTGCGTATCTGGCAGCTGAATGATGAAGGCTCATTTCATACATCAGACCCTAGATGACTTACAGCCATTTAGCCAACCATGGGTTCTATACTATTCCCCTGTAATTTACAACTTAATGTAGTCCCACCCCCCCAATTCTCAGAGATCCATTGAAATGCAGAGAGGTTATAGTATCGCTTGTAAGAGTATCTGAAAATAAGATATCAAGAGTCTTTTGATATACCCATGTCCTTTTATACCCAGTCACGATGGTATTCGCCTGGTTACCTGTGGAATGTTCCAAAACAGGTGTTTTTTGAACTTTGCCCCTGTCCCAACTTTTTTTGGAACGTGTTGCAGGCATCAAATTTGGAATTAGCGTATTAGCGTATTTTTACAAAAGTTGATAAGGTAAAACATTAAATATCTTTTCTTTGTACTGTTTTCAATGAAATATATGTAAAAGAGAATTTACAAATTACTGCTTTCTGCTTTTATGTGCATTTTACATCCTGTCCCAACTTTTTTTTGGAATTGGGGTTTGTAAATTGCTGGATTTTATCTGGGGTTAATGGAGCTAATTGCTTTATAAAGAATGCATTATCCACTTTTAATCACAACCTTTTTGTTCCGATTTTACATTTTTGGGTGCTCGAAGTTCAGCGTTGGCTCGACGACGTGCCTTTAAGCAGTTTCCTTTGACTGTATTGCAAATAAAGAACGAACCCTTTGGCAGATTTCCTGTGTGTCCCGTTTCTTTTCACTGAATTGTACGTCTGGACAGCTGGCTTTTTACTGACTTTGTTACACAGGACTTGCATTATTTTGACCCAAAATGCCCACCTGTGTAACGCACCTGGGTCATTCCGTGTCAAATCAACCAGTTTTCTGAAAAGTTCCTGTATGACCCTCTCAGATTTTGATGAAACTCCATCATAATAATCCATTGTGTGAAAAATGAACACACACAAAAAATTTGCCTCATACGACATGTTGTTTCTGAGATATGGCCTCCTGAAATTTGCTCAAAACCTCCGTCTTTCGCGCTCATGAGTCGTGAAAACGCGTGAATGTGATTTTTTCCGACTTTGGAAGCATATAACTTGGGATCGGTAACACCTCTAGAGCTAAAACTTGGTATCCTAACTTACCTTCTTCCACATTGTAAGGATATGACATCAGATTACTTGTACCCCCTTCCCTTTTCAAGTTATATGCACCCAAAGTAGCCACTTTGTTCAGTCGCACGTTTTTGGCAATTTTCGAGGTCACCCAGTGCCTATACGAGTGCACATATACATCCCATACCACAGATGTATTATCTATAGGTGTATGTCTATGGTCACAAGCAAGTACAGGCTAATCAATTCATTTGTAAAGGAATGACATCCATCCAAATTTGGGTCCGGGTGAAAAAAAGTCAAAAACACAACCGTCCGTCTTGTCAATGGATCACCATGTGAACAGTTAAAACTTTTTCTGAAATTTACACCAGTTAAACAGATATATTAGATTTCCAAATTTCAGCTTTGGTACTCAACTCCTTCATGGTTAGATAGCATTTTGAAAAGTACACATATTTTAACATCGGGAATTCACATAAGTCTTAAGAGTTACGTTACTACTTAAAAGTGTCAAATTATGTGTCAGACATCAAACAGAATAGTACATTACTAGTAAACCATACACCGATAATGTCAGATAATGTCACTCCATTTCTCCATGCCAATAGTTTTATGTCCTCTTGTGACAACTCGGTTGCAGCCATCAAACCCCTTTCTCTTCTGAAGGTTGTTTTGTGGCAAGCATCATTTAACACCAAACCAATACTGCAGTCTGACATGGAAGACGTCCCTGCCATTTTGAGGAGTTTATGAATACTGCTTCCAAAATAAGTGTTATTGCATTGTAGGCCTAGGAAACAAAACTATGCATGGTACAGTAACAGCAGCACACGCATGTTTCACAGTTAGTAAATAAATATAGTTGGGATGTATTCTGTAATCGACGAGGCTCACTGATGGGATCTCAATTCTTGAATGATAGAGCTAGAATGAAATTGACCAAATATTGTTGCCTGGTAATGGGAAATCCCATCATTGCGTACTGGGTTATCCCTATATTTACCTGACATGGGAAAATCCACATCTAACCTTAGCTCTAGGCCCTAGGGGGCATCTTAACCTTATTTTACCTATCTCCTGTGATAAATATGCATGTTGTGATCAGACCTTACGCACGTAGATCGGCCGATTTCAAGTTTTGTATCCCCGGAATTGTGCAAAATTTGTATTTTTCTAAATGTGGTCTAACCATGAAGGAGTTGAGCACCAATTAAGCTGAAATTTGGTTGATGAGTAGATCTAATATATCTGTTTAACTGGTGTAAATTTCAGAAAAAGTTTTAACTGTCCACATGGTGATCCATTGACAAGACGGACGGTTGTGTTTTTTTTCACCCGGACCCAACTTTGGATAGATGTCATTCCTTTACAAATGAATTGATTAGCCTGTACTTGCTTGTTACCATAGACCTACACCTATAGATAATACACTGTGATATGGGATGTATATGTCCACTCGTATGGGCACAGGTTGACCTCGAAAATCACCAAAAACATGTGCGACTGAACAAAGTGGCTACATTGGGTGCATATAACTTGAAAAGGGAAGGGGGTGCAATACGGAAGAAACTAAGTTAGGATACCAAGTTTCAGCTCTATAGCTATTACCAATCCCAAGTTATAAGCTTCCAAAGTCGGAAAAAATCACATTCACACGTTTTCCCGACTCGCGAGCGCGAAAGACGGAAAAGGTTTTGAGCAAATTTCAGGAGGCCATATCTCGGAAACGACATGTCGTATGAGGCTAATTTTTTTTGTGTGTGTTCATTTTTGATACAATGGATTATTATAATGGAGTTCCATCAAAATCTGAGAGGGTCATGCAGGGACCACTGGTTGATTTGACACAGAATGACCCACCTGTGAAATAGGTGGTTCATCCTGGGTTGCGCCAAACACAGCCAAAAAGATAAACTATGAATTTGACTTGGGTTGCCAAATTAAAGAAAATTAATTCTGTTGTCTTAGCTCGATAATTTTCTCCCACAAATCGGCGCTATTCTATCAGCCTGGAAACAATATGCCTCCCATATTCATACAGAGAGAAAACCCATCCAGATATTTATACAGCATTAGGCTTTTTTTTTTTGCCTCCTTCACAAATGCAAGATTATCACAGTGTCCTGCTGGTAACTGTGGCAACTTCCAAACAAATTAACGCAATTTACCCAATGTCATACATGCATATACAAACCACAATTCCAAAAAAGTTAGGACAGTGTATAAAATGTGAATAAAAACGGAAAGCAATGATTTGCAAATCCTTTTTGACCAGAGGGGTGTACTACGAAGCGAGATTAAGGGGATAACGAGCTAAATGAAGCTTCAACCCTGGGTTTTCTATCACAAAGCCGACTCACTTTTAATCGGGGTATTGCCACGGCAATTTACTCTGCACGGCTAATGTTCAGGATAACAGATTGAAACGTAAAAGCACTGCCCTTTGACCAGTCAACTCCTTGGTTTTGGAAAAAGGCGTCTCCATTCCAAAGGATCCCGTAGAGATGTGTGCGGATAGTGAGGTAATCTCTTCGCAGGTTGAGAGTTTTGATTTCCGGAAAATGTTTGAGAGACTTTTTTTAATGAATAAACGTTTTATAAATAAATAAACGTCCTTGTTTAAGTGGTTGAAGCTTCTAGTTTAATACTTGTAAGGTTACTTATTGGCTTACTGTTGTGCACGCCAATGATTGATATCGTGTGGTCCCCCCCCCCCCCCCAAAAAAAAATATATAATCATACTGACTGCACCCGGTGTTTGAATTCGTATTTACCTTTTAGGGTTGTTTTTAACGCACTTGTTTCAGGTTGGAAAATGCACTAATGTACGTCGCTCTGGATAAGAGCGTCTGCCAAATGTCTAAAATGTAAATGTCTAAAATGTAAATGTAAATGTAAATGTTTGTGTGATTGCTTCAGCAAGATTTTATACATGCGGTATCAAGTTAAAAGTTTAGGAGCTCTAAAATATAGTAGTAGGCTACAGTTGTCACATTAGAAATAAACTGTGTGACAATGTAGGCCTACTGAGCGTATACTATAGGTTTACTTGTTACGAATGGTAAGGTCAATAAGGTATTAACTAACGAATTTAACCTAGTCTACACGATTAACTTTTTTGTTTTCGTTTTTGGAAAAGCTCCTCTCTGGCTTTGTTGGAGGCAACGGTGTTGCGTTTTGCTCTTATGATTGTTTCATGTTCTTATCCGTCCATTATATCTGTCCGTATCAAGTCTTTTTTTCCCCACAGGAGAGAAATACGTTGCTCTAGTAGCCTACAGCCCATGATGCACCGCTAACGTGCACGTACCTTGATTAATAAAGCCCGTGTTCACTTAGCAAGTTGATAACCACGTTCGTACTTCGTAGTACCGGTTAAGCCAGATTGCGGTGGTTAGGCTTTCTGAAGCCAGCTAATGCAAAGAAACCCTGGCTATGTTAAGCTTCCTTCGTAGTATACCCCCCAGTATTCAATTACATATATGTAAAAGATAATTAAGAAATCAATGCTTTCTGCTTTTCTCACTTGATGCTGATGGCAAATCCGCTCCCGGGTCAAATAGGTCCCGCTGCTGTGGGACTTGAGCCGGTTATCGGCCTGCTGCTGCTCCATATTCCCCGCAAACCTGAGGCAGAGAACCCCCACAACACCGTTCATCAGACATCTCTGCCGTCCTCGCATTCCTCATAGCACAGATTCACTTCCCCAATCACCCAACTATTATACACACCAAACAGTACTCTGACACTGAGATTTAGAGAACAATTTCTAGTTAGAGAACAACTATAACAAAATATAAATGATTGAAAAAACCTAAAATCAGTTATGTGACCAGTTTCCTATTTTTCCATGAGCAGAACTTTGAGATTTGCACAGGTTATAATACAGTGCAGTGCAAAAGTATTTGGACAGTGACACATTTTTTTGTTGTTTTGGCTCTGTACTCCAGCACATTGGATTTGGAATGGAATTTCACTTTAAGGGTTGTTTCTCCTTATTCATTTTCCTACTCGACTCTATGGAAAAATAAAGCCACCAACTTCAGCTGAGTGAGGTGGTAAATACTGTATTCACTCCAATTTAAATATCAACGTGTACTTCTTGACTTATTTAGATTTGCCTTGTAATGCTTGTGATCAGGTGTCATAGTAACAGGTTTTTTTTATTAATAACCATAAGAATACAGTAACATGCAAACAGAGAGCGTGTCAGGGTCTGTGAGTGTGTGTGTGTGTGTGTGTGTGTGTGTGTGTGTATGCACACAAGTGTGTATATGTGGTTTTTATGGAAGTGAATGTATGAGGTGTGTGTATGTATGAGTGTAAGAAAGTGTGTGTTTGTGTGTGTGTGTGCACGTGTGTGTGTGTGTGTGTGTGTGTGTGTGTGTGTGTGTGTGAGAGAGAGTGTGTGCGTGTACGCGTATGTGTGAGAGAGAGTGTGTGTGTGTGTGTTGTGTGTGTATTCACCTCCCACCAGGAGGTGTCGGGATCTCCCTTCAGCAGCTCGATTACATCACCGGTCTGGAAGGACAGTGGTGGTTTCCCAGGGGGGGAGGGGGTCCCGTGGTAATTACGCACCGCCACCATCTTTGGACCTGGATCTCAATGGCCTCAGGCCTGCTCTTCGGCTGCAAAATTCAACCTGTGTGTCAATGCAGGTAGCACAAGCTAGTAGTTTACTCTCTAATCCACTAGATGGCCACACAGGGCTTCCTCTGACTTTATTTTCACTTGTAACTTGGATTAGTTTTTTAAAATTGATTCATTGAGAGAGGTTAAATAGAGCCGCTGAAGTGAACATCAGCATATGGGCAGAGGCTCCAAACCATCTAGACCCAATCGCTTGTTGAAAGGTAAAGGGCGGAGAAACTCTTCAGCTGGTCTTATTTTCCTGGAACTGAAGGAATTTGTGGTCTGGTGTTGTATGCACTTAGTATTGGTTTAAGAAGTCGGCAACAAGGGAAGGTTCTTGAATGATTTAGAAAAAATATGAACAGGTCCCGAGTTTTTGTAAACCTAGCTCAAGCTTTATCCTCCTGTCTGAACAGACTTATGATATTCCAGTTCACCCAAGGTGTCTACCGTTTACCGGTTTCCAAAGGATGACTGAACACAGGTAATTTCCTGCACAGTTCAGTAAGGTTCATATTTTCAAACACACCTCTGTCTTTTTAAGAGGATGTACCCAACCAGTTTTCCCAACCATATGAAAATATCCATGCATTTGACTATTTAAAATAATTTATAGTAGCCAAAATACAATTAGTTGTTGTTGAGTCATTTTTCCAAAATCTGCCACCAAGCACACTGGGGGCCCTATCTTACACCTGGCGCTAACCCAAACGCAAGTGTCTTTGCTATCTTACACCCAGCGCATGGTTCATTATAACGCCTTCCGTTCACGCCATTAAAATACCATGTATTCTTGCGCCCATTACAAGTGAACTGGGCATGTTGGTCTTAAGATGAGGAGTGGCCAGAATTCTTTTTGGCGTATTGCTATCTTTAGCCAGCAGAAAGCACTTGCGCTAGAACCACCACAAACCTGGTCTAAAGTCATGTCGCAGTTGTTTACATGTTATTTTAACGGTGCATATAAGTGCGTCTACATAGGCGTGTGCACAACGCGTGTACCCTCCTGTCTGTTACACACAGGGGCGCGCACAAGCATGACTAAAATATCTAGATCACAATGTGAAATATTATTATTGTGTAGGCTATATCAAAAATGCATAATAATAAAAGTTCCGTACGTCCACATACCTTTCCCTCAGCGAAGGGGAATGCCACATTACATTGCTCTCAGCCCACTCCATCAACATCCAGGCGATGTGCGATGGTACGGGACAATGGCTATCCATTAAAAAGGAGCTGATAACACCTATATCAAGCCTAATGCGCAAATTGTCATTTACAGCTAATGCGTGAATTGTCATTCAATGGAAAACTCGCACACTGCAATAGACGGACATTTGAGTTTTGAAAATGCGCTTCAGATGTCATTACAATACAGCTCTGTTTATCTATGAATACAGCCTGTAAGTAAATAGAATGGTTTGTGACTGAAAAAAGTTCAAAACCTTGTCCAGTGAATATTGCTTTTATTGTTTTTCAAATAGCCTAGGCTACAGCGGATTCGCTGTGCATAAGGTTTTTTTCGATAGCCTATGGTTAAAAAAACGGAGGTAAATGTCACCATGTTAACTGAATTGTAACCTTAGCTATTCTTCGTCTTTCATATTTTTTAAATTACAGTGACAAGGTTTCCATACCCTCAGCTTATTAAAACCCCGCTGATTTCACCTGTTATTCCATAATTGAACAAAAGATTTTAAAGAGAACTAAGCGTCTAATTAGAAACGAAAACAAATTTGCAGCACGTTACAATTAATTCACAATTAATTTTAATACCATTATCTGCATGTGCGCATTACAGGAGCAGGTCTGTTTCCCCTGCTGTAAATTGCACTTTTAACGGTCATCCTGGGAAAGTGGATTGTTTTAAAGCATTACGCTACCAGTAAAACAGGTTGGTCACATTTCCATAAGCAGGACATTATAAAACAAGGGAAAATATGCGTGAACCTATGGGTTGCCAACCTGACAGCTTTATTGCATTTATTGTCATCATTAAGGCAAAATAACGTTATTTATTTTATTAATCAAAATTAGAATGCAGGTAATGAACTTCGGATGAAGCTTGAACATGAGTTCATTGCTTCATTGCATAATCAAACGAAATTTGTTAAACAAGCAGGCTAATTTGGCGTTTTCTAAGGTGAGACGGAAGCCATTGGGAGCTTATTCTTAGCTGTTGCAGGTGCCTTTAACGAAATTTAACCGCATATATTTTGTAAAATAACAGCATTGTCGGGAATTACCGGGAACTCATAATGTTTTGTCCGAATAATATTTATCATAGGCTACTAGTGATCCATACAGCCTATTCCTTGATTGCACTAAACACGCACGAGCATGTCTGTTTCGCCATCATATAAGCAATCCGCCAAGGTGGAAAAGCAGGCTTTTAAAGGGAATGGGATATGACATTTTGATTGGTTTATTGCATGTCATGCCCAAGACACACCTATAGTTAATGAGGAGACTAGGTTCAGCCCAGTTGCACGTTGCGCCGTGCTTAGCGCCCAAAAAAAACGCCGTTAAAATAGCAAAAGTGGACTTGGACATGCCCTAAATGGACTTTACGCCATGCGCTTAGACCAAGCGCCAAGATCGCCAAGATAGAGCCCTGGGGCATACACAGACTACATATAACCCAACAAGAGCCAAATTTGAATCAAGTGTAAACACAATTTAGAAAATCTTATTTATTAAATTTGATCTCCGAAATCAGATATTTGCATTACACTGTCTGTAGAAGACCATCCAGAACTGGGAAGCCAAAACTATGGCACAAGGGCCAAAGCTGACCTGACAAAGCCTTCAGTTTAGCCCACGAAAGGGGCGGGACCTAAATAACACATCATCTTACAAAGTGATGTGAATCAGAAAAGTTAACTCAAATGTTAAGTAAGGCCTAATAGGCTTATTCAAAACATCATTATGATATACATAAATTATATGTATGTAATATATCAAACCCATTTAATACACCAGTAATACACGACCGTCTTTGAATTTAATACTTTGGCCCGCAGCTCACTGTTGGGATTCCGGTTTGGTCCAATAAGCTAATAAATTAATCTGATCATTACAACACTCGCTTCCCACTAATGCTGCGACCTTTGAACTTAACTCATAAATAAGAATGAAGGAGGAAGGTCAAAGGACTAATAACATGGAAAACTCACCAAGTCTTGTGGATCTGAGAAAGAGAGTGGGGGGGATGAGAGAGAGAGAGAGGGAGAGACGGAGAGAGAGATGGTTAGTCAGGATGAGACAGGTCATTTCCTCTTAATATTGCGTGAGGGGTAAAAACACTCCATGGGACTTACTTATTTTACAGATGGTAATAACCTCCAGGCACTCCTTATGGGCTCCTGTTCCACAGCGGGAACAGTAGTACCCCTGGTAAAATATCCCCCTAGGAAGAGACCACAGAGAGAAGAAGCGAGGGGGTCAACAGCTGGGACAGGGACTGGTGCTGGCCATTGGGAAGAATGCTAGACTCAAGTCGAATCGGTATGAAAGACCCCAGGGGCCGCATGCTGTGGTTCACTGTCAGTTCACGGTCAGGTTGATGCTCACCTCAGTAGCATTTTACAGGCTCTGCAGTTGGTGTTCTTCTCAAACTGTGTGTGTGTGTATATGAGTGCGTGTGTGTGTGTGTGTGCGTGTGTGTGTGCGTGTGCGCGTGTGTGTGTGTGCGCGTGTGTGTGTGTGTTCCCCTCACTCACATGGCCATCTCAAACTGTTCCATCCACTTTCTCTTGGTGTCCTCAGAAGAACTGGAAGCCCTGTTTCCCCTGCAGGTGGATCAGGTAGAACCCATAGGACCACTGCAGGGAGAGACAGAACCAACATAGCATAAGGGGAGAGAAGGAAAGAGGAGAGCAGGGAGGGGAGAGATAGAAAGAGAGAGAGAGAGGAAGGGCACAGAGAGGGACAGCCTCAGTTTGGGACAGAGGGGTCAAACTTAATTCCTGGATCCTGTATCTATTACTTTCAATAATTATTTTCATTTTCTAAGTTGTAAAATGATAAATTACAGTGGAGTATACTTGTGTGGCCCATACTCAGGAAAATATTCAACTGCACGTCTTTGCATACCACTCAACTGTGTCAGGTAAGTGAGGATTAGGTAAAATGTGTATTTTCTGACTCCAGCGGTTCCAACAGTCAATGCCCTTGTTAAAATGTTCGGCACTCTGAATACTGAACACAAGCGATATTGCGTGCTAGAACCCCTCACTTAACCTACATTCAAAATACGTTTTATGTGATTTAATTTAATTATTATTATTAAAAATAATAATTACATTACATTCACTAATGAATGTAAGCTGACTACTTATAATTTACGATAAGGAAGACATTAAACCAGATATTAACCCTTTCATGCATGTCCACTACAGTGGACAGGCTTTTCAAAGTCTATTTTAACATAATCAAAAACATTTGTGATCTCCAAAAAATATCAGAGCAGATTCCTTGCACCTTTGCCTAAATATTGATATGCTCCATCTTGTTACATTTTATTGGCTTTTCTCATTTTGATACAGTGAAGGTCAAAATGGCATACAAACTCCCTCTGGTGTAGCTGTGAAAACCTTCTATTCCTAGAGAACAGAGCATGTTAAAAATATATTCTTATTAGGGAAGATGCAAGGAGCAGAATTAATTATATTTTTAACAAAAAATTACCATAGTTCTTGTATTGTATACGAAAAACCTTCTGTCCACTGAAGTGGACATTATGCATTAAGAGTTGTAATCTGCATGTGTAGTCTATGTTTTCAAGGGACCATTTGGGGCACATTTCTGTGACCTAGGTGGGTGAAGCACATGCAGAGTTTGATGTGAAAAGAATATTGCTCTGTTTTGTAATAATTCATGCATGAAAGGGTTAATTTGAGTATACCAGTAAAGAGAGAGAGACTGATAAACCAGAAATTTCCAATATTATTTACCCTCCTCCAGCTGAACAGGAACAAAAGGAAACGCACAAGGAACCACCAGCACAAAAATAAAAGAGGACAAACTTAATTCACAGACTCCAAACTGAACTGAGGCTTCTTTCCTTCAGGCCCCATAAAATACCTACTCTACAGGAAGGGCATCCCTGCCCTGATTGGCTTAATGTATGAGAAGGGGGGGCGGGGGGGACTTGAGGATTCCCTTTGATGTTTGTGGGGGTCAGTGAGTGAGAGCGAGAGACAGAGACAGACAGAAGGCGAGGGGGGAGAGGGAGCAAGAGATGGAGGAGCCAGATAGTTTTACCTACCTATATCTAAATATTAGATATCCTACAACTGGTAAGCATGCAAGGAAGAAAGCAGACAGAGAAAAACCCAGTTACTCATGCACAACTGGAAGTGGAAGTGAGAAAGGAAGTGAGACTGAGGCCAAAACCAACCATCTTCATACAGTTAGAGAAAGATTAATGTCTGATTCTGATTCTCCCACAGATCAAATAAGACTCCTCCACCAGAGACCACAACAAATCACATGCTATCTTAAGGGCCTGACTGCGGCGTTACCAGGCAACATAAATGTTGATATATTAGAACCGTTTCCCACATCACCAGCACACCTTCTTCATGTCTTGGGTGTTCATGGGGTCATCAGACATGTTGTACGACTGCAGCTCAGTGATTTCCTTCAGCTCGTAGCTGTAGCCTTTGCGCTTACAGGCATGGACATGAAACATAGACCCATCCGAGATGAAGAGCAAAGGTTTTCCTAGCCAAACAGTAACATACAATAGCATGCTGGGAATAACGTGTTAAATAAATGTCACGATGTACCGCATGCACTGCAAAGTAGCAGTGTAGAAATCATTGCATCGTAATCATTCAAAACGGCTGGATGACGTATTTGTAGCCAAAGTGGCGCGGGATTTGATGTCACCGCAGATATCTGCACGCTACATCTGTTCATGTCATATTGAGAAATGTGTGTTGGAATGAGCCTATTGTGAAAGATAGATTCTGTGATAGGCAGATCTAAAAACACATTGAAAGTACAATGTAAATATGCCTGAAAGAATGTGTGAGAAAACCTTTTCTATCTTTTCTTCCCTCCTCTGTACCTGTCCTGTTTGGTCCGGTTCACTATGGAAGAGACCTTCAGCTCCCCGTCTATCTTCGGCCTCCCATACTCCTCCAGTTTCACTTGCTGCGTGAGGGAGAGAGAGAAAAAAACCTGTGGGGCTGACTGATTTCACACTATGAGAGCCCTTGTGTCCCGAGACCTGATGTTATTAATATTCATGCACTGTAATGTACAACAGAGCGAGCATTCAAAATAGTTAGTGCTCAAGCTATTAAATGCTTGTTCGGAACCGCAAACAATCAGAATATACATTAAAACCCTGCTGTGGAGCTAAATTATGTGGTTTACATGGGTACGTAAACACACACTGGTTTTCTTTTTTAATTCACATGGATTCAAAGCATGCCTGCTCCTGCTCTGGGGGAATAAATTATTTATTACTGATGGGAAGATTGCAAATGTGCGGGACAGGTGGAAATTGATGATGCAATCACCTGGCAGAAGGCAGACATTCCAAAAAAAATTCCAAGAAATTAACAAGAATGGGACAGGAACTGTTCAGGTTCCATACTTACAAGGTTTTCTATTGAACTCTGAAATTCGCAGATTTTTTTCAAGGTCTCGTTGTCCCTTTTCACCTCGTTTATATACAGTACATGGCCAAATCCTTCACCATCAGAAAAAAACAGACAGATATGGAAATGCATCCGATATGAATTCAATATAATTTTATACAGCGAGGACCATGGTGCAGTAATGTATTGACGTGCTTCACATACGAAAATACCGCACCACCCCAGGAAAAATATTACAATTATTTCCTGGGTCATTAACTTGTGACACCCACGCTCACCTCCATAACCTAACAAGCCCCTTCCCTGCACTCACCTCCACCCCTACACTACACTAACGTTGTACCTCCACACCTCCCCACACACAAACACACACATGCATGCGCACACACACACACACACACACACACACACATGTGCACGCACACACTCGCACGTACGCATACACACAAAAGCACACATGCACACACGTTTGTGCGCACACACACACACACACACACTAAATGGGGGGTGGGACTAGATTAAGCTGTAATTATTATTTTTTTATTTTTTTTATTTAACCTATATTTAACCAGGTAAAGTCTCATTGAGATTAAAATCTCTTTTACAAGAGAGACCTGGCCAAAAGGCCAACAAAAAACAAATAAACATCAACAAATCATACAAATACAAAACATTTAACACAAATCATCCAGTTAAAAGTCAGTTTCAGGACTGCATAATCGCACGGTTAAGCACAAAGACAATTTCCAATACTACCACATTCTAAGTCCTTTTAGACTGAAACAAATTCACCATATGACATCAATTTAGCCAATTTTGAGTCTTTCTGTAGGGTGTTCCAAGCAGAGGGGGCAGCATACTTAAAAGCTTTTTTGCCCAGCTCAGTGCGAACATGTGGAACAGCCAACTGCAAGACGTCTTGAGAGCGCAACCAGTGATAAAACGGTAAGGTGCAATGGTATACAGTGTCTAGCATCTGCAGGCATTGGGCAGATGCATTCACATACACCAAGTCACCATAATCTATCAGAGGCAAGAAGGTTGCTGACACAAGATATTTTTTTTGTTTTTTCAAGATGTTTTTTGAACTTCCAGTACTTTTCTTTTCGTGGAAAGCTGGATACCTAGGGGGCAGGTACAAGAAACAGGTCATTACAATATTATGCGCTGTGCCACCCACATTTTGAGAAATACACCTGCGTAGCGTAGGTTAGAATACGACGTACCTCATCCCGTGTAAAATCCGTGCAGGAGAGGCAATTAAGCGCATGGCTTCCGGCCCTAAGAAATTACCCTAATTAAGGTAAAATTCAGAAAACTGATGACAGCTTGTCCCTTCGAACATGCCATCCTTTCCCTGGCTCTACACTGTAACCACAGACAGCAAAATGCCCGGGGCCACTGCATAGTAATCCTGAAGCACACGGCCACTGCATATTAATCCTGAAGCACAGGGCCACTGCATATTAATATTGAAGCATAGGGGCACTGCATATTAATCCTGAAGCACAGGGCCACTGCATATTCCCCCTGAAGCACAGGGCCACTGCATATTAATCCTGAACACAGGACCACTGCATATCAATCCTGAAGCACAGGGCCATCGCATATTAATCCTGAAGCACAGGGCCACTGCATATAAATCCTGAAGCACAGGGCCACTACATATTAATCCTGAAGCATTGGGCCGCTCCATATTAACCCTGACGCACAGAATACTGTATATTTATCCTGAAGCACAGGGCCACTGCATCTTAATCCTGCGTCAAAGGGTACTGCATATTAATCCTGAAGCATAGGGCCACTGCATATTAATCCTGAAGCAAAGCGTACTGCATATTTATCCTGAAGCAAAGGGTACTGCATATTAATCCTGAGGCACAGGGCCACTGCATATTAATCCTGAAGCATAGGGTACTGCATATTAATCCTGAAACACAGGATTCTGGACGAATGAAACAGCTGCAATGTAATATGATGAAAGCGCTGCTAATTTAAACCCAGAGCCCAAAAGTGCCCATGGGTGCTGTGTGTTCCAGCTGGGGTGAAGAACAGCAGCCAGGCAGTCAAGGATTCCTGGGTGGGACACTGCATTTTCCCAGGTAATAAGTTCTGGTTTTCAGTACATTCCTGAAATTTGTCCCACTTCACCTGGATTTCTGGAAGTAGCAAGGAACATTGCAATATGATATAGTTTTGTTATACACATTACAATGCATTATTTATTATTATTATTATTATTATTATGACAAAGCATCACACGGGGTGCATGGTTGCCATGCCAGAGAATCGCCATGGCGATAAGGCCTGTGGGAATGTACCTATATTGCCAGCAACACCGTTCCAATGGGACATCACCTCACAGAACCCACCTGCTTAAACAGACACTTAACTAAGTGAAAAGAGCAGCCATTATAGCCCTAATTCATGCATCAAATTCATACACTAGACTGAACAGCTGTGGTTTTGTGGACAGTCAAGCTTTCTTAAAAGCAGGTGTGTCACTGTGAATTTCCCAGAATGCCCTGCCTTCCATCTGCTGTGTGGATTCCATGAAGACACCTGTGTTTGACTGGCCGTTGTCATGACAAAAAGACAATGCTCATGGCAAAGGGCACTCACCTTTAGCAGGAGATGGTACTTCAGCACCCTCTGCATGGAAACCACCAGCAAGTCCAGGAGTTTAAATTTCCCTTCCTGAACCTTCATAGTGCACTCCTGCAATGATACACCACCAGCTCATTAACATCTATGGTGCCTTTATACTACACCACTATCTTATTCATATCATTCATTAATATCTATGGTGCCTTTAACACCAGCAGCTTATTCATATCATTCCTTTACATTGGTGTCCTCATACAACATCACCATATCATTCATTAACATCTACGGTCCATTCATGTAACACCACCAGTTCATTCAGACAACTTCTATGGTGCATTCATACAACACTAACACTGAAATCATTTTGTTCTTGAACCCACACAACACAATTCATTATACAGTCCCAGAATATTGGTAGCGCCCCCAAACAACAGCAGCAATAGCTTACTGGCACCGTTTCTGGCAGCTCACAGTCACAACTACACAAACAGCTGATTGTATAATTCCCAGCGTACTCCTGCTACGACACAAACACTCCATTACAGCCCTCATGCACTCTCACAGTGAATTCCTACATAAAGAGGAGTACAGCATTTATACAGACAGTTACTTTCCTCAGAGAAATTAAGTTGATTATGTTTAGTAAGATTATCAGTGCAGATGTCTTTCTCGTTAGGGGATAACGCTGGAATGTCTCACGTGCCGTTCAGAGTAAGGGGGGGCGTGGGTGAACAGGAAGATAAGCCCACTGTGCCAAATAGAAAAGCCCTGCTTCCTGTCTCTGATAAGGGATGATAATCATCTCCATTTGCCATTGGTTTCTGAAACAAGTTCAGCCGCTGCTCCTCCCCCCTCATTCTCTAATCCAAGGGTGTGTGGTGCTGCCTTTTCCGATCTCACCCTAAATCTAGCGCACTCCCGGCGGGTCCCAGCACCGGTAGGGGTGATCAGGGTTCTGGGGCGTTCACAGACTCTGGCAGAGAGGCAGACGGTAACTTTCCGGTGGACCATGAACCACTAGCATAACGCTGCTGTGCTGAAGTAGGGTACAGCATACAGGGCACTGGCTTGCTGAGGTGGGGGGGGGGGGGGGGGGGGTACATTTAGGGGGGACTTGTTAGAAACTGGGGTCAAAGAGGCGAGGCAAGGTGTGGGGAGGGTGCGGTACCTCCACTTTCACCCTGACGTGGCGATGAGCTCGTCTGTTAACTAACCTTTTGAAACAATAACAGAAAACCCTAACTAACCCTAACCCTAACCCTTTAGCTCATTCAAGTATGACAAAATAGTATTTATGTGTAAAACTAAGAATTTAGCCAATTTTCAGATGGTGATGTAGGCCTACATATCCTGTGTAAAAACATTTCTTCAAAAAGTAGTCAAGTTACTGAGTTGAAGTCAGATTTTATTTATTATAACTTTGAGGGTATGGGTACCGATTACATTTTAAAAGAGACAACCAAAATCAAACGTAATGGATTAACTACAAAAGTGCACATCAATAGCCTACCAGTGAAAATGAATTACACGCAATTTAATGAAACTTCAGCCTATGCTGCATTTCAAACCAATTTGAATCTGTAACATTCAAACGTTTAGGGGGCACCGCGGTGGTGCAGCGGGCTAAGGCGCAGACCCTGTCTGTGCAGTTGCGCCCCGGGGATCGGTGGCTCGAAGAGGATGTGGCGCCCTCCCAGGGCCGGTCCTAAGCATAGGCGGTATAGGCGGTCGCCTAGGGCGCCATAATGCCAGGGGGCGCCAAGCCAAGATTGTTTTATTTATTTTTTTGTGGGGGGGATATATTTATATATATTTCATAGAATACAAAATATTAAAAAGTTGGACACCCCCCCCCCCCCCCCAGATAAAAATTTGTATGTTTTGAAAATTTGATAAATAAAAGTTAGTGGCCCCCCTCCATCGTTTTTTGGTTTTGCCCAGCTGTTCTCACAGCAGCACTGTGATTGGAGGGCAGAGTCAGGGGATCCGTTTCGATTTCGAAATTAGAACGGTCGGTTTTCAACATGAAGATTCAACACCAAGACTTCTGGTGCTCAGGGGATAAAAAGAAAAAAGCAGTAGGAGGAAAATACAGAGGTAAGTCTAATGACTGTGTGTTTATTAACATTGATTCAATCAAAGGTATAAAACTACCTAGCTAGCTAGGATGTAAGCTAACGGTACACTCAACTAACGGTAGGCTAGGCTACGATTCGTATCACGACACAGTGGTCATGGTACAGGGAGGAGGTAACGTTAGGCTCTTCAAAACCGGCTGCTGTTTTCGGTATGATTTTTCATTACGTGGTTTTAAAAAAAAATCACTATTTAAATTTAAAAAAAATAAATAAAAATCAGAAGTCCAGATGTGGCTCATGGTGCAGTACAGACACGTCATGGGGTATAGCCAAGTAGCGAACTACAGCGAGTAGATTTGTTTTAAATTTTTTTATTAAAAGCACAAACGTAATAATCACATTACCTTCATTAGGAAATAGAGTGATATCATATAACTCTGATATTGCGTCTTAACCCCCTTCCGCCGCATCATCTTACACGGGCGAAAGAAAGACTTGCTCATGATAAGGCCATTACGTCGGCTCTTGACATGGATGAATTTGTAGCTAGCTACGTGTTTTACATTACAACACTTGTATATTACAACACTTTTTTTTTAGTTCAGTGATTCACAATCCTACTTTTAACTGTATACACATTCCTGCACGCTACATGAGATCACAACATCAGTTTCTGTTTCTTTCCGCAGAAAACACGATATTATAGTTAGTGAAAATACTGTATGTCCTCTAAGAATGGGTGGTAAGTACATGAGAAAATAAACTTGATCAAAACACAAGATTCTAAAATACAAATGAAAATGATGAGCCAATTACAGTATCTTAGTTTCACATGTAAATAATAAATAGCACAAAGAGACTGAAATGATGAAGGACTATAGCTCATCTTTAATATATATACTTGTTTCCATATAAGATTAGATAATGATTTGCTATTATTGGGCATAAATAATTGTGCTCCTATAAGGGGGGGGGGGGTTAAAAATTATGTTCTCCACTAATGTACTGATAAGCCTACCATGGCTTTAGCTTTATATGAAAGCATCTCAAATCTCACCTATATAGCAGCTACATATATCTTCTCCGAAATGTTCATAAATAAAACATTATATTTTAGAAAATGCCCTGTGTAAGGTTGTGTAGAAATGCAGGAAATTAGTTTTTAAAAATGCTCAAAATGTTCTGGGGGAGGACCCCCAGACCCCCCGCTACTTTGTTCCCCCTTCTGCCCCACCAACATCTCTTGATGACCCCCAATCAAAGCAGTCTACAAATAGCCCTGCATTTCAGTAATTTGGGGTGATATTTATTTCTCCCATAAGGATTCCTTGTTGTTCCTTGACCATGTCCGAATCAGCGCACTTGCTTACTATTGATTGCTATTAAGTAGTATTGAGTAAAAAAAAGCTGTTAAGTACGCGACAATTCGGAAAATTGAGTGCGAGGTGACAAGGGGCGGTGGGGGGCACCATCTACACATCTTGCCTAGGGCTACTAAAAGGCTAGGGCCGGCCCTGCGCCCTCCTTCCCACCACCGGCTGACGAGGCTGTGCAGCGGTTGCTACACAGGGGGAATTGAATTAGACTTAATGTTTAAGTAAAATAAATGCGGCCAGATTAAACATTGACTTTGAATATCGATTAGGTTAATGGTAGCTATAGCTCACAATATAGTAACATAATGATTAGGTTCATGTAAAATGTACTTATATTTGATGGTAAACTGTGGGTAAAGTAAGTTCACTTAGCTAGCTACCTTTTACCTCAGGATCAGGTAACCTAACGCAGATCACAGGTTTATTGAATTTGGGAAACATCGTTGACCGAAAACATGACATATAGATAAACACAAAAAAGAAAATGGAAATTATAGCCTATGCACATTTATAAGAATCTGGACGAGACTGAAGTTGATTGGTTTCTTATTCGCGGCTGCTTCTTCGCAATTTCACAGGCCGATTCAGAACAGTTTTTAAAGTCTTAGGCCGTACATTACACCTATCAATGCAAACATACATATGCTTTGTATAAAAAGTGATTTCTGCCTGGCCCAGTCCATGGTTCATGCTCAGAAACAAATGAAAAATGAGGCTGAAGTTGGTTTCTTATTCACAGCTCTGGACTTAACATTATTATGGTGAACGCTTATGTGGTCCATAGCGCAATCGGGAGAGTATGGTGTGTCTGCAGGCCGGAGACTTTGGGTGGGCGGGGTTACTGTCACTCACTTTCCGGTCCCACCAATCAGAAGGCTGGAATTACGTGTAATTCAAATATTAACCCGACCAGTCACCGTCTAGAATCAGTTGTCAATTACTTTCTAACCCTGCCAATAGAGTACTCAAGTGAGTACATCAGATGTGGGTGGAGTCTGGTTTCGGAAGTAAATTCTCTATGACAAATAGAACAGGCTTTGGAGACTATCGACTATTTCTTGAAATCTGATTTATAGAATAAGCCGAAACATTCCTGGATTAGCCTGTGTGGTATAAGGATATAGACCATGTATTGCATGTTCCAATTTTTTTTTTTGAAAGTAATGGATTAATAATTGTAATTTGTCTTGTAGTCCACTTTAACGGTACTGCAACGCACGGGTGGTTCTCCACCAATAAGTTATCATCATCTCATCTGGACATTATTTATTTCCTGCCTTGATTTTCTTTTCTCTGTCTTGCTACTGGACAGTAACCTCGGCTTTGCCTCATTTCCGTTTGCCTTATTTGCCTTATTTTTATGGAGGATTATTCAACCCAAAATTAAAATGAAAATGAAAACGAAAATGAAAATGAAAACGAAAACGAAAATGAAAATGGAAAATGAAAATGGAGGATTATTCAGCCCAAAATTAAAATTAAAATTAAAATCTTTTCATTTTCGTTTTCATTTTCATTATCATTTTCATTATCGTTTTCATTTTCATTTTCATTATCGTTTTCATTTTCATTATCGTTTTCATTTTCATTATCGTTTTCATTTTCATTTTCGAACTGTACTGTCTATGTTAATGAGGGGGTATGGTCAAGCAAGCAGGGTGGGCCTCATACAGGTTTAGTGCAGTAGCACTTAATGAACACTAGGGGGAGCATAGCATAGGGATGGGTAACAGTCTATGCTTGATACTATGCTGTCAGGGCACTCATACGTTTTAATGTATGAAATGATGAAGAATCTGAGCAGTGTTATAAAGTATTCTTGTTTTATGAAAGAAACGGAGCTAGCTAGCCAGCGCTACGCTGTGTAGGCTATAGGTCAAACCTGCGAGGTGGAAAATCCAGGTTCAGAAAGTGAAAAGATTGCAATCATTTGTTGCAATCACCTGGATTTGCTAATTATCACAATTCTTCAGCCAAGAGGTAGGAGCTAACTAGGCTAATTAGTGAAATCGTGAGTTCATGGGTGGAAGAAACACCTGTATGTGGCCCACCCTGCTTGCTTGACCATACCCCCTCATTAACATAGACAGTACAGTTCGAAAATGAAAATGAAAACGATAATGAAAATGAAAACGATAATGAAAATGAAAATGAAAACGATAATGAAAATGAAAATGAAAATGAAAACGATAATGAAAATGATAATGAAAATGAAAACGAAAACGAAAATGAAAAGATTTTAATTTTAATTTTAATTTTGGGCTGAATAATCCTCCATTTTCATTTTCCATTTTCATTTTCATTTTCGTTTTCGTTTTCATTTTCATTTTCGTTTTCATTTTAATTTTAATTTTGGGTTGAATAATCCTCCATATATTTTAGCTCTGTGATATTCATTGATCTAAAGGCATTCTGTTCCTTTCTATTCTCTGCTGAAGTCTACGAGCTTCGGCCTGTTTTTCGGGTTATTGGTTTGGCTAATGCCGGGATTCTTTTCCCTTATTTGTTTTCTCTGCTTGAAATCTACAAGCTTTTCGCCCACTTATCTGGGTTGCTATATTTTGGCTGTATGCTGGGAGTTATTTTCCCTTTCTGTTTATTTCTCTCTGCTCCGTTCACAGACTCCCTTTTCCCTTTTTAGTGGTGGTTTCTCACGCTTCGTGGGACTACTTTCAGATCCCCTCTCAGTCGTGCCTGGTTCTCCGAACCCGACCCGACCCCTCACATTAGGAATGTCATATCTTTATCAGTTTTTGTACAGAGTCCAGACTCTTGCTGGTAAAGTACAAAAAGATATGTAATACATTACTTTTTCATTGTACTCTAAGGAAAAGTATACAGGTACGCACATACAACCAATCCATTTATACAGAATTCCTATGGGATTTTTGACATTAGAGATTTCTTTCTTTATTAAATCTATTCTTTTTTCACTGAAAATCTCTTGCCCTCTCTCACACACATGCACACTCGTGTGAATATATTCAAATTCATTTCTGTAGAAATTAAAAATAAAGCACAAAAAAAGTGCATCTGAATTGCTATGGTTCTAAACTACACTGTGTTTAAATAAATTGCAGTTTAAATGTTATAGTTGGAAGAGCTGTACTTGAATTGCAGTTGAAAAGACTGTTTAACCTGAAAACCCTTTGAATTGTGAAATTGTACATCACAACAAAAAGTACAGAAACACAATTAAGTAATGCTGAACAGTTCATCATTTGATGAAAACCACTGAATGGAGTCTCTTGACGTCACGTGGCACTGTAATGGCGACATGTAGTCCAGCTGTCTCTCGTGTTCGTGTTTGTTAATTTGAATGTATTTTGTTCTGTCTGGCTTTTGTCTTTTGTTTTTTTCATGCGCTGTGTGTCTGTTGTGGGACAGGGAAGCGGGCTGGAGATTTTTCAGGGCACTCCCAGAGAATCATACTCAGGAATCCAAAGAAACTGACAACAGATTATGGGTGTGAAGCTACTATTGTCAATTTCTACAAAAGGTTTAGGTCAGATGTTTTTCTGAAAGTGTTTCTTGTGGATATCTGGACTCAGTATACCAAAGGAAATCTGCTATCACCAGAACCTATGAATCCATGGGTATTTTCACAACAATAAAATTAATAGTCCATTGTGACTAACAACTGAAAATAGTATGATACAGAAATGGCTGTACCTGCAAAACTACAATGAGTTATATCACATGATCAGTATTGTTGGACCATATGTGAGTTAATTCCATATGAATATGACACTTTGGGTACCAGATGATTGATAAAATCAATTTAGCGATTTTTGCAAAAGGTGAACTTTACAGTTTTTTACAATCACTTTGGCGCTAATCTCACAAGTTTGTGCTCAATTTTCAAAACCTTAGACAAAAAACTCAAAACGGTCAGCACTTGTAACACAGCCTGTCCCATGTTCAAAACCTTGCATTGTGCATTCATATCTTTGAGGTAATCTTGCACTTCAGAATCATTGGTTCAAATAACTAATTTATCATGAAATGTGACGCGGTATGTCAAAACCAGGCGGAAATGGGCAGAGCTACGAACGGAGGAACAGCTGCAAAATGCCTTGGGGTGAATTTTAGCGGTTTAGAGATTTTTGATGCTACAAATATTAAAAATGTTCTGTAAAAGTTTCTAACTGAAATTTCATCGACAAAGTATTTTTTTAAACACTTTTAAAGAGGCATATAATTTCACAAAATGATGCCTTGTTCGAGATTTTGCTTGGAAATGACACCAAATTTAGCGTAACTTCGAGCTCACTTGCTAACATAAAATCGAAATGAACCTGGCCTGCAAGATTTATTTACGGACTATTTCATCAGTACAGACAGTGTAGATTCGGACAAAAATTGACGATGCAATGAACGTAGCACGAGATGTTTACAATGAGTGAGATTACGATCTTAGAATGTGTCAGTGCAAGTGTAAACAAAACTGCTTTGGTACAGATTTGGTACATTTATAATGTACTTTATTGTGAACATGGCTGCAACATTATTTGCTGCAGTACACTCCTTTGACACTGATTTGTATTTTAACATGTTTAGTATTCAAACGGTCCGATTAAAATCTTAATAACTTCACTTTGGAATATCCGATTTGAAAAAAGAAAGCGGAGTTGTAAAGTGCAAGGTCTATATTTTACTAATATACCAATAACTCAAAATTGACCTCTTGCCCAATTGTGCCTGGTTTTGACATACCGCGTCACAAATATGAAAGAAACATTAGCTTAGATCACCCAAACACAAGATACCAATAGCTTCACTGTTTAGTTGTTTTTACAATCCTTTAATATTGCAGTAAAAAATACTTGATACATGTTTCAACATGGTTCTTTTTGTGGTTCTAAATAAAGGGAATAGTAGAGACAGTAGAACAGAGTGGAATCATTGAACAAAGTCAGGATTTATTTTTAAAAATACAATTACAACATAGGTTTCTTTGAATCATAGCAACAAATAAATACAGTAATTATAGCTACAAAGTGAAAAAAAGTCCTCAACTGCAGTGAAAATCAAAAAATACAGTAATAACTGTGACGACCGCATTCCCATCCTACTGTTTCCCGTGTTTTCCCTCTCCCCCTGTGTCATGTTCGTCTCTCCTTAGTTCATCTTACCCCGTGCTGCAGGTTGGGTGTAGCTTCCTAATTGTTTCACCCTGTTACACGCCACTCCTTTCAGCCTATCCCACTTCCCCGCTTTCGCATGCATTCCACACTCTTCTATCCGCTAATCACTCCAGCATACATTTGCACGCGGCACATAATTGATAGCAATTAAATGTTGTATTTAGTCACCCGGTGTTCTCTGTCCTGTGCCAGTTCGTTAACGTTGTTGTCTGTGAAACCTCTGGGCCTGTCCTGAGTCCTAGTAACCAGTCTAGATTTATTCCTGAGTCTTTGCGGTTTTGGTGTTAAATCGCCTCCCGCTCTGTTTAAAAACCTAAGTTCGCTCTTGCCTGGAACAGCACATCTGCTGTTCATTGTTCCTGTCTCGTCAAACTAACTGTCTGCTTCATTCGCCTGAACTGCAGTTGTTGGTTGTCCCTGCCTGTGTTGCGGTCTACAGCCTCCCTCCTGACGTGTGTACAGCCGTCTGGGTTTCTGCTCCTCCACATTGCAGCTGTTCCTGCGTCCGGCCGTTGCCGCATCTACTGCCACGGTTACGGTTGCGCTCACTGCTGCTGCCCTGCTGCTACGCCTGGGTCCGATCCGGATCCCGATCCATGGTCCTGCTCTTCCACTCCCGCTCATCCCCTGCTCACTCTAACCGGTTGCCTGTCTCCATTGCCTCCCCTGCTCTCTCCTAACTCTCTCATTCCCCGCAGCCTCATACCCGGACTGTCTGTAATAATTGTCGCTCCCTACTCTTCAGGAGAATGCCAGTGATTGAAGTTTAATTTATTGGATGCTTGTCTGTCCGTCTGTCCGTCTGTCTGCCGTGAGTCCAGTCCAGTCCAGTCCAGTCTAGCCCTGTCAAGTCCAGTTCCGGTCTGGAACGAGCGTTGCCCGGTTGCCAAGTCCAGTTCCGACTTGGAACAAGTGCCGCCCGTCTGTCCAGTCTCGTTCCGGCCTGGAACGAAGTCCAGTCCCGTTGTCAAGTCCAGTTCTGGCTTGGAACAAGCCTACCCGGTCCAAGAATCTTGTGTGTACTTTATATAACCTGTCTTGCCTTTCTCCCCCTGCTACAGGACTGCCCTGTAAGCAATAAAACATTTGAGAATTGGCAATCTCTTGTCTGAGTCGTGCATTTG
This sequence comes from Synaphobranchus kaupii, assembly GCA_029718625.1. Lineage (NCBI taxonomy): Eukaryota > Metazoa > Chordata > Actinopteri > Anguilliformes > Synaphobranchidae > Synaphobranchus > Synaphobranchus kaupii. The sequence continues at coordinate 32,953,372 of CM056386.1, forward strand.
GGTTCAGTCCGCTGTCTGGGTCATAACAATAACAGTTCCAACCTCTGGCTATGTTGCCTGCCTCGTCCACAAAGAGGAATTTGTGGTGGTTCTCTGCAGCATCCAGCTCCATCACCCTCTAAAAAGTAATTGAAAGAAAAATTACCCAACAGAATAATGTAGATCAAACTTGAATCTTTGACAACAGGAATCTTGAAACTGAACATACTCAGTACGTAGTTGCTTCACTCTATCTGCATTACTTTCAAAAGGCACCATCTCTTTTAGAGACACCTGATGCCTTTTCAGAATGCATGCAATAGTTTTCAGACTTATGGCCTCCACCTTGTTGAACATGTCATTGTCAATGATGTGCCCCTGAATTTTGGTCAGGCGTACATCAATTCTGCCAGGGAAAACAAAGAATACATTGTCACAACACCTACTGTCTGGTATGCAGTGGCATGCATTATACAGTAATTTGACAATTGAGAGTAATGCATAGTGCAATATGAAGACTTACCAGTTCTCATGGCGGAAAGTTCTGATGATCGAGGCCATCTCCCGGTTTGTCTGAATCATTGTAGCTGTTGTCATTGTCATGCCACGATTTATGACAAGGTCGACAACTATTGTTCGGATTTCTTTGGACACTCTTTGCTGTTGCCATCACTGTCTTGGTCCGTGGCCTTGTCCTCTACCACATGCCCCCCACCCCCCCCCCCCCCCCCCCACGTCCCGCCATCTCTCAAACAAGGCCCATGGTCAACTGATGAGGCCTAAGCCCTCCTCTAAGACAAGGTCTACGGCCACCTCTATGAAGGGGTACTTATCCTCTGCCATTCCCTTGACCACCTCGTCCTCCTCCTCCTCTTCATCCTCCTCTCACTGCTTGATCTCTATTCTGATGTGGATCATCTGCCTGCTCCATGTTTTTGCTATGTTGTTGTAGATGGATACAGTCCCTTTTATACTTTTACCACAATGTGAAACCAATCAACATTACTGTAACGAGTTATTATTGAAAAAGCCAAGAAAATGGCCTATATACATAGTCAAATCTGAAAACATTGTCTGGAACAGTGGGACCATAGGAACAGTATCTGATAAAGGATGATGATGACATATTTCAAAGATAATGTAGTAAAATTGGTTCATGATCCAAAGTAATTGGTGTCAATAGATTTCTTTATACTAAACATTCATGGAATGTTGCTACAGTAATCAGTTTCCATAAACATATGCATTATTAGTAATGCTACAGTTACTTATCATTTTGAGCAGTTGGATTAATTGATAGTTAGATGCATTGTAATGAAATGAAAAGACAGTCACATCATATGTAATGTGTGTATTGCATTTTGAAATGCTAATACTTTGATGGTAAGTTGTGTCATTGTGAACAAATGATTTGGTTCAGTGAACAAATTATTTTAGGTTTATGTGTATTGTATTCATGCAATTGAAAAAGGTGTTTAGAGTTTTGAAAAATGGGCATTTTGATTATCTGTTTTGGGTTTTGTGTCTACAATTTAGAAAAATGACCACAAGGTTCTGAAATTAGTGCCAAAGTGATTGTAAAAAAAACTGTAACTAGCATTTAAGGCATGCACAGAAATTATTTCAAAATAATATTTGATACAAGTCTTTCCTTGGTTTTATTCCAGTCATCGTTTGAGGCTGTAACCTTAGTTATGTCTTTATTTTCCTTCTTGTATTGTAGCTCTTTTATGGTATATTGAGCTGGAGGTACTTGCATGCCTTTAGGTACCGGTACTTGTACAACATTTAATCTTTCTACACCAATCTGTCATGGTTTTTGAGCCTGCTTATACGTTTCTGGCGGTTGTTGCGACTCCTGACCTCTAGAGGGCACTCTTGTCCTTTTTTCCCTCTAGAGACCATTTGGTGTTGATTGGTTTCAGCCGCATGCCGCTATTTAAGCAGGGCGTTACCTCTGTTCCGGGCTTCAGTGTAAACTCTGATTACGCTTTGGCCGGTAATTTGGTATAGGAACTTAGCGTGGGCAACTTCTTTATGTTTATAGTGCTAAAGATTGTTGTCCCACATTTATTCTGAACTCAGTGGAACTTCCACTTTGGATCTTCGTTTTCCTTTGTTCTCAGTAGTTTCTTTCCTTGGTTTTATTCCAGTCATCGTTTGAGGCTGTAACCTTAGTTATGTCTTTATTTTCCTTCTTGTATTGTAGCTCTTTTATGGTATATTGAGCTGGAGGTTTTCAATTAATTAGTTCTTCATTTTATACTCGTGTTCTCAAGTTTTTCTCACCCTCTTTTCTGGGTAGTTTTCAGTTGGCTTATACACTGGGTGTTATCTTCCGTACTTTGCTTTTCTGTTTGTGTTTCCTGTTTCCCCTTCATACTCGAGACCTGTGTGGGTAGCTTTTAGATCCCGGTTCTGTCGCAGTTGGTTCTCTGACCCCTTCCCCTCCATCACACAGTCAGAATTAGACCTCTGTGGTCATATATGCTTATCAAGAGTGGGTTAATGGAATATTACCCCAGTTCTAGTCCTGCATGTAAACTGCTACTCGTGTAAAAGTGCATGTATTTAAGTATCGAAAGTAAAATCTAATTCATGCTTTATATGTAGGCTATAGTCTAATTCTGCAGTATCTTGGATGAAAGTAATAATATTAAAAGCACATTAATGTATGAAATGATGCACTTTATTGTCTGATATGTTTCCAGTTCAAATAGCTCTAGACGTAGTAATGTCATATTGTGGACAATCCTGTTATTAGAGAATACAGTCTTCAGTGGGTCTTCAGTCTTTGTCCGGAAATGGCCAAAGATTCTGCTGTCCTGAACACTTTGGGCAGTTTGTTCGACCACTGGGGGGCCATTACAGACAGGCATTGCAACAGGGTGACGTGACCATTGAAGTGCCCTCATTCAAAACAATCTGATAATATTCAAATGCTGAGCACCAAGTCATAGCATTCCCATTAAGCTTTCAGTAATTGTGGTTATCTAGGATCAACAGCAACATTGCAACCCTCAGAAATAAACCCTCAGCAGTTCTCAGCACAAGCTGAATGGAAGGACAGCTCTTAAATTGTGCACTGAGGATGTGTACCTCTGTTGAAAAGCAAAATCTCACATTTTCATATAACTGCTTTCAGGCTACATATATGAATGTATTGGTCTAAATACAAGATATCAATGAGAGAGAAAGAGTGTTTGTGTGTATCTGTATTGTAGTTTCTTACTAAGGCTGGCTCTTTAGTTACTTATCTCGTAGAAGTATGGGACCGCAAATCTCTGCACTATTTCGCCTGTAAAATGTTTCTCTCTCCTGGGAGATCGGACGTTCACGCTTTTACTTAGTTACTTAGCTTGTAGAAGTTAGGGTAGCAGTTCTTTGTTCCATTTCGCCTTTGTTTGGTTTTCTTACTGAGAAACCAGGCGTTTGAGCTTCTACTCATTTCCGTGTTACAGTGAGCCAGTTAGTAGCTTTGGCACGTTTGTTCCCTGTTTTGTCTCCTTCTCGTGGACTACGTTCCCCTTTGTTGTGAGTCAGGGTTTTATATTATATTGAGAGGCAGTGCTTGCTATTTTCTATTAAGTTTGTGTTGGTCTGTTGTTGCAGCTGTCCTGTTCGCACTTTTTACCTCTGGGACGATTTTGTTCGGAACTGTTGTTCTGTTCGTTCTCCGGGTGTGTTTCTCCTTATATGGAGCTTGGGCGATGTTGTGGACATGTTTGTGTGTGACTGTGTGTTTCTGAAAATAGCCTCGGAACGTTAGCTCTGTTCCTTTGCCTCGTTACATATTCCTTTACTGAGAGGCTAGGGCGTGTGTTTTCAATTGAGCTTGCATTAGTCATGTTTAATAGTAAAGTTATGGGATGACGGTGCTCCGTCGGCTCGCCTGTAAAATGTTTCTCTCTCCTGGGAGATCGGGTGTTTACCCCTTTATGTTTTCTGCATGTGACTGCGAGCCTATGAAACTAGCCATGGAACGTTAAATCTCTGTTCCCGTTCGCCTTGTTACATTCCTCTTTATGGAGAGGTAGGGCGTTTATTTTCAACTAAACTCGCTTTGGTCTTTTAGCTGGTAAATTTCCGGTGCAGCCTGTCCTGTTCGTTCCTTTCGGTACCTTTCTCCATACATGGAGTTTTGACGATTTTGTTCGGAACTGTTGTTCTGTTTCGTCTTTCGGTGCATGTCTCCCTATAGAGAAGATTGGGCGATGTTGTGGACATGTTTGTGTGTGACTGCGAGTCTGAGAGTAGCCTTGGAACGTTGGATCTGTTCCTTTTGCCTTCTCATTCTATCGTATTATTTTGCAGTGGTTGTTAACAGTTTTATTTTTTGCCATTACGCTACTCGCCCGTTCTTATGCGTCTCGTTACCATATTTTCAGCACTTCATTATGAGTCGTTCGGCTGTGTTCAGTTTGGCGTTGTGAAACTCAGCCAGTTTCTGAAGTACCAATCCCGTGGCTTAGTATATTTTAGCCAAGGGGGTTTTGTACTTTTTTGCACAGTTATATGCAAAACCGTCGTCAATTGGGTGTATTTCTTTGACTGATAGCACCATAGGCCTATCTGAAGTGGGAAAAACACGCATCTACCCGCCTCCACTTTCAGTGTGATTTGCTTTTCATTGGGTTTTTAAACTGTCTGTCAAATATTCCAGCCAATAGCGAAGACTCTTATCTTTCAGACAAGCCCTCATTCAACACAATGGGTTAGGTTGTCACAGAAATACAATTGCGCGTAAGAGGAGGAGGCGTACAAGCGTAATGTTCCTACCAAGATGGCGCAGAGTGTTTTTCGCTTGTAGCAGCTAGCTACATCCCGTTTAGCAAAGTATGATTCATTAGGTAACGGCGGCTGTTCATCTTCTTACTTTACAGTCTCTTTCATACAGTTTTTGGTTAGTTATGTCTAGGTTATTCAGGCGTTTCTCTGTGCAGCAGGTCCTAGCCCAAAGATGTTTTTGCGATGTTGTCTCAGTGACGCTGAGTGGTAAGCAAACATATTTTTTTGCCGGTATACCAGTGCGAATTCACTGTTATGTATAAAACAAATCCCTCTGAATTAAATGAATATAGCTAACATTACTATATTGTATTGCGCTTTATCACAGGTGACGGCTTTAGAACTCATCACTGTGATTTGTATAAATCAGTAGGCTGGTCCTCCTTAAAGCTACGGAGGAAGCAACACAGTATTGTATTTGTTTATAAAGCGTTGCTTGCGAAACTCCCTCATTATCTAACAAAACATATATTTTTTAAGGTTTCAAAATATAATACTAGAGCTCAGGACTGGATTACTTTAGATATACCTCGATTTAGAACTGAACTGGGTAAAACTGCTTTCAGTGTTTCTGCACCCAAATTGTGGAATGAAACCCAGGAATCACTTCACTTAACGTCACTGGTATCTGTAGAACATTTTAAGCAACTGGTTTTTAATTTGTTAGAGAAGGAAGGTACATGTACCTGCATGGCCTAATCATCCATGTTTTCTTTGCACAGGATGCATCCTATGATTGTGATGATTGTGGGCCTGTATATGTTTGTGCTCATGTGTATACTTACATGAGTATGTATGCATTTGTGTAAGTATGTGTATGTGTATGTGTATGTATATATGTATATACTACCATTTATTCTTATTCTCTTTTACTTGCAAATCATCTCTGTACATATTTTCTCTGTATAACTTACTAGAATGTTCATTTTTCTGTTTTATCATTGTATGGTCGCAGGGCCCCCCTGAAAAAGAGATTTCGGTCTCAGTGGGGTCCCCCTGCATAAATAAAGGAAAATAAAATTGTAACAATGGCAAGCTAGTCAGCAAAATTACACATAGCAGCTGGCTATCTATTTGTGTCTGAGACGAGCTGTTCCGAGTTTCTTTTGAATGAAATGGCGTCTGACGTGTTTGTTTAGAAGTTATTGTTCCACATTAGTAAATTGTTCTGTATGCAGTACAGCAGGCTGTGCAGGTTAACGAATAAGCAAATTATGCATGACGTAACATGAGGGAGAGATAACATGAGGATGAGTTTGTTGTTGATTATTATGCAGGGTTTTATTTTATCTAGGAAACTGGTGGACATTTGATCTCGTTTGCATAAGGTCCGTTTACCTGGACTCATTTCTGGCTAATGGGGCTCTGGTGGAATACAAGATTCACTGTGCTGCTACATGGGTTTGGAGAGCTTTTTGGGGACCATGGGTAGGCTAGTTAGTTGTGTAATATGAAACACACCAAAGACACATCTAAAAATTAACTTTTATTGCCAGTTATCAAATTTTATTGTAAAACTTAAAAAAAGGAATCATATTGAGACTTTTCTGGAACCTTGCCATTTTGCACAATTTGGCACAATTTGTGCCAACTTTGGAAACCGAAATGGTTCACCTGAAATAAAGCTCTGTAGAATTTGAATGGTTTGATATATTGACACCATATTTTTAGCAGAGATAGGCAGCATATTGAGGAATCACAAGGATGAGTTATTTCCTCCATAGCACTTGTAGCTCATCAGGTAAAAAATCATAAATTTGAATGTAGGTACCCATTTTTTTGTTTTTTGACAATTTCTGTACATAAGTTATTGTAATTAAGTAGCAAAAAGTGTCTGTATATGAATTATGACTGCTTAGTCATAATAGTGCAGTTCTCTGTTTTAATAAAAGCTATGAACCATATTTGTAGTCTTTAGAGTTTTTGAGATAAACAGCTTTGTTGGTCACTAGTAAAAACAGGCGAGAATTGGTATATTTTGCCCTTGGTATTAAGAGGTTAAAGAATCCCCTTTCTGCGTTTGGCTCCTCCTACCTCACACGTCACGCCCCATTACAGATGTGTTGTGTATGTATTAGAAATGAATGAATTTTAAATCAGTGAGTGGGGTATGAGGTATAGCATATGCTGGCACACCCTAAGAACCAGCTCACCCAAGCAGGAAAATGTTGTACTGTAAGATGATGTTTACCATCCATGTGTTAAGTTTATGAAAAAAGGCATGTTAAATAAATTTTCTTCCAACCTGTTTTATTCATTGTAGAAATGATTTATCACAGGAGGCCCACAGCTAAGCTGACGTTGTAATTCTGCAATTATGGTTAGTTCTAGATATTTCTCCAGCCTTCAACATTTTTCATTGAGTTGCATGTCATGATATTATGCATTATGGTAAGTAATATTTATGATTTATTCTTAATGTATTTAAATACATTTTTTATCTTGGATTTCTCATTTTAGAACACCTAACCGCATTTGGAATCTTGTCTCATCAATGCAATATGGTTCATAAATTTGGGAGAGTGCAGACAAGTAGTGCTCATCTCATCAGTTGAGCTGCACAGTGATTGGGTCAGAGCAAAAAGGGTAGGCGGAGCTGGACGTCCGCATTTGGAACTTATTAGACAGACAACAGGTGCTCATTGAATGACTGGAGGTCAATGGAGTTTTTACAAAACAGTTCGCTAAATGGGTCATTATCAGATAGACGAAATCAAAAGCCCTTTTCTTTTTAGATTATATATGCCTAGGTTGTCAGGACCCAGTACTACTACTTACAAGCCTTATGATTTTGACTATCCAATGAAAACCAACTTTAAATCAGGCTAGCACCGGTCAGTTGCGCGCCACTCTAAGCTTACGTTATGTAACTTTAGTTGGTAGGCTAACTGAAAACACTACTGTGCATGCCTGATCACTTCCCCTTGTACGGAGGAAAAATCCAATGGAGAAAAGCACCAGTTGCATATCTTCTCATATCTAAAATCTTTGGTCAGAGTCAGTGGTCATAGTGCACTCCATGTCACTCTTGCATGATTAGACAGGGAAACCTCAGCTGACTGATACCTCATTCCGTGGGAAACACAGTGACCACTTACACTACCTGGGATTAACCTGCAGTGGTAAATGTTTATAGGACACACTGGGCTCTATCTTGGCGATCATTGGCGCTTGGTCAAAGCGCATGGCGTAAAGTCCATTTTGGGCGTGTCCAAGTCGACTTTTGCTATTTTAACGGCGTGTTTTTTGGGCGCTAAGCACGGCGCAAGGTCGCTTCATTAATTGTAGGTGTGTCTTGGGCGTGACATGCAATAAACCAATCAAAATGTCATATCCCATTCCCTTTAAAAGCCTGCTTTTCCACCTTGGCGGATTGCTTGATGGCGAAACAGACATGCTCGTGCGTGTTTAGTGCGATCAAGGAATAGGCTAAATGGATCAATAGTATGATCAATATTATTCGGACTAACCATTAGCCTATGAATTTCCGGTAGTTCCCGACAGGGCTGTTATTTTACAAAATATATGCGGTTACATTTCGTTAAAAGGACCTGCAACAGCTGAGAATAAGCTACCAATGGCTTCAGACTCACCTTAGAAAACGCCAAATTAGCCTGCTTGTTCAACGAATTTCATTTGATTATGCAATGAAAGTGTCAAACATCAATTCCTTGAGGCTGTTCTCATGGAGTTCTCAAAGTTCAAGCTTCATCCGAAGTTCATTGGGCTACCTGCATAGTAATATTGATTAATGACATATAATTTTGCTTTAATGATGACACTAAATACAATAAAGCTGTCAGGTTGGCAACCCATATATTCACGCATATTTCCCCTTGTTTTATAATGTCCTGTTTTTGGAAATGTGACCAACCTGTTTTACTGGTAGCATAATGCTTTAAAACAATCCACTTTCCCAGGAAGACCTTGAAAAATGTGATTTACAGCAGGGGAGACAGACCTGCTCCTGCTTGAAGTTAAAGCGCACAAGCAGAGAATGGCATGTGTGTAACGTCCTGCAAATTTGTTTTGTTTAGACGCTTAATTCTCTTTAAAATCGTTTTGTTCAGTAATGGAATAACAGGTGAAATCAGCTGGGTTTTAATAAGCTGAGAGTATGGAAACCTGGTCACTGTAATTTAAATAATATGACGAAGAATACTAAGATTCAAATTCAGTTAACATGTTGACATTTATCTCCGTTGTTTAACCGTAGGCTATGGAAAAAACCTTATGCACAGCGAATCCGCTGTAGCTTAGGCTATTTGAAAAACAATAAATGCAATATTCACTGGACAAGGTTTTGAAATTTTTTCAGTCAAAACCATTCTATTTACTTACAGGCTGTATGCCTAGAGAGCTGTATTGTAATGACATCTGAACCGCATTTTCAGAACTCAAATGTTCGTCTATTGCAGTGGGCGAGTTTTCCATTGAATGACAATTCACGCATTAGGTGTAAATGACAATTTGCGTATTAGGCTTGATATAGGTGTTATCAGCAAATAGAAAGCCATTTTTAATGGATAGTCATTGTCCCGTAACAGTAGATTGTCCCCCCAGAAGATTACAGGAATTATTGGCAAATATAGGCTAAGTCATAGATTGATCCAGGATAATTGCCTACATGTAACCTTACACGTACCATCACACATCGCCTGGATGTTGATGGAGTGGGCTGAAATAAATTTAATTCCCCTTCACTGAGGGACAGGTAGCTATGTGGTCTTTGACCTATGGACCCTTTTATTATTATGCATTTTTTTATATAGCCTACACAATAATAATATTTCACATTGTAATCTTGATATTTTTAGTAATGCTTGTGCGCGCCCCTGTTTGTAACAGACAGGAGGGTGTACGCGCATTGTGCACACGTCTATATAGACGCACTTACGTATATGCGCCGTTAAAATAACATGTAAACAACTGCAACATGACTTTAGACCAGGTTTTTGGTGGTTCTAGCGCAAGCGCTTGCTGGCTCAAGATAGCAATACGCCAAAAATAATCCTGGCCACTCCTCATTTTAAGAGCAACACGCCCAGTTCACTTGTAATGGCCACAAGAATACATGGTAGTTAAAGGACGTGAACGCAAGGCGTTATAATGAACCATGCGCCGGGTGTAAGATAGCAAAGACCCTTGCGTTTGGGTTAGCGCCGCTTAGCGCCGGGTGTAAGATAGGGCCACTGTCATTTATAAAACATTAATCAGAGACACTCAGATAAGCTAGTTTTATGGCTTATAATGCATTTAAAAGTATGGATCAATACAAAAAGAGAATAGTATTGCTTGTGTCTGGCAAGACCACCCAGTCTCTAATATTTGGTAACATAAATCCACGTTTTTGCTGTATAATACAGTTTCTTCATGTTGCTTAAACCCATTTTGTTTCAGAAATCACAGGACACTGTCAGACGTGTGATTTGGAGGTTAAAGGGTTAAACCAGTTAAACACTGATCCAGAGATAATCTGATTAAGTCTCATTATTGACATTAATCTGTCCCATCGCCCCATAAACAAAAAGATTTTCAGCACCTGTCTTTTCTTAAATAAAAAGATGGAAATCAATTAAAATAAAACAATTTATACCTTGGGCCAACAACCTAAGGTTCAAAATAGAACTAAACTTAATCAGTTTTACACAGTATAAGAGATTACGTAATGACGCAAAAAGGATGATCATGAAGGCCCACAAAAAAGATTTCAGTCAAAAGATTAAGCACAGAATGGATCCCCAAAATCTCTCGAAGTCACTAAAGGATCTAGGCTGTAATAGGCAAGTCTAGTGTTAGCCTTGACGTTAATGGTGAGGTTCTTTCAGAAAAGAGTGAGGAAGCAGAATGTCTAAATATCACAACAGTTGCTAGTGATCTTGTTGAGCAAATCCCCAGATATTCAGGTCTTTATCACGAAGGTTAGTTATTCAAGTCAAGCTGGGTTTCATTCAAAAGTATACTACATAACTCAGCCCCTATTTACCAACCCAACTATGTTAATCTCATTAGAGATCTTCAATAACCATGCAAGTGGCTCAACAAATAGCTCGACAAATTTTATTCCTTTTAGATCTAACATATATAAAAACAAACTTTCAGTATCTCTCCAGCAATTACAGGCAGAGAGGAGTTTTGAAATGGTTGTTAAATATCCCATTGTAAACATCTGTTACAAATGTTCTTGCTTTCATTACTTTCATCTTCATTTATTTATTCCTATTAATCCTGTTCTTGTTTTTTTTGCCAGTCTTGCCTGACTTGTCGATCTGTCATCTTGTCCCTCCCCCTTCCCCCGAGAGGGCCACAATGGAAATGGAGCCTTTGGGCTTCATTGTGTATTTTGATCTCAGCAACTTTAAATGTATCTAAAGACTGCATGTATGCGGTTTTGTGTGTATCTTTCATTTTGTCAAGTAGATCAAATAAAAATATCAAACCACAAGACTCACAAGAGTAACAAGTGCTGCTAACAAGTTGGGATCTTTGTCTCCTGGTTTTATTTTCTCTTTAATTCATTTAATGGACATGGTAAGCCGCTGTTTACTTAAACAAATAAAACATTTTAGTGATCTATCTGTGAGTATTTCTGACGTTGATAATAAAGGTATTAAATGTGTCAGAGCAAGACAAATCGCACTATGAACTTGGGAAGTGTGTTTCCCTGGCCTAAGAATTGCAAGTGTGCCTTTTGTTCCCCATGATCATTAATGTTTACCAGCATGTAAGTTTAGACACAAAGGAAAATAGCTCCATACAGTTATCGAGATAGACCACCCTAACTAAGCACTGGTAATTTCACTTGACTGGACCGTACTTTCTGGAGAATAATTGTAGCATAATTGCTTTTCTTTTACTGGTATGATCATCTTTATGTGTTAGTTAAAGATTTGGGACAGGCAGAATCCTCTTGGTAGAACCCCCTGTATTCCTGGCTATGCTGTACACTACTTCTGTCTGCATTTACAAATTCATTCAATTTCATTGGCAGTGTGTCAGGATCAAATTTGATAAGCACAGCTAAATTTTACAAAATTACGGAATTAAATGTGAAACTTGAATGGCTCTGAATACATGCTAATATGGCCACTGCCACTTTACAGTAACAGCCCAGTGAAATAGGTTATAGATCATAGCATTGTTGCTAAAAGACTAGATACTGTTTATCGCTTTGTTTGTTGTTGCTAACAATAACTTTGCAAATGTTTTCGTGTAGCATATAGCCGTTTATATTGGGAGTGTTTGCATTCCTTTTTGGCTTATATTGCAAGACTAGATACCGTGTATCGCTTTGTTTGATGGTCCTAACGTTAACTTTGCAAATGTTTTCGTGTAGCATATAGCCATTATATTGGGAGTGTTTGCATTCCTTTTTGGCTTATATGGCATTCGCTAATTATTGCTTAAAGGAGCTATATGTAACATTGACACCGTCTGTCTCTGCCTGACCCCTCCTCCCCGGACTCAAAGCTCACCAGCTTGCCAGGTTGAGGACACTGAACGAACACGAGCGCAAGACGAGCCGAGTGCAATATTATATTTTGAGACGAGCTTATTCTATTTTGACAATGACAAGCGACGACGAGTCCTACACTGTAAATTGATCAGCTAATGTATACGTTTGCAATTTATTTATTGTTTGCAAATTGTAAACCAGCTCGTGGATTTTTTATAACTCTGTCAATGTTAGCTAGATGCATGGCTGGCTATGTTTACGGTCACACAGATATAAGCTAACGTTAGTGGTATGTTTAGCTACTAACTATATACATATATATATATATATATATATAAAGGTTCCCTAGGTCCACATACATTTCCCTCGGCGAAGGGAAACGATGCCACATTACATTGCTCTCAGCCCACTCCATCAACATCCAGGCGATGTGCGATGGTACAGGACAATGGCTATCCATTAAAAAGGAGCTGATAACACCTATATCAAGCCTAATGCGCAAATTGTCATTTACACCTAATGCGTGAATTGTCATTCAATGGAAAACTCGCGCACTGCAATAGACGGACTTTTCAGTTCTGAAAATGCGCTTCATTACAATACAGCTCTGTTTATCTAGGAATACAGCCCGTAAGTAAATAGAATGGTTTGTGACTGAAAAAAGTTCAAAACCTTGTCCAGCGAATATTGCTTTTATTGTTTTTCAAATAGCCTAGGCTACAGTGTATTCGCTGCGCATACATAAGGTTTTTTCAATAGCCTACGGTTAAAAAACGGAGATAAATGTCATCATGTTAACTGAATTGTAACCTTAGCTATTCTTCGTCCTTCATATTTTTTTAATTACAGTGACAAGGTTTCCATACCCTCAGCTTATTAAAACCCCGCTGATTTCACCTGTTATTCCATAACTGAACAAAAGATTTTAAAGAGAACTAAGCGGCTAATTAGAAACAAAATTTGCAGTACGTTACAAAATTAATTTACAATTAATTTTAATGCCATTATCTGCATGTGCGCTTTACAGGAGCAGGTCTGTTTCCTCTGCTGTAAATCGCACTTTTCATGGTCTTCCTGGGAAAGTGGATCGTTTTAAAGCATTATGCTACCAGTAAAATAGGCTTTGTGGATTGGTTGAAATGCTGCGAGAGTGGTCCCTAATTCTGTCTCTAAACCCTGGGCGTGGTTCCCCCTGTGAGACCTTTTTCTCAATCGATAAGCGTGTGCGCTCTGTTGATTGGTTTAAGTGCTGGGAGACTGCCTGTTGATTCTGTCTCTGAAACCCTGGGCGTAGTCATTCCCCCAGCGAGACATTTTTCCAATCTATAAGCGTGTGCGCTCTGTGGATTGGTTGAAATGCTGCGAGAGTGGTCCCTAATTCTGTCTCTAAACCCTGGGCGTGGTTCCCCCAGTGAGACATTTTTCCCAATCGGTAAGCGTATGCGCTCCGGGGATTGCTTTGTGTAGCAGATTATAAACATGTGCGCTCTGTTTTCTGCTCTTTCCATTCTCCCCCATTGTGCTTCAATTCACCCGTACACATTTGTGTCCTTGGGTGTTCTTCATTCTGCTCCAGGCATGAGCGCCTTTTGCACTGAATGTGGGGGAGCCATGGACCTGTCTGATACTCACACCAGGTGCTACTTGTGCCTTAGTCTAGGGCACCTGCAGGAGGTGTTCTCTGACCCCTGTCCATGTTGCACGGGCATGTCTTTGGAGACCGAGCAGGAAAATAATGAAAAAGGACACGAGAAGAGAGGATAAATTATCAGTTTAACATTATGTCAAAAAAGATGGCGAAAATATTGTTGTTTAACCGCTGCTGGGATATTTAGTAGTTTCATTCTCTAACGAAGATTGCAAACTTTACTTATGAGTTAGTTACGCTCCTATGCATGTTTCATTAAGCTGCACCATAACGTTTGTGTTGGTTTCTGTATTATCAGAACAGTTTCAACTGTCACCATTCTCCCCTATCTCATTTAGCCTATATATTTACATGGAAGAAAGATGAGATCTTTAACGTTACCTGAGGCAAGCTGGCTTCTCTTATTAGCTGAAGATGACGAAGATTGAAGATTATCATTTAGCTAATTTGGGTTAGTTATTCGCTTTCCAAATCTAGGCTACTCATCTGTGCGTCACCAAGCAGGCAATCGTTGTCAGATTAGTCTACCACCAATCAAAACACTGTAGTTTTACACTTGTAGTTGGTTATAGACTCCTGAGGGAAGTCCACAGACTCCACAAATCTGTTATAGCCTAGTTCTGAATAGTTAATCATTTCCAAAGATGGATCACAAAATGGAGCTTACAGGAACACATTTTCTATTGATTTTTAAATGATAGTAGCAGTAGTATTCGTTTTTAAAAAATGACGTTTGCATTTTATATTTTTAGAAGGGGCGCCAAACTCTGCCTGCCATCATGCGCTGACTGAATGAAAAACGACGGCGCGCATGACATGACGTTGTTTTGCTATGCGTAGCTGTCGGGAATACATGCTGGAATCGATAAGAGAATCAATAAGCTCGAAGGCGTACGATTCCAAGGAATCGGACAACTTGGAACCAGTTCCTAACGGTCCCTAACGTCAGATGTGGTTGGCTCACCACCCCCCCCCCCCCCTTCCCAGATGCTACAAAGAGAATCATTCGGGACCTGCCGGTTGTCCCTGACCAGATTTTCACGGAGGCAGCCAAGCGCTCTGTTGAGGCGTCCGGGTACAGCTAACAGCAGATGCCACTCTCCTGCTCGTGGGCCCCAGCCTGTGGCTCATGGCCGTGAGCAGCCCTTGATGGGAATCAGGGAGCCCCTCGCCATTCTGCCGCCCATGCAACAGCGTTTTGGTTGCATCATGACCTCATGGGTCCACCTGCTTGTCCAGCTAGGGGGCAGCCGTCCATCCGCCGCCCCCCCAGACCACCAAACATACCGCCAAATGGCCTTAATGCCCCGAGGCTGGTGGTGGAGCAGTTTCGCCAAGACCAACTGGTGAGTTGGACAGACCTTATAAAAGACCCGTGGATTTTTTTCGACGATTTCAAAGGGTTACCGCCTCCAGCTCAACAGCCGGCCCCCAACATTCTCTGGGGTCAGGTTTACATGCGTCCTGGACCCCAATCAGTCAGGGATGCTGAATTCAGAAATTACAGATCTCCTGGAGAAGGGTGCCTTGTCAGTGGTGCCTCCCTCCAAACTCAGTAGTTTTTGTGCCATGTTTTCTCTGGTACCAAAAAAATATGCAAGGGGCTCTATCGCCGATGCAAAAAGCAGTGGGCTTAGCGAACAACCCTGTCTAGTCCCGTGAATGAGAGGGAAATACGCTGAGTGTGTAGCGAGAAGGGTTTTGAGGATGTCCGCATTGACGTGCCCTCTATTTATAGAGGAAGTGACGTTGTCACGTGGAGGTCATGGCCATGACGATTGTTGGGTATAAGAGTCTCGAATGCATCCGGCTGCGAGAAAGTACATTTGCAAGCTGTCGACCCTAATGGTCACTCATAAAACCGTGGTTACATTCGTAACCTTCGTCATCCTTACAAGCCTACTGTAAGTGTTCACATTACTTACCAGGAAACCGATTGAAACCGAAAACCGATTGCTTTTAAAATACCAGGAAATACCAGGAAACCGATTGCTTTTAAAATTTCAATCAACTTAACTATACATGGCAAGCTATTCAAGCGCAAAGAAATAAGAAAAATCACCAGAGTAACATTAGTTTCAAGAGAAAACAATTATCTTTTTACTTGACATTATATAAAGACAGTGACAATGCTTTTCTTAGTAGCCTTTTTTCCCAGGTACAGACTCACAGGTCCTTGATGTAGAAACAATTTACTGTTTAGAAACTCAAAATGTCTCAAAAAAAAACAACTCAATTCTTATTTTGGTACTGTTCATATTAAAAGTATACAAAACAGAAAAAATAAATCAGTAAAATAAAAAAAAATGAAAAGGCAAAAGTTGACCTCCAGAGGCGGGTGGGGTGTCAGTAAACCAGCAATTCACTTACATTAGAAGAAGGTTCTTAAGCGATTGTATTTCTGGTTTTAAGGCTTTTTGTCCAAGTGACAGAAGCAAATCAAAATCAAAAGGTGGCATTTGGTAGATTTTCAAGGTCATCCATTGCGATGGCTAAAAACGATTGCTGTTTGGGAAGCCTCCAGGTGCAGCGAATGGGGAGAAGTCCGTATTTCTTCAGGTATTACAGTGAGAATCCCAATGGAGGTATGGTAAAAACCCTCACAAGCATCACAGTCCTAAAAATAGTATAACAACCACAATTAAATGTCAAATTTCATTTCACATGTGTGTTATAAGAAACAGATTTTTTAATACCCTGTAGTATTACATGTGCTAAGAGATAAAAATGGTTGGATCAATAAATTGGTGATATTGAGTATGGTAAAGCAGAATTGGGGGTAGATTAGGGTAGTTATACAGTTGATTAGATGAGAGAAAATGTAAAAGAATTCAACTGTATTTGACAGGGCTAGTTGAGTGGAAAAGAGGTGACACAGACTGAACAGAATAAATGGTCAGACATTAATGAAATATGAGAAGCCGTGCAGCTGGGTGGAATAAAAGACGTATACAGAGGTCTATTTACAAAACAAGACAAGAATTCTGTGCTTTCATCTCCAAGGATGAGTGGAAGGCCACGAAAAACTACTGTACGCCTCGCAGTGACATCTGAGCTCTGATAAATAATCAAAAACCAGGCATAAATGGTTGGATGGGATCATTTTGGAGCTTTAAAAAGGCAATTGTAATTCAATATATTCCTCACAAATAATGAAATATGACTTACAGTATGTATGAAACTAACCTCTGTTTTAAGTTGCTGAAGAAGCTCTGAAAGTGACAGGCTAACTATTCCATGCTTTGCCTTGAAGATTTCAAGGAAGCGAGGAGTGTGTTGATCAAAGGTTGTAAAAAATTCTTGTTTCATATCTTTGCTTGAGATGCGATTGAACTCTACAAGAAGCTAAGAAAAAGGAATGACAAAAATGTAGCATGTTCGCGGTCTCCCTCAGTGAGGAGGGAATAGTGGTGGCTGTCGTAGTAGAAGACGGGATAATTACGAAGCCAGATTGAATGATTGATTAAATGATTGGAAGAGTGAGTGTTTGGATGAGTGTAGGGTACTCATTGGGATTGAGTGATTGGAAGGGAACGCTGGGGCTGGGTTTCCTGAGGGGATATAATGAAGCGCACCTGGGGTAAAAGGGAGAGACTGACGGAAAGTGTGAGAGAGCGTGTGTGGTTCTCTGGGTGCTTGCATGAGGCAGTGTTTTCTTTTCTTTTCATTTTGTTATTAGTTTGATTGCATTTGTTTTGTATGAGTGCGAATGTGTTGTGTCCATGTACGGCGAGAACATACCTGAACGAGGCGGGCAGCTGAAAACAATTTGAGGCGCCTGTGAAAACAAGAACCACAACAGCGGCATTAGACCCGGAACTGGCGGACCACAACGATGGCGAACTGCAGAGCTGATCAGTGTGACGGAGCCAGTGTGCCGGGAGATACGGCAATGAGCTGTTGCTGTGGGAGCTGACTTCCCTCAGACCGTAAGGAACGTGTCTCAGACCGGAGCGAGCGGGGAACTGAGGGGCAGCGTGTACGTTCTTTCTTCCCTGTCAGAGTCGGTGTCCCGCATCCAGCCCGGCGAGAGCCTGGGTCCCGGGATTCGCTCAAGTAGTGGACAGTGGGATTCCTCGTTGGCGACCACCAAGAATGGCAAACGCTGTCCGTGTGTGTTTGTATGTGTGGACATTTTTGGGCCAGACGGCTTGTGTTTTCTTAATTTTTCAATTTTTTATTTTTTATGGCAGTCCTCCCAGAGTGGCGCCGTGGGTAGGTCTCCACAACATACATTCTTTTGCGTGTTTCATGTTATTTGTTTGTGGCGTGGGATGGTAGCGAGTTTTGTTATTGTATGAGTGTAGACCGCCATGTTTATTTGTGTGTGGGCTTTCCCCACGTGAAGTATTGTGGGGCCAGGTGGCCGGCAGCCCCCGAGGTGGGCTATTGAGGGTGATCATGAGTGTGTGTATGCCCATCTGCTCTAGCCTGAATACCTATTACGAGCACTGTGTGGCTACGAGTGGTGTGTGTGTCGGTGTGTACTGTGTGGTGTGGGGGAAGGCACGCTTACCTGTGGGTGGGGTTGGCTTTGTCCGGCAGTGTGGAGAGGGAGAGACTGGGGTGAAGGGAACTCACAGACGGGCATAGCCTCTGTCAGCCGTGTTATACTGTCACTCATTGTTTTTAATGAATTGTAGTAAAAAAGATCATTTTTACCTCTATTACTGTCTGGCATACTGTTTGGATCCAAGAAAAACCTGGTCCAGATTCGGGCACGGGATTAGCCCGGTTCAACCTGTAACAAAATTTTGGCGCAGTCGGCAGGATCCACCTTTATATACTCTCCAACAGTATACTAAGTAATATGAAAGGGCAAGGTGCAATGTACCCTCAGGGGCCTGGTCCCGCCGGTGGTACCAGTTTTGCATTTCCTTAGTTTATGTGTGCTCAATGGGTACCTAAATGTAGTGGGGGAAAGGGGACCGTTAAATTCGGGGAGTGGAAGGCGCAGGTACAGGCTATGCTCAGGGTGCAGGCGCTGACAGAAGACCAGCAGGTGGAATTCCTGTTGGGGGCCCTGGAGGGAACAGCACGGAGGGAAGTGCGGTTGCTGGGGGAATGGCAGACTATCGATGCTGTGTGCATGGCCAGCTGACACCACTGCCAGTAACCTCGCACTGTTTCTTCCAGTGCTGACAACAGCTGGGGGTGCCATTGTTTGACTATAAGCTTGACCTCCATAAGCTTCATTCCAGGTGGTGCGAGCAGGAGCCTGGCGGTGATGAGGAGAATGACATCCTGTTGCGGGACCAATTCTTGTTGGGGCTAGAAGATGGGCCGGTCAAGCGCAAACTACAATGGCAGGTTCCACGCCAAGACAGCCTCACGTTCCGCCAGGTGACGAAGAAGGGAGGGGTCAGTGAGCCAGACCCCAGGACTTCCCTAGCCACGCGGGAGCCGCCAGTCCGACTGAAAGTAGACCTGGAGCAGTGGAAGGAGGAAGTTAAGAACAAGCTGCGCCAGGAGCTACAGGACCAGCTGGCAGCCTTAGGGAGGACCCTGGTTGCTGAGTTGAGACAACAGTGCGCTCCGGGTCTCGTTGCCCCCTCCTCCGGGGGCACTGAGGCCCAGGGAGCTGATAATAACCATCCGTATGCTCCCTTTTCAGATGGGACAAGCGAAGAAGGCCCATCGATGTGGAGGTGCGGGACATGTGCAGCGGAGGTGCCCCACTCACCGCCCAGCTCGGAGTTTGTTAAACGCCAACCCCTGGCTATGGTAGGGCACATGGGTGGGGCGAAGACGGATCCATAGGAGGAAGAACAGCAGAGGGAAGGAGTGCTGGGTAGGTGCCCCTGGGTGGAGGTGGAGGTCAGTGGGCGATGGTTCCCATGCTTATTGGACACTGGCTCACAGGTCACCCTGTTTAGTGAGGGGTACTACCGGCGGTGGTTGGGGGACAGGCCCATGCAAAATCCCGCCATCTTGGAGTGGCTCAACGTGTGCGGCCAACGGTCTCCAGATCCCGTTTATTAGCTATGCCGTTATGGACTTCATTGTAGGGGGAGTGCACATGCCAGGTATAAGTGTGGTTATAGTGTGGGATAACTGTTTGGGCTCTGAATGGGGAGTGTTGGGGATGAACGTTATCCAGCACTGTTGGGGAGAAGTGATGCTGGGGCGCAGCCTGGGGCTCTGACTTTTGTGGCCAGCCAACAGGGGAAAGTGTGACGTGAGTGGGAGCGGGCGTTTGTGGTCTGCCACCGACTCCAGAACTGCCCCCCCATCCCGGAGTAGCTGGGCAGTGCCCGTCTGACTCTGCGAGATCCAGTCCAGGTTCCGGCCCGCTCTGAGGTGGTGCGCTGGGCACAAGTGAGTGGTGGGGGCCTGGCTGAGGGGCAATGTGAACTAGTAGAGGGTGTAAAAGATGGAGGCGAGTGGAAGGTGGCCCGAGGATTGGTTTGGGTGCGGGGTGGCCGGGTACTGTTGCGGATCGTCAATGTCCACCCTTTCCCCATTGAGTTACCCAGGCTGAGCCCCCTGGCGACCATTGCCAGTATTGACCCCTCACAGGGGCAAGGTGGGCCGCGACATGGTGCTGCAGACCCCCAACCCCAGAGAGGTGGTCATCGATGTTCGGACCACCCATGCCCCAGCCGGGGTAGGGAGCCCACTAGACCTGCCGGAGGCTGAAGGGCTGACACCCGATCAGCAACAATGGTTTCGAGAGCTGATTCGGTGGTGGGCTGGGGTGTTTGCTGCCTACGAGGAGGACTTTGGTAAGACCAACGCTGTTCTCCATAACATCCCTACTGGAGAAGCTCCCCCTAGCCATGAAAGGTATCACCCTCTCCTTCCTAGTCTTTTCCCAGAGTTGCGGTCCCTGCTGCAGGAGATGCTGAAGAGCGGGGTGATCGCTGAGAGTGCCAGCCTTGGGCTGTGCCGGTGGTCCTCGTGAGGAGGAAGGATGGGGTGTGGTGCTTCTGTGTGGACTACCAGCAGCTAAACGCAGTGGCGCATCAAGACGCCTACCATCTGCCCTGGATTGAGGAATCGTTGATGGGTCTAAAACGGGCAGAGTGGTACTCCACCCTGGATCTGGCCAGTGGCTACTAGCACTACTGGAGGTCGATCCCGCGGACCGCGAGAAGACGGCCTTTTCCACGCCCATAGCCCTGTACCAATTCAATCGTATGTCGTTTGGTCTGATGAATGCACCAGCGACCTTCCAGCGATTGATGCAGCGGTGCCTGGGAGATCAGGTGAACTAATCGCTCCTCATGTACCTTGACGATATTGTCGTTTATTCCTCTGACTTCCAGGCCCGCCTAAAGCATCTGGAAGGGGTGTTCCAGAGACTGACCCAGCACGGACTGAAGGTGCAGCCCCAAAAGTGCCAGTTCCTACGGCGGGAGTTGAAGTATTTTGGGCATGTTATTGGGCCCATGGGGGTTGTGACAAATCGGGAAAAGACCACGTGGTCCGGGAGTGGCCACGGCCAGAGACGGTGCGTCAGGTGTGGGCTTTGCTGGGTACTATGGGCGATTTATCCCCGCTTTTGCCTGAATTGCATCTCCCATTCAACAGCTGCTTGTAGGGACCATGACTCGTGGGAAGAAGACGCAGCCAGTGACCTGGACGGAGGAGTGCCAGCAGGTGTTCGACGAGCTGAAGGGCCCTGTTGACTGCACCGATTCTGGCGTTTGCGGACTTCAACCTTTTGTTCCGGCTATATACGGACGCCAGCTTAGAGGGCCTAAGAGCGGTGCTGGCCCAGGTGCCGGATGGGAAGGAGAGGGGGATTGCCTACACCAGCAGGAGCCTGCATCCCCCTGATTGGAATGATCAGAACTACAGCTCCTTCAAACTCAAGCTATTGGCCCTGAAGTGGGCCGTGACCAAGAAGTTCCAGGACTACCTGTGGGGTGCCCAGGTCACCGTGTTCACAGACACTAACCCCCTGATACACCTGGAGATGGCGTGGCTGGGAGCAACGGAACAGTGTTGGGTAGCCCAGCTAGCCAACTACCAGCTTACCCTTAAGTATTGCCCCGGCTATGCTAACATTAACACTGATGTGCTTTCCAGGTTGCCAAGGGAGGGTGGAACAGAAGAGCATGGACCGGTGTGCCTGATGTGGGGAGAAGGCCCTGCAGTGGACTAGGACTGGAAGGAGCTGCAGCGGGGGATGACCAGCTGTGGGCCCTGGCTGAGCGTGTGCAGTTAGGGGAGCCCCCCCCGATGAGGGAAGCAAAGACAGGGCCCCACCAGAAGAATGTAAGTGGTGGAGGGAGTGGGAGCGGCTCCAATTGAAGTGGGGGGGGAGGGGGGTCTTGTAGAGAAGAACCCACATGCTGGATGGGGGTGAAGAGGTGTGGCAGGACTTGGTGCCCCCGAAGAGGTGGGAGGATCTGTGGCGGCTGTACCACCAGGCCTTAGGCCACCAGGGAGCGAGGAAGATTGAAGTAACCCTACAATGGCAGTTCTTTTGGCCCGGGATGGGGGCGAACATCCGCGCGTGGTCCCAAGGCTGTGTGCAGTGTGTGGTTAGCAAGGCAGGACCGGAAGTACGGGCCCCGCTCATCCCCCTCTCTACCTCTTATCCATTGGAGTTGGTGGCTATGGACCATCTCTCGCTTGGGCGCCCGGGGGACCGGTACCCTACCTCCTGGTCATTACCGATTTCTTCTCCCGGTATGGCTGGGCGGTGACAGTGAAGGACTAGTCTGCTGAGACCACCGTACGGGCTCTATGGGAGCTGTGGTCCAACACTGGGGGTGTCCCGCATGGTTCCTTTCGGATCGGGGGGCAGCGTTTGAGTCCTCCTTGGTCGCGGCATTCTGTGAGCTGTACGGGTGTACCAAGATACGCACGACGCCGTACCAACCACAGAGCAACGGGGCCTGTCAGTGTTTTAATGTTTTCTCTCTTAGGGTCCCTGAGGGAGGAGGAGCAACACCGCTGGCCGAACAGTTGCTGGAGCTGCTGCTGGCTTACAACAACTTGGTGAATGGCAGCACGGGTCTCACCCCTCACTACGTCCTGACGGGGAGGCACGCCCGGCTGCTGGTGGATATGAGGCCCGGGGTGCCTGTGATGGAGGAGCGTTGGGACTTGGAGGGGTGGGTCAAAATTCATCATTACCATTTGACTCGTGCTTACCAGCAGGTGGCGGCTGTGGCCGCCATGCAGCAGATAAACAAAGCTATGACCATCGGGACAAGGACCTCCCTCTGGTGACGGGAGAGAGGGTCCTCCTAAGGAACTTTTGGTGGTGGGAGTTTGGTAAGCTGGCCCCTCGGTGGAAACCCCGGCCTTACATCATTGTCCGGCAATTACGTCTAAGGTTCCTCGTATTCGAGATCCGGCCGGAGGGTGGCGAACATTGTGGAGTGTTAGTCGGGACACATTCCCAGTGGGTCAGAAGTTTACATACACTCTGTAAGTATTTGGTAGCATTGCCTTTAAATTGTTTAACTTGGGTCAAACGTTTCTAACGTTCAAACGTTAACTAGTGTCAAACGCTTCTCACAATAAGTTGCTGGAATTTTGGCCCATTCCTCCTGACAGAACTGGTGTAACTGAGTCAGGTTTGTAGGCCTCCTTGCTCGCACACGCTTTTTCAGTTCTGCCCACAAATTTTAGATTGGATTGAGGTCAGGACTTTGTGATGGCCACTCCAATACCTTGACTTTGTTGTCCTTTGTTGGCCATTTTGCCACAACTTTGGAAGTATGCTTTGGGTCATTGTCCATTTGGAAGAGCCATTTGCGACTAAGCTTTAACTTCCTGGCTGATGTCTTGAGATGTTGCTTCAATATATCCACATAATTTTCCTTCCTCATGATGCCATCTATTTTATGAATTGCACCAGTCCCTCCTGCAGCAAAGCACCCCCACAACATGATGCTGCCACCCCCGTGCTTCACGGTTAGGATGGTGTTCTTCGGCTTGCAAGCCTCACCCTTTTTCTTCCAAACATAACGATGGTCATTATGGCCAAACAGTTCAATGTTTGTTTCATCAGACCAGAGGACATTTCTCCAAAATGCAAGATCTTTGTCCCCATGTGCAGTTGCAAACTGTAGTCTGGCTTATGGCGGTTTTGGTCAATATAGGACTTGTTTTACTTGTTGTGGATATAGATACTTTTGTACCTGATCCCTCCAGCATCTTCACAAGGTCCTTTGCTGTTGTTCTGGGATTGATTTGCACTTTTCGCACCAAAGCACGTTCATCTCTAGGAGAATATGTCTCCTTCCTGAGCGGTATGAAGGCTGCATGGTCCCATGGTGTTTATACTTAAGTACTATTGATTGTACAGACGAACATGGTACCTTCAGGCATTTGGAAATTGCTCCCAAGGATGAACCAGACTTGTGGAGGTCCACAGTTTTCTTTCTGAGGTCTTGACTGATTTGTTTTGATTTTCCCATGATGTCAAGCAAAGAGGCACTGAGTTTGAAGGTAGGCCTTAAAATACTTCCACAGGTACACCTCCAATTGACTCAAATAATGTCAATTAGTCTATCAGAAGTTTCTAAAGCCATGACATAACTTTCTGGAATTTTCCAAGCTTTTCCAAGGCACAGTCAACTTAGTGTATGTAAACTTTTAACCCACTGGAATTGTGATATAGTGAATGAAAAGTGAAATAATCTGTAATCCATTGTTGGAAAAATTACTTGTGTCATTTTTTAGTAGATGTCCTAACTGACTTGCCAGCACTATAGTTTGCTAACATAAAATCTGTGGAGTGGTTAAAAATGAGTTTTAATTACTTCAACCTAAGTGTATGTAAACTTCCGACTTCAACTGTATATATCTCAACAAAAACACGTTTTCAACGTAAAAAAGTTACTCACGCATAGTCTACAAAGCACTGTCTGTAAGTCCTTAATTCCAATTTGTAAAAACTAGGCCTCCCTTTAAAAGTATTGATATCAAAATATGGCCAACAAGCAATATTGCCTATCGTAGCTCACACAACTTATACTACCTCTATTCCAAAGCAATGCTATCCAAACTTTCCTAAATTATTTAATGCAACTGTGTTTTTTCATCTTACCATCTCAAGAAAATGTGGTCAATGAAATTGTATGTGCCACATCAAACTGTGAAAGGATAATAATTTATAGCGGAAATAATCTGTGATTCAGATGTGCAGCACTTCGAAATTAAAAAGGAAAATTACTAAACTATAGGGTATGTTTGAACAATTGTCTGCATACAGTGCTTTGGGTCTATGAAAAGCACAGCATGAATAAAATTTATTATTATTATTATTATTATTATTATTATATATGTATTTATTTGGAATATTTGGATTTCTATAGAAACCTTTGTGGTCCTACAGAGCCGAGGCATTCTTGTGTTCACAAAATTCTGTTCACAACTTTCCATCACACTTTTATTTATACTCAGAAAACCCATTGAGGACGGATCCTCATTTACATTGGTGCCGAGAGCAAAGACAACAAATAAATAAAATACATGAATAAGAACAAGAAAACATGGGTGCACAAAATGAAATAAATGATAAACTAAATAACATGAGATACAAATAAAGTAAAATACAAAGCCAAATAAATTAAAAGATTACAAACTAAATTCATTAAAACAGTTGCATTCAAATACCACTTGACATGCAACAAGCAATCTAAAATGGCTTA
Source organism: Synaphobranchus kaupii (assembly GCA_029718625.1). Lineage (NCBI taxonomy): Eukaryota > Metazoa > Chordata > Actinopteri > Anguilliformes > Synaphobranchidae > Synaphobranchus > Synaphobranchus kaupii. Next base: position 32,978,861 of record CM056386.1, read on the forward strand.
GGGAGGGCAAGGTATCTAATTTAAAAACATTTTGAATGCTGTTTCAGGTAGCAGGGGCACTAAAACTTAAAGCAGACTTTCCAAGTTCTGTGCTAACACGAGGAACTTGAAGCATTAGGTAATCCGAGGAGTGTGTCATGTAATTATTTTTTTGCCATACAAAGAGGGATGAAATATAGTGTGGGAGTTTACCAGTTAAAGCTTTAAATGTAAATAAAAACAAATGTTGATCGCGTCATTGAGAAAGGGAGGGCAATCCAACATTAGAGTGCAAGGTGCAATGATGAGTTAAATAAGAATCATCAGAAATAAAACGGAGGGCAGAGTGATACACAACATCCAGGGAGTGGAGTATGGAGATAGCAGCATTTCTATAAACAATGTCACCATAATACAAGACTTGCCTCAACTATCCTTTTCCTGCAACTCCTAGGAAAGAACATTTTATTTCTATACAAAAACCCCACCCTCAGCCTTAGGTTAATGACCAGAGTTTCAATATGGTATTTAAATGATAATTTGTCATCGATCCAAATACCAAGATATTTATAAACATTAACTTTCTCGATTACATTACCAGATGAAGATGAGAGCGAAAAAGCTTTAACACCAGTATTTTTTGCCCGGGAGAAAAGCATCCACTTTGTTTTCTGTGGATTTAAGACTAGTCTATGATTTATTAAAGATATGTGCATGATATTGAAAGATGATTGCAGTTTTAACACCGCTTGTTGCACCGAATCCTCTATGCAGTAGATAATTGTATCATCTGCATAAAGATGAGCATAGCAATCAGATAGGGATGAAATGATGTCGTTAATATAGATAGTAAAGAGAATAGGACCCAAGATGGAACCCTGTGGAACACCAATACTTATAGCTGATTTATCAGAGAAAGTACCATTTATCTTTATCAACTGTGATCTGTCTAGGAGGTAGCTATGAAACCAATTAAAAGCAGTTGAGTCAAAACCTAAGGCAGAGAGTTTGTGCAATAGTAAAATATGATCAACTGTGTCAAAGGCTTTTGATAGATCAACAAAGATTGCAGCGCAATGTTTTTTGTTATCTAACCCAGAAACAATATAATTTACAACTAAAGAGGTAGCAGTAATTGTGCTGTGGTTACACCTGAAACCCGATTGAAAGGGACTTAAAACAGCGGCGGATGTAAGAAATGATTCGAGTTGCTCGTTTACCAATGACTCCGGCACTTTCGCTAGACAGGATAAGTTAGAAATAGGACGGTAGTTATTAAGGTCCTGTTTATCACCACTTTTATGGAGGGGAATCACATGCTGTTTTCCAGACTCTTGGAATGAAACCAGAGACAATAGTTAGATTAAAAATGTGCGACATAACCATAGATATCAATGGGGCCGAGAGCTTAATTAAAAAGGGATCCAAATTGTCTTCCCCAATAGCACATTTAGGATTTATAGCAATAAGTGATCTTTCAACAGATTGAATAGAAAAATGATGTAAAGTAAAATAAGGAGATAATATCCTGTCATTTACACAGTCTGACATTTCGGGTATGAAACAAGCATCATTAAGTTTTTCAAAGAGGTGACCAGCAGCCTGAAAATGCAAATTAAACGCTGAGCAAATTGCCACTTGATCAGTGACGATGGACTCACCTACTTTTATATGTGTAGGAGGAGCGGTAAAGGAGCCACCTTTAAGGCCTTCCAAAATTTAAAAGGATTTGAGTATGATTCTTTAAATGAATTTTGATAAAACTTGGCTTTAGCCTGAATATCACTATGATATAGGTCACAGAAAGGCTTGGTCATTGAAGTTACTAAAATTTCTCTTGACTATAACAGGTATGTTGTTTTACCCATTTGTGTGCTCCTTATACAGGCGATTGGGCAATGATCACTTATACCAAGATCAAAAACACCAGATGATATAATTTTGTCGCTTCTATTGGACAAAATCAGATCCAATAGAGTGGACTTGGTATTTTTTAGATTTGGTCTAGTGGGAACATTAATTAACTGAGAGAGATTTAGATTACCACAAAGCTCCTTGAGTTTGTCTGAGGAATTTGAGAGCAAATCAAGGTTAAAATCATCTAAGACAATAATTTCTGAATTAACAAATTTACAAAGCAGGTCCTCCAAAACAATTAAAAAATTAGCAACAGCAGAGGGAGGCCTATACACTCCTGCTACAACAATAGAATTATTAAGACCTAGCTCTACCTTTAGCGCAATAAATTCACAATGCTTAGGAATAGAAGCAGTACAAAGAACAGTAACTGTAAAATTGTTCTTAACATAAATTGCTACACCACCACCCCTATCAGCTCTGTCAATTCTGTAAATGTTATAGTTGTTAATAAGTATATCAGAATCTTGGATTTACCTGTGAAATTAAAATTTTTAAATGATCCAATTTGTCTTGCTGAAACAGGCGTTGGATGTTCCAATGCAAAAGTCCAAGGCCTTTTCGAGCTTTAAAAGAGCAGGGATTGAATAGAATGTTCTGTGCAGATTCCACAATGAGAGGGGCAGAAGTGCGAGGTTGAAGGATAATTGGGAGTAAATTTGAGGAGGTAATGGAACGATTTGTGTAAGGCTTGGTGGCTCTTTGTGTAACCATAACAGGAATGGAGTCAGTAGGAGCAGGGGATGTGCTACGAGAAATAGCGTCAAGATAGGTTGAGTGTGTAGAAATAGATTGAGTGAGATTGTTGAATGTGACAGAGATAGAATGGACGGGAAAAGGACCAGACTCAGCCAGAGAGAAAGAGGGCTGTAACATGGCAGAGTCTTCAGCAGGACCCAGAGAGAGATTCTCATCATAGCGGACGGGAGAGTTATCATCATTCTCATCATAGTGGAGCGGGGTCATGCTGAGGTCGGTATCAATTAGAATTAAAAGCAATGTGCTGAATGAGGTTATTAGTCAGTTGTTTAACACCCTTAATGTTGGAGTGCAGGCCATCCGGTTTACATAACTATTATTACATAAAGAAAATTTGTACTATTACTTATTTGGCATCATCTGACCTACAAACATACAGTAGGCTACTGTAACAAGGCAAACATGTCTGGATACCTTTGTTAAAATGCTATATGGAGGCTCCTGACCCACTTCGAGGGGAAGGTGGCCCCGATCCGGAACTGCTTCACGCATCCTGTGACACCCCACATCCCCCATAACGAACCCACCTCTACAGTGTCGTCCTTCAAGACTTTGGAGGACACAGATGTGTTGTGACGCACTATCGCGCAACCACATGTTCACTGGACTCCATCCCTTTAGCATTCCTCCAGTCTATATCCAGTGAGCTCCTTCCATATCTGTCCTCCATTATCAATGTGGCCATGTTCCTGCTGTTTTTAAGACTGCCCGTGTTACGACACTCCTTAAAAAATCTAACTTGGAACCCTCTGATGTCAGGAACTACCGTCCTGATTCTCTCTTGCCCTTCCTGTCCAAAACTCTCGAACGAGATGTCCTTAACCAACTGTCTGTTTTTCTCCACCAGAACAACCTGCTTGACCCTCATGAGTCCGGCTTCAGAACCGGGCATTCCACCGAAACTGTTCTCCTGGCTGTGTTGGAGGCACTCGCCACTGTTAGAGCCTCCTCCCTCTCCTCTGTCCTAATTCTACTTGACCTGTCTATGGCGTTCAACACGGTCAACCATGAACTTCTGATCTCCACACTTACTGAGATGGGCATTTCTGGGACTGCCCTCTCTTGGTTTGTATCATATCTCACAAATAGATCCTACCAAGTCTCTTGGAAGGGTTCCGTCTCTGCACCCCATCCCCTTTCTACAGGAGTCCCGCAGGGATCTGTACTGGGTCCTCTGCTGTTCTCCATTTATACTAAGTTTCTTGGTTCAGTCATTAATTCACATGGCTTCTCATGCCATAGTTATGCTGACGATACTCCACTCTTCCTCTCTTTCCCTCCCTCTACCCCACAGGTTAAGGAGAGGATATCTGCTTGCCTGGCTGACATCTCTGAGTGGATGGCTACCTATCACCTGAAGTTTAACCTTGAAAAGACAGAGCTCCTCTTCATGCCATACAAGACCTCCCCACTACATGACCTCTCCATCACCGTTGACGGTACCATGGTGGCTGCCTCCCGCTCTGCAAGGAACCTGGGGGTGGTCCTGGACGACCAGCTGGACTTCAGAAAGCACATCAGGGCAACAGCGCGGTCCTGCAGGTTCCTCCTGTACAACATCAAGAGGATTCAGCTGTAATTGACCACCTACTCCACCCAGCTTCTTGTCCAGACCATGGTCACCTCACGTCTGGACTACTGCAACTCCCTGCTTGCAAGCCTACCAGCCTGCGCCATTCTGCCTCTTCAACTGATCCAGAACGCAGCTGCCCGGCTTGTGTTCAACCTCGCAAAATTCACGCATGTCACCCCCCCTGCTGAGGTCACTCCACTGCCGATCGTGGCTAGGATCAGGTTCAAAGTTCTATACTGCAGCCAATAGGACAGGCCCCTCCTACCTACAGGACTTAATCCAGTACTATGTTCCTGCTCAACCACTTCGCTCTGCTACAGCACGGCGACTCTCACTTCCCCCCCTCCGTGTCAACGGCTCTCGCTTGTCCCGACTGCGGAGCTTTTCCACCCTAGCTCCCCAGTGGTGGAACGAACTCCCCATTATGCTACGTTCTACTCCAACACTGCTTGCGTTCCATCGCAGCCTGAAGACACACCGCTTCAGACACACCGCTTCAGACTCCACTTTGACTGATATACCAATCTAGGATCTTTTACTTGTTCCTTGTGTTTTTTGTCTAACTGTTTGATGTTATATTTTAGAATAGTATTTAGAATGGAATTATAGTATAGCTGATTTACCCACAGCTTACTGTGAACTACATTCAATGTTCATTACTAGGGATAGCTGCTACGTTATGGGAAGGATGTACTTTGTCTAATCTGTTCTGTAGTTGCTTCGATTACCTTCTGTATGCACTTATTGTATGTCGCTTTGGATAAAAGTTGTAATGTAATGTATTCTGTAACATGATTTTCTTAAAAATATATACTGTTTAAATGCACTGTAGATGCTTATATTTTGCATCATATAATCACGACAGTTTAACCTTTGATTCTGCTCTGTGTGAGTTTGGCGATGGTGTGTAGGGAGAAACAGGTGGTTGAGCCACGTGTTTCGGAGGAAAGCCGTGTGTTTGCACTGAGGTAAAGATACCTGTGTGTCCAGTGCAGTGTGGTTGTTTCATGAATGTGGTATGGGGAGACAATTGGACTTTCCTAATTGGGGAGGGAATTGGATATAGACAGCCCTGTGTTGGGCGCCAAATTATTAAAAATAAATAAATAAATAAAAAATACATGTGTGATACCAAATAAAGTAAAATTTATTGTTTTGATGATGGTGGTGGAGAGCGCTGTCTAACACGTCAGTCCAAAATCTTACATAGGTGTTCAATTGGGTTGACATCTGGTGACTGCGAAGGCCATAGCATATGATTCGTATCATTTTCATACTCATCAAACCATTCAGTGACCCCTCGTGCCCTGTGGATTGTCATCCTGGAAGAGACCAATCCCATCAAGATAGAAGTGTTTTATCATAGGATAAAGGTGATCACTCGTTTTGCAGTCACCCTTCCCTCTAAGGGGACAAGTGGACCAAAACCATGCCAGGAAAATGCCCCCCCACAGCATAACAGAGCCACCGGACCCCCTCACTGTATGGGTTTTTCCTTTAATTTGTCACCCATCTGTACATGTCATACAGCTGTAATGACCTTGTACCTGCTTAATGGTCTCTACCACAAGGACGCAGCAACTGCACAACCAAACCCAAGTTAGGAAAAAAGAGAAATGTTTATTTGATAGACCTCATTGGGAAATAATCTACCAGTTTTTTAAAAAAAGGTACACAATTAGGGTTTCTCTGTTGAAAGGATTTACAGACAGGAGATGAGATCTCTAAAATCACATACAGCGGGTTTCCTTCACGGCAGCGGAGCTCCCAATTTGCCGAACGCTCACGGTGTGATTTTTCTCCCGTTTTTCCGAACGCTCACTGTGATTTTCTCCCGTCTCCTCTCCGTCTCGTACAGCCTGTAGATCTTTTGTTTCCAGTTCCCACCTGTGATGAGGTCAGTCCTGCATCTGCAGATGTCTTCACCTGGGCTGTCACTCAGCACAGGGTGTAAAGTTGTGTCCAGGCCCCGCCCAGTAACTAAGACTACAGGTGCAGAATGCTCATTTGATCACATTCGCACACAGGTGTGTTCTGCTGTTGGGAAATACAGGTATTATAAAGCTCCTGCTTCATTTGAATCGCATGTGAATCTCTTTCCCCACCTATTATTCTGTATGGCAGTTGTGTCCACTGGAGATTCACAGGTTGGACAGGATGCTGATTCGGACCACCTGGTTTTCCAGGCATCACTCAGGTTAAGAGGTCTCTAAACCCCTGAGGACTATGGATCTCCAGAACCAGGAGTGGACACCACTGATCTAATGTGTTCCTGCCAGAGGGGTGGGGGCACCTTACCTGGGGCAAACGCATCCCAATAAGCAAGAAATTGGAACTGAGAGATTCTATTACCCTTGGGGAAATTGTAGCCAACTTAGGAGGAGTTTAAACCTCAGGGTTGACCGGCCTGGACCAGCAAACGGTGTGATAAATAGGGAGCTGTGGAAGCAGCTGTTATAATGCAGTTCTGTAGCCTACAGGTTTTACCCCTGATGTTTAAACTTGGTTCAATTGCTCCCTTGTGTTTTTCCAAATGATTTCACTAGGACATGAAACACTGTCTGAGAATTTGACCATCGTGTTTCTCTTGTTTTTAAATTATTTTAGCTCCTTTTTCTCCCCAGTTCACAATCGTGTATCAGCGCTCATTCCTGCACCCTTCACTGTCCAATCAAACATGTGCTCTCCTCCGAAGCACAGCTGCTGCTTCTTATCACACAGTAGCTTGCCAGTCCACCTCACACAGACACGAGATTGAGGAACAGGCCCATCCAGAAGAAGGATCTTAACAGATATCAGACTGTGGGCCCCATCCACACACGGGAACAGTGCCTTAACAGATACCAGCCTGTGGGGCTCATCCATACACTGAAACACTGTCTTAACAGATACCAGAGTGTGGGGCCCATCCACACACTGGAACAGTGCCTCAACAGATACCAGAGTGTGGGGCTATCCACACACTGGAACAGTGCCTTAATAGGAGGAGCCACCCAGAAGCTATTACTTTGGCAAAACTTTGGGTTGTGTAGTTACCTGGCCATGATATGAGTCCAAATGGTGGTGAAATATGTTCGTTAGTTGCTCTGTGCTCCCCTTGGGTGATAATCCAGTTAGGGTATAGGGTATTTGTCGCTCTCCATTCACTTCTATAGGGCAGCTAAAACGGTCTCAAAATGATACTTCTAGCATGTATACGAACACGAACAAAGCGGATTTTGTCAATTCAAACAATAAACAGTCCTCGTACGTATTTTTATTTAAAAAAAATTAAATTCCTTTCCTGGCTTTCTCGTATTTTATTTGTAACATAGATCCGGTAGGTAATTCTTGGACAGAAACAGCGTTAATACGCCGATGCGTCAGAAACCACTCACTGGTCCAAATTTCCACAGAAGCAAGTGGTCGCTTCTGGTAGCTTGCTAACAACATTGAAGAAAATAGTACTTTCATAAATAATTTTAATTACACAAAAAAAAAGGAGGACTGGTTATTGTTTGTATTGACAGAATCCGCTTTGTGTGTCATTATGACACCGTTTTTAGTAGCTCTATAGAAGTGAATGGAAAGCGACAAAAACCCTATTCTGGATTATCACCCCAGGGGAGCACAGAGAAACTAACGAACATATTTCACCACCATTTGGACTCATATCATGGCCAGATAACTACACAAACCCAAAGTTCTACCAAAGTTCAGTTGTGCTTTAAAGCAATGTTCCCTGTTCTCATGTCATATTGCATATTTCTTACTTGCAGCCTGTTGTTGAATAAAGTCATTTTTAGACTTTTTAAGCATACACCCTTAAATAATTGGGGCTGGTGCCCACAAAGCCAGTTGCCATGGTACCAGAAAGACAGAAGTTGCTGCTTACCTAAACATTAAAAAAATGAAATGAAAATTTAATTCAGAGCACCAGAGGTTCACCAATAAATAAGGCAAGAAAAATGAAGTTGGGAGAACAGATAAAATATTCAAAGTAAAAACTGGTACAAAACATTTGTTGAATTTGGAGGTTTTTTTTTAATGAAATCACTATATTGTCCAGTCTGTAAAGAGGGTTCACCTTCAGGTAAAATCTGATGTGTGCAAACATACGGAACATGTCCAATAGATTTACATCAGCATGTTCTATATAACGTGCTCCAGAGGGCACTGAAATGACAGAAATTTCCCTTTTGAATCCCATATAACACAAGTACCCATGGTTTTAAAGTGCTGTGACTCGGCTGAAGAAACTGGTTATTTTTTCATTGGATAAATAACTATTCTTTTACACAGAGCATCAGCCTCCCTTCAAACTGTTCCACTTTGACCCTCGAATGTAGTCCTTAATGCTGCAGTCAGTCAGTCTGGTGCAGTACAAACAGAGAGGGGAGGGGCAGGACATGTCTGCAAGCCATGTGACGAGTGGCCCGTACACGTCTGTAAGCCGTGTGACGAGTGACCAGTAGCATATGTGTGTGTGAGTTTGTATAAATGTGTGTGTGTGTGTGTGTGTGTGTTGGCGGTGGCTGTTCTTCATCCAGACCAGTAGGATGAGGCCTCTCTGTGTGACAGCTGTTCGGACGGACGGAGACAGACAGACAGACTAAAGATGGGCAGATGATTGATGGAGGTGGAAACCTTGGCTGCAGCCTCCTCTCCTGGCCGCTTCAGTTGTCATGGCCACAGATCTCACCTCTGTGCCACCCGCTTCCTGAAATGGCCGCCAAGCTCATGATCTTTATGTGACATGGTGACCAGTGACTGAGATCAGGCTGGGCTCAGGGATGCTGCTGGCTACGTCTCCAAGGCACAGTGTACGTGGACGGAGTAACTTCCTGTGCGAACAAGAGTAACTTCCTGTGCGAGCTGAAGACATCTGTGCTAAACACTTTCTGTCCCTCTCCCCACCCCCAACCCTGCCTGTTCACAAAGGCATCGCCATGACAACTAAGGCAAATTCTCCCAGCGAAGATGCTCAATCTTCTCTCTTCTTCCTCTTTTCGATGCTGCTTTCATTGAAAAGCATAGACTTTCCACATTATTCATTAATATTGGTCCATCTCTTAAAATAAATTATTTATACATTATATTACTCCCACCCCACAGTCCTGCTTTTGTCCAGGAGAGTATTACTGTACAACAGTGATGCCAGCCTCCTGTGTCACCACATCGTGCGTTTACTCTCTGTGGTGCTGTGCTTTAGCAGTCTGCATAATATACCTGCCCGTTTCAGTTTGAAAAAGGGGGCTGGCAACTTCGGAACTTCCATTTTATCTTCGCAAAGTTTGTCTGGACATTTTTATAATAGAAAAAACCAAGCAGATTCATAACACGACCAAAGAAAACATCAGTACACGTTCACTGTAAAACCAGCTGAGGCCAGGGTCCAGCAAAATATTTCACAGGCAGTTTCCGTGGAAACCCAGGAGTCCTCTCAGAGGGCTGCAAACAGAGACTTCTGAGTGGAGGAGAACGGATGACATCAGAGCCTCTTGTCCAATCACTGCACTCCTTCCTCATCGACGTATGTTGAGGGAAACCAGCCAATCTAAAAATAAGAGACAAGAACGATAATCTCTGCATTTCTAATGCTGTCTCTATGGGATATAAGGAGCAATACAGAACATTACAGCTCCATCTGGGAACACTGTCATTCAAATGATTTTGTCATCTCCTGTGGTGAATTAATGTTTTCTTTCAGTTAAAATGTTTTTTTTCTTGTGTTTAGTCTGTCATCAGCGCTCACCCTGCCATTGGCTTCGCCCTTCCACCAGCCCTGGTCCCCCCCGATCTTGCTGTAGATCTTGACTATGTCCCCCTCCCTCAGGGAAAGCTCTCTCATGTCACGGGCCGCAAAGTTGTACCTGGCCACCGCCGTGCTGACCACTCTGGGTGTGAACACTGAGGAGAAGAAAGGACACGCTCGTATCATCCACAGAAAGGCCTGTCCCTGACCCCACCCACCCAACCCCCTCGAATGCATAATACCCAGCTGAACTGTGCACTCCGGTCACTATAATCTGCACCTGAAGAGGGTGCTAAACACACAGGCAGCTTCCACACTAATGCCAGGCAGTGAGAGTTAGCGCCATCTGGAGGAGAAGATGTGCATTCCCTGCTAATGAAAAATTCTCACGCGTAGGTGCCCTGTGAGCTAGAAGGCACTAACTGTTTGCAGGGCAGCCTCAAGTCCAGTCATACTCCAGAAAAACAGGCAACTGTGCCCTAATGCTGTGGACACCAATAATAGGGAGCTTGTGGTTGCTGGGTTCCAGATTTACACATTTTTCTATTGCTATCATCTTATCAGCGCATTGGATATCCCTAATGTATTTATCAACCAATTGGATATCCTTAATGTATTTATCAGCCAATTGGATATCCCCAATGTATTTATCAGCCTGTTGGATATCCCTCATGTATTTATCAGCGTATTAGATATCCCTCATGTATTTATCAGCCTATTGGAGATCTCTCATGTATTTATCATCCAGTTCGATATCTCTCATGCATTTATCAGCGTATTAGATATCTCTCATCTCTCATCAGCCTATTAGATATCCCTCATGTATTTATCAGCCTATTGGAGATCTCTCATGTATTTATCATCCAGTTCGATATCTCTCATGCATTTATCAGCGTATTAGATATCTCTCATCTCTCATCAGCCTATTGGATATCTCTCATGTATTCATCAGCCTATTGGATATCTCTCATGTATTCATCAGCCTATTGGATATCTCTCATGTATTTATCAGCCTATTGGAGATCTCTCATGTATTTATCAGCGTATTAGATATCCCTCATGTATTTATCAGCCTATTGGAGATCTCTCATGTATTTATCATCCAGTTCGATATCTCTCATCTCTCATCAGCATATTAGATATCTCTCATCTCTCATCAGCCTATTGGATATCTCTCATCTCTCATCAGCCTATTGGATATCTCTCATGTATTTATCATCCAATTGGATATCTCTCATGTATTTATCATCCAATTGGATATCTCTCATGTATGTATTTATCAGCCTATTGGATAACCCTCATATATTTATCAGCCTATTGGATATCTCTCATGTATTTATCATCCAATTGGATATCTCTCATGTATGTATTTATCAGCCTATTGGATAACCCTCATATATTTATCAGCCTATTGGATATCTCTCATGTATTTATCAGCGTATTGAATATATCTCATGTATTTACCAGCCTACAACAGCTCTAATGTATTTATCACCCACGTGAACAGATGAATGAAGGAAAAGAAATGTATAGAGAAAGAGAAAGAGAGAGAGAGCAGAGGATGAAAGAAATACAGGGAAAAGAGATATAACTGAGAAATCAGAGGCCAGAGAGAGCGTGAAAGAGAGAGTACCTGACCAGAAGGGGGCGGAGGTCTGAGAGGAGAAGTTGAGGCCCTGAGGACTGAGGAAAGAGAAGTTGTAGGAAGCACAGGGGGCTGCTGAGAAAGAGCGAGAGAGAGAGGAGTAGGAAGAGAGGAGAAGGAGGGAGAAAGGGAGAAAGAGAGAGGGATAAGAAAGAGAACAAAACCCATTTACTGAAGGAGTGAGCATGCCATCACTCAAAATCACACGACTACACCAACAGAAAAGCTGGGGTGTGTTTGCCCCTGGCCCAAGAAATCCACAGCCTCCTGCCTCTCAGATTAGGGGCAACACCAGGTGAGCAGCTGATGGCTCAAATGAAGTAATAAACACCAGGCCTGGGAAGAAGGCCAGGAACACCCTGCTCAGTACTGAGCCCCACAGCCCTAAATAACTGTGTATTTAATGGCCCGTTAGCCATGCTAATGGAGACTGATACCCTCGGTCCGCTAAGCGCTGAATTAGGAGTGATTTAGGACAGGGCCCTGTCTCAGCCCTGCCATTGGCCCGGTTACTGAGAGGGGAAGCCGTATGGCGGTTTGGTGGGCTGAGCCCTGAGGAACCCCCACCCCCTCCGGAGAGACACCCCCAGGGTAATTAGCAGCCCTCTGGGAAGATGGGAAGAGAGCAGGGAGCTTTGGCAACGTCGCCTAACGTCTAACGGCAGGACATCAACACCCAACGGGGTCGCGAGCCAACCCGTAGCTGGGCAGGAAAAGCTGGCGTCGGCCACATTTGTCGGCGTGGAGCTGGGTGTCTGGGCGTACCTGGGGAGCGGGTGCTGGCACGAGACATGGAGCGCTCTCGCGATTTGTAGGGGTACCGTAGTGTGGTGTCTAAGAGCTTGAAGCTCTCCTTCAAGGAGTGCGCTTGGTAGTACTCCACCAGCTCCTGTGGGTTTCACATAAACACCGTTAGACAAGCGCACACCTCCGGCACAGTAATCAGGCCCCTTTTGGGAATCATCCTCAGAGAGGCTTCACATTGCATGACTCCAGCCTTTACCAGAAGACTCTCAAACTTCTTTGCTTCTGTAATGTGGATCCAGTTGTCCTTCTCCACAACTTTAATGTGCTTCACCTCATCGTTGAACCTGTGTGGAACCAGATAATCTGAGATACAGGTACACAGGTACACAATGACACAGAGAGATCATATAATCACAGAAGAGACAATATTCAATTTCTTCTTGAATATTCTTCTAAGCAGGTTCTCATTCCTACCTCACTAGAATAGAAGCTGCCATCTTGGTTTTATTCAGTATCTTTTGTTACAGTGTAACAATATTAGCAGAGATCCTCAATTCTGGCGCAGAAAAAATAATAAAATATATATATGCGCCAACATTATCTTTCACATAAGGAATAAATAATGGAATCTGCATCCAAATGTACAGATCCTTTCCAAAAAATTTGAATATCATGGAAAAGTTTTTTTTTCTTCCATAATTCCATGATAATTAGAATCCATGATATTCAAATTTTTTTGGAAAGGATCTGTATGTGTTCATAAAAAAATATAATTCCAATTAATTTTTTAGAGATCACTGGCACCTACAAAATGGTTGGCACCCATGTTCATCCATGACTGATAATGCTCTATGTACTGTACTACTGTATCCATGACTGATAATGATGTATGTACTGCTGCTTGCAAAAACAATCAGACCATTGCACTGTTTTCACTGATTCAAAGGTTGAAATCAAGGCCCTTTTTTAGTAGGGATGAGCATTTAAACAGGGGTGAAGCCCAGAGGAGTGAGTGAGGGGTGAATCTGGGGTGGGGTGGGGTGGGGGGTCTCACTTGATGCTGATGGCGAATCTCTCTGCTTCGGCCGTCCGCTCCCGGATCAGGTAGGTCCCGCTGCTGTGGGACTTGAGCAGGTTATCGGCCTGCTGCCGCTCCATATTCCCCGCAAACCTGAGGCAGAGAACCCCCACAACACCGTTCACCAGACATCTCTGCCGTCCTCGCATTCCTCATAGCACAGATTCACTTCCCCAATCGCCCAACTATTATACACACCAAACAGTGAGATTTAACAGAGAAGAAGGGGAAATATATCTAGTTAGAGAACAACTATAACAAAATATAAATGATTGAAAAAACCTAAAATCATGTGACCAGTTTCCTGTTTTTCTATGACCAGAACTTTGATATTTGCACAGTGACACATTTTTTTGTTGTTTTGGCTCTGTACTCCAGCACATTGGATTTGGAATGAAAGGGTTCTTTCTCCTTATTTATTTTCCTACTAAACTCTATGGAAAAATAAGTCAGGAGAAACAACCCTTAAAGTGAACCGTCCATATCTACTGCATATCTGGCAGCAGAGTGATGTTTTGAGGCTCGTTTGACACCTCAGACCCTTGATGACTTACAGCCATTTAGCCAATGGTTACCATATGTTCCATACTGTTCCAGTGTAATTTACAGCTTAATCTAGCCCCCCGCCTCCCAATTTCCCATAGAGATCTATTCAAATGCAGAGAGGTGATAGTCGCTTGTAAGAGTATGAGAAAATAAGATAACGAGTCTTTTGATGTTGTTGGGTCACAGACATAAGGACGTTATGGCATGCAATGGAACCAAATATTAAATATGATGACTATTTAAGTTTATGTTAATTTCTCCAATTACTTTTGGTCCCATAAAATGGAGGGGACTATGTATAAAAAGGGCTACAATTGCTACACAGTTCACCTGCAAATTAAAGCTGAAAGTCTGCACTCACTTTAACATCATAGTCACTGTTCCATTTCAAATCCAAAGTGCTGGAGTACAGAGCCAAAACAACAAAAATGTGTCGCAGTCCAAATACTTTTTGACTGCACTGTATAACTGGGGCTTGGGGGTATGTCATGTCATTTCAACAGACCAGTGAAGTCCGTGCTTTATTGGTAATTTCAGTCCTGTAATTAATGAAGACCTGTGCATATGAGTTTGAACCGTGGTTTAGTGGTACATCATTCCCCTATAACAACACCTCTTACCATGGGTACACATAATAATCCGTTTCTCTGGATGACTGTCGACTGGGAAAGGGCTGGAATGGCTGGAAGGTGAACAGAAAACTGTGTTACACAACCCAGTGCTGTACAGAAGCCTTAGGGTAACTCTGCACGTCTCACTACATACGGAAAAATATGCTGCAGTGACATCAGGAACAGGTCCCTGATATGGCACACGTAGATGATGTGTGAAAGCTTACCTTGGGATCTAGACAGGGCTTCACACAGGAGTTGGGGAAGAAGCCAGTTTTCTGGGTCTGGATGAGCCTTCCCTGGGAAACAGAGATCTATGTTCTGTCACTGTACCAGAGCCAGGGCACGGTGCAGACATCAGACCAAAGCTTCAGCTGAGTGAGGTGGCAAATACTGTCTTCACTCCAATTTAAATATCAACATGTACGTCTTGACTTAGAACATAGATTTGCCTTGTGATGCTTGTGATCAGGTGCCTAGTTTTTTTATTACTAACCATAAAAGTACAGTAACAGATGCAAACAGAGAGCATGTCAGTGACTATGTAAGTGAGTGTCTGTGTGTGTGTGTGTGTGTATGTGTGTATGCATATAAGTGTATGGTTTTTATGGAAGTGAATGTATGAGGTGTGTGTATGTATGAGTGTAAGAATGTGTGTGTGTGTATGAATGTGTGTATGTGTGCACATGTGTGTGTGAGAGAGTGTGTGTGTGTGTGTGTGTACGCGTATGTGTGTGAGTGTGTGTGTGTGTGTGTGTGTATTCACCTCCCACCAGGAGGTGTCGGGATCTCCCTTCAGCAGCTCGATTACATCACCGGTCTGGAAGGACAGTGGTGGTTTCCCAGGGGGGGAGGGGGTCCCGTGGTAATTACGCACCGCCACCATCTTTGGACCTGGATACCCCATTTCACAAGCACATACTGTAAATAACTACCGTAAATCTGTGCCTTTCTCCTGAAAATAAACGTGAAATTCTGGAAGCAATATGCGAAGCCCGGGAGGTAGCCATCCAATCAGAATGGATTATTTTCTCCGCATTACTAACCTGCACACACTGCTGACACATTTAGCATCTCAATGGCCTCAGGCCTGCTCTTCGGCTGCACATTTCAACCTCTGTGTGTCAATGCAAGTAGCACAAGCTAGTAGTTTACCCTCTAATCCACTAGATGGCCACACAGGGCTTCCTCTGACTTTATTTTCACTTGTAACTTGGATTAGTTTTTTAAAATTGATTAATTGAGAGAGGTTAAATAGAGCCGCTGAAGTGAACATCAGCATATGGGCAGAGGCTCCAAACCATCTAGACCCAATCGCTTGTTGAAAAGTAAAGGGCGGAGAAAATGCTGGTCTTATTTTCCTGGAAGGAATTTGTGTTCTGGTGTTGTATGCACTTAGTATTGGTTTAAGAAGTCGGCAACAAGGGAAGGTTGTTGAATGATTTAGAAAAAATATGAACAGGTCCCGAGTTTTTGTAAACCTAGCTCAAGCTTTATCCTCCTGTCTGAACAGACTTTTGATATCCCAGTTCAACCAAGGTGACTACCGTTTACCGTTACTGGTTTCCAATGGATGACTAAACACAGGTAATTTCCTGCACAGTTCAGTAAGGTTCATATTTTCAAACACACCTCTATCTTTTTAAGAGGATTTACCCAACCAGTTTTCATTAAAAATATTGTATTAATATAATTCATAGTAGCCAAAATGCCAGTGTGTTTGGGGGTTTGTAAATATTCCTAATGATTAGATTTGTTTTTTTTCCAAAAACAAAAAGACCCTTGATGACTTAGAGCCATTTAGCCAATCACATGTTCCATACAGTTCCAGTGTAATGTACAGCTAAATCTAGTCCCACCCCCCAATTCCCATAGAGAGCCATTCAAATGCAGAGAGGTTAGTATCGCTTGTAGGAGTACCATAAAATAAGATATCAAAAGTCTTTTGATATTGTTGGGTCACAGACATCAGGAAGTCATGGCCTGCAAAGGATGTGCAACCAAATATTAAAAAAGATTACTTTATTCTATATTATGTTAAACTGTCCAATATTTTTTGATGCCTGAAAATGGGGGGAGGGGCTATGTACAAAAGGTTCTATAATTTCTAAATGGTTTGGATGAAAATATGCTATGGATGAAAATACCCTCAACTTAAAGCTGACAGTCTGTACTTCAACCTCATTGTCATTGTATCCTTTCAAATTCAAAGTGCTAGAGTACAGAATCATAATAACAAAAAATTAAAAGAGCTATATGTAACAATGTGTACTAAATCATAAAATGACCATGATATGTCATCAGAGATTAAGGAAACACGCTAAGTTGCAATACTGGCTTCTCCAACAACAATGCTACAGCCAGTATGTTCTCCTTTGAAATTTCCATTCCGGGTCAGAACGTCTGTTTTTGTCCTGTGTGATTAACTATTCTCCGAGTTGACTCCACCCACTTCCCATTTCAACACCCTGGGTTGCCAGATATGAAACAAATTGGCACACAAACAGCACACTGCAGCCATGGAAGCAAGCTAACAAATTGGATCAACTGAGATTGTACTAAATTCTACCTAACCTAAAAGGCCTCGTCCCGAAAAAGCTCCAAGACCAGAGCCGTGCTAAAACACCGTTAAATCTTGGAGTTGCATTTGAAAGATGGAGACAGCTAAGAGCCCAGAAGGATTTCAAGACGGATGCCTGAACTGTTCTCCTGAACTGGTAAGCATTGAGCTTCAGCTAACGTTAGCTAACCTTAGCTCATTTATCATTTAGCTACTAGCTAGTTATCTATCTTATCTAATGCAAACCAGATACCTGTTTTAGAAGCGTTTATTCAATTTTGTGACTGAATCAATGAATGTGTTGAAATTTCGCTAGCGTTAGATTGCTAGGTAGATATTTTAGTGAAACGATGTGCGTCTAGGTAAGGTATTCTTTGTTTCGAGGCTAACGTTACCTAGCAAGCTAGCTAAGGTTACATCGTTCAAACAAAGGAATTTTGTTGTCTTACATTTCAGAATAATAATGTCAAACACTGACATTTAGGGCACTGAGCTGGCTGAATTTCTCACTGCCACGGTTTAAAACAGGAAGCAGTCCTGAGATCACAATTAAGCTTGCAAATGGGTTTAATGCAGTTAATGAAATGGGTTTAATGCCTATAATGAAATAAAACTAAAACACCCATAATTGTCAAGCATGTAAATTGGACCAAGTACAGTGCCAGTTAAGACGTGTGATGAAACAGTCAAGCCTCACACATCTAATTCATTCCAGTATATGTGTGTAAAGAGTTCTATGGCTTCTCTTGGTGCCCAAACGATGTGTGCTGGAGGAAGGAGACTCTTTTGCATTGCGTTCAGTCTCTCCCACATTAGGCTGATTCTCCAGCAGAGGCTGAAAGGCCACAGAATTGACTGCTGAGGAAGCTGAGGAATGGTGTCCATTCCGTTCTTATGAACCCTGTGTTTTATGCTTTAAATTCTGACGGTAGAGCTAAATGACATCACTGTCCATGCAGAGAAACCGTGGACGACTGGACCATTCTTACCTGATGTAGTGGGTCCAGGTTCCTAAGAGGGAATCAGAATACAAAATGAAAGTCACTGCTCTTAGACAGACACAGGCTTTAAACAGACTACATATAACCCCAACGAGTCAAATTTGAATCAAATCAGAGTCAAACTTGAATCAAATATAAACAATTAAAAATTTTTTATTTATTTACTTTGAGCTCTGAAATGAGATGTTTGCATTACATAACTGCCACACTGTCTGTAGAAGACCATCCAGGACTGGGAAGCCAAAACTATGGCACAAGAGCCAAAGCTGACCTGACAAAGGGTGAGTCCCAATAGTTGAAAAATGCAACCTTTCCTCCTCCACTACCACTCCTCTACTCCGTGCCCCGGAAACCGATCTTTCGTTCCTCCCTCCCTCCACTGTCCCAATAGCGTAGAAGACCAGCAAAGCAGCTTCAAACTCGGCTTTTCCTCCCCTCCGGCGAAGCATACATCGATGTATGCTACTGCGGAAGTTCTTTCACATTTTTGGGTGACATCATCGCGCTCACGCCCACAGAGGCAACAGCGTAGCTATGCCTTATATGAATTTCCCCAAAATAATGATGCCCCAATGCAAGATATTTAGCCTAAATTGTGTGTGCTTCAGTAGGCTATTAGAACACAAAGGACATAGCATAGTAGCTATGTGAAAAAGCATTAATGAATTTATTCCAAAGGAATTTTTTTAAATTTGATTTCAGAAATTACAATAGCCTATGCCTATATGTGAATTAGTGCTCGGTATGTTCAGACATCGGGGACATCGGGATTCTGGAATTACAGTAAATTGTTATGTTTGCGTAGCCTATACTACAACATGTTTACTTTGATCTAATTTGGCTGATTAGCTACATGTTAATTAGTGTCTCGACGCGAACCGCAATACAGGCTTGTTGACACTGATGCAACTATACGTTACTTGCACTTGTAACTTAAAATACATTTTGCAGCTTTAAATGGGCTGACCATGTGGAAGATCTGTGATTGGCTTTGGGAATATTTGTGGGCTCGGCATCAGTCAAAGTTATGACAGGGCAACTTCATAAATAGTCAACGGCGATTTTGATGATGGTGAAGCAGATTCGCTGTCCCAATTTTCTTCACGGCTCCTCTCCTCCAGTCCCCTAGTCCCCTCCCTTCCTCCACATACTTCCGGAGTGGTAGTGGGGGAGGGGAGGTGGGGAGTGAAGAATATTGGGACGCACCCAAAGCCTTCAGTTTAGCCCACAAAAGGGGCGGGACCTAAATAACACATCATCTTACAAAGTATTGCGAATCAGAAAAGTTAACTCAAATGTTAAGTAAGGCCTATTAGGCTTATTCAAAACATAATAAAAAAATAAAAAAATGATATACATAAATTATATTTATGTAATATATCAAAGCCATTTAATACACCAGTAATACACGACCGTCTGAAGTTGTGCTGACATATAACAGGCTATGTCACACATGGCATGAGCACTGAAACATACTCAAAATACTTAATACTTTGGCCCGAAGGTCACTGTTGGGATTCTGGTTTGGTCCACTAAGCTAATAAACTAAGCTTATCATTACAACGCTCGCTTCCCACTAATGCTGCGACCTTTGAACTTAACTCATAAATAAGAATGAAGGAGGAAGGTCAAAGGACTAATAACATGGAAAACTCACCAAGTCTTGTGGATCTGAGAAAGAGAGGGGGGGGGGGGGATGAGAGAGAGAGGGAGAGACGGAGAGAGAGATGGTTAGTCAGGATGAGACAGGTCATTTCCTCTTAATATTGCGGTAAAAACACTCCATGGGACTTACTTATTTTACAGATGGTAATAACCTCCAGGCACTCCTTATGGGCTCCTGTTCCACAGCGGGAACAGTAGTACCCCTGGTAAAATATCCCCCTAGGAAGAGACCACAGAGAGAAGAAGCGAGGGGGTCAACAGCTGGGACAGGGACTGGTGCTGGCCATTGGGAAGAATGCTAGACTCAAGTCGAATCGGTATGAAAGACCCCAGGGGCCGCACGCTGTGGTTCACTGTCAGTTCACGGTCAGGTTGATGCTCACCTCAGTAGCATTTTACAGGCTCTGCAGTTGGTGTTCTTCTCAAACGTGTGCATCTGAAAGTTGTGCTGGTTTGCAGTGGCTCTCTCTGGCTTTATGTTGGACCTATAAGAGAAACGATGTGTGTGAGTGATTGTATATGAGCGTGTGTGTGCGTGTGCGCGTGTGTGTGTGTGCGTGTGTGAGTGTGTGTTCCCCTCACTCACATGGCCATCTCAAACTGTTCCATCCACTTTCTCTTGGTGTCCTCGGTTTTACAGAAGAACTGGAAGCCCTGTTTCCCCTGTAGGTGGATCAGGTAGAACCCATAGGACCACTGCAGGGAGAGACAGAACCAACATAGCATAAGGGGAGAGAAGGAAAGAGGAAAGCAGGGTGGAGAGAGAGAAAGAGAGAGAGAGAGAAAGAGAGAGAGAGGGGTGTCAAACTGAATTCCTGGATCCTGTGTCTATTATTTTATAAAATTATTTTCATTTTCTAAGTTGTAAAATCATAAATTATAGTGGAGTATACTTGTATGGCCCATACTCAGGAAAATATTCTACCGCACCTGCACTTAGAGAAACTCCCAGGTGCAAAGGTGCGCAATTAGTTAACGAGCCGGACTAACGGGGCCAGGGGAATAGTTAGAGGCAGTTTGCTATGCACATGCAGGTCCTCCCAGGAAGGGAGCGAGACGCCCGGGACAGGAAGAGACGTCGGAGGAGACGACAGCGTGACGCGTGGCAGAGAAAGATCACCAGCACGTCTTTGCATTGGCTTACCATTTTTCCACTCGACTGGTAAGCATGCAATGGAAGAAAGCAGACAGAGAAAAACCCAGTTACTCATGCACAACTGCAAACTGTCAAATAAAGGAAGTGAGACTGAGGCCAAAACCAACCATCTTCATACAGTTAGAGAAAGATTAATGTCTGATTCTGATTCTCCCACAGATTAAATAAGACTCCTCCACCAGAGACCACAGCAAATCACATGCTATCTTAAGGGCCTGACTGCGGCGTTACCAGGCAACATAAATGTTGATATATTAGAACCGTTTCCCACATCTTTCTATCGCATTTTAACACATGCAGTATATCTACCAAGGGCTATTTAATGATGAGAAAAGAGCTGAAACTGGGAATGGGGGGGGTTCCAGCCCTCCTTTCCCCACACCAGCACACCTTCTTCATGTCCCGGTTGTTCATGGGGTCATCGGACATCTTGTACGACTGCAGCTCGATGATTTCCTTCAGCTCGTAGCTGTAGCCTTTGCGCTTACAGACGATCACCACTTTGTCAAACAGGAATATGTACCTGAAACACAGACCCATCCGTGATGAAGAGCAAAGGTTTTCCTAGCCAAACAGTAACATACAATAGCATGCTGGGAATAGCTTGTGAAATAAATGTCACGATGTACCGCATGCACTGCAGAGTAGCAGTGTAGAAATCATTGCATCGTAATCATTCAAAACAGATCATGTTCTGGCTGGATGGGTGAATTTGTAGCCAAAGTGGCGCGGGATTCAATGTCACCGCAGATATCTGCACGCTACATCTGTTCATGTAATATTGAGAAATGTGTGTTGGAATGAGCCTATTGTGAAAGATAGATTCTGTGATAGGCAGATCCAAAAACACATTGAAAGTACAATGTAAATATGCCTGAAAGAATGTGTGAGAAAACCTTTTCTATCTTTTCTTCCCTCCCCTGTACCTGTCCTGTTTGGTCCGGTTCACTATGGAAGAGACCTTCAGCTCCCCGTCTATCTTCGGCCTCCCATACTCCTCCAGTTTCACTTGCTGCGCGAGGGAGAGAGAGAAAAAAACCTGTGGGGCTGACTGATTTCACACTATGAGAGCCCTTGTGTCCCGAGACCTGATGTTGTTAATATTCATGCACTGTAATGTACAACAGAGCGAGCATTCAAAATAGTTAGTGCTCAAGCTATTAAATGCTTGTTCAGAACCGCAAACAATCAGAATATACATTAAAACCCTGCTGTGGAGCTAAATTATGTGGTTTACATGGGTACGTAAACACACACTGGTTTTATATTTTAATTCACATGGAGACAAAGCATGCCTGCTCTTGCTCTGGGTGAATAAATGATTTATTACGGAAGATTGCAAATGTGTGGGACAGGTGGAAATTGATGATGCGATCACCTGGCAGAAGGCAGACATTCCAAAAAAAATTCCAAGACATTAATAAGAATGGGACAGGAACTGTTCAGGTTCCATACTTACAAGGTTTTCTATTGAACTCTGAAATTCGCTGATTTTTTTCAAGGTCTCGTTGTCCCTTTTCACCTCGTTTATATACATGGCCAAATCCTTCACCATCAGAAAAAAACAGACAGAAATGGAAATGCATCCAATATAAATTCAATATAATTTTATACAGCGGGGACCACATATTCTGCAAAATTTGCACACACAAAAAAAGTTTGTATACACAATTCAATGTGTTACCTATGACCATGGTGCAGTAATGTATTGACGTGCTTGACATACGAAAATACTGCACCACCCCAGAAAAAATATTAGTTCCTGGGTATTATTTCCATAAACTTGTGACACCCACACTCACCTCCATAACCTAACAGGCCCCTTCCCTGCAGTCACTTCCACCGCTCCCCTACACTAACGTGCACGTCCACACCTCCTCACACACACACTCGCACACACACGCACGCACACACACAAAAGCACACACACCTGCATGGCCTCCAGGGCCTCCTTTAGCTGCTCCCTCTCAGGCCGGTCAGCTGAGTGACTCACCAGCTCCTGCAGGAGAGAGCAGCAGGTTACTATGGCAACTGACTCTCACCATGTCTCCCATGAATATTTACGTGATTAAAGCACTTCATAAAAATACTACCACCGCTCATTAAGTAATCATGACTGAAGCAGGTAGTAAAAGCAGACGCTAAACGCAAAGCGAGCAGGTAGTAACATTTCCCTTTCGGTTGTTGGTATATCGCTCGCACTTCATTTAACCGTAGATATCAACGGCTCCATTCCCATGGCAGGTGATTCAGTGTGTTTGTAATACAGTGCATCAGGGTGAATGGAAACAGGTGTAGACTGTAGACTGGATTGAAACTCTGCATCTAGAGTCTAATGGCTTGGATAAATGGGGGGCAGGTGTGCCGAATGCATGTGAATTTGTGCTCTTTCATGCGCACAGACTGTAAGGGACATGAAAGCCAAACACAACACCCTGAATTTCATGAAGAGTATGTCAAATTACTCAAGTGTTAAATATATTTACTTCATACTACAAAGTTTACTCGCACAAGATATTTGATGTTTGTTTTTTCCTGACGCACTTGGAATTCTCATATAGGGCCAGATTCAGAGTTGAGATATTCACGCGCAAATGGGACTATTTGTGAATCAGACATTAGACGTATCCACTGTTTTAAGCGCCTCTCCAGTATATACCCGCGCAGGGTGGAGATTTGATGAAAATGAGGCATGTCTACAATATACGCGTTTTTTTTTTTTTTTTTTTTCCAGTTATTTCTTTCCGCACAGCTTTGTTCCAAAAGAAATGTGGTTTATGTCTAGCGCCACCAATAGATTATTATTAAAAATACAGCATCTTTCGCGTAAATTGACATTAGAATGAGTGCATGTTATTTGAAAATAATATTGGTCTTATTTTTCTTTTCCTAGCCTACTTGCAATTATCAAAGAGCTGTCATAAAAATAAAAATATGTAAAAGTACGACTGACCGTCTATATCATACCAGACGAATACTAGATGGATTAATTGGTAGAAAGTGTCTGGATCATATTCGCTTTGACAGTGACGATTTTGTACTTGTGTCAGCACAGCTGCTCCAAAACTATTAGGAAGCACAAATTAACTCCCTGCAGTGTTCCAGTGCTCCGTCACATATAGGCTATTGTGTTCAACCATCATACATGCCATTAGGTAAATCGTAAAGAATATATATTTTTTACATCTTTTTTTTAAGTAAATCCAACGATTTAAGAGTTTACTCTTTGCGTGCAACCTGTCTAGCGATTATCTTTTGATTGTGTGATGAGTATATCCCTGTCGTCAATATCTAGGAGTTATGATCATTTAATCAATGCGATGTATTAATACGTTCACTGCCTTCCCCATCACCCAAGAGCAACTACGATGTACAAAGGCACATGCGGTAATTAAAGGCACTGTCACTGACATGTTGAAAATGTATACCCCCCACAAACATTTTTTTTGTGGAAAGCTGGCAACCCAGGGGGCAGGTACAAGAAACAGGTAATTAGATTATCATACCCTGTGCCACCCACATTTCGAGAAAAGCACCCGCGTAGCGAAGGTTAGAATACGGCGTATCTCATCCCGTGTTAAATCCGCACAGGAGAGACACTTAAGTGCATGGTTTAAGTTGGCCATCTCTGAATCCGGCCCGAAGTAATTATGCTAATTAAGGTAAAATTCAGAAAACCGATGGGAGCTTGTCCCGTCAAACGTGCCACACTTTCCCTGGCTCTACACTGTAACCAAAGACAGAAAATACCCGGGGCCACTGCAAATTAATCCTGAAGCACAGGGCCACTACATAGTAATCCTGAAGCACAGGGCCACTGCATATTAATCCTGAAGCACAGGCCACTGCATATTAATCCTGAAGCACAGGGCCACTGCATACTAATCCTGAAGCACAGGCCACTACATAGTAATCCAGAAGCACAGGGCCACTGCATATTAATCCTGAAGCACCGGCCACTGCATATTAAGCCTGAAGCATAGGGCCACTGCATATTAATCCTGAAGCACAGGTCACTGCATATTAATCCTGAAGCAAAGGGCACTGCATATTAATCCTGAAGCACAGGTCTACGGTATATTAATCCTGAAGCAGGGGGAATTGCCTATTCATCCTGAAGCACAGGGCCACTGCATATTAATCCTGAAGCACAGGGCCATTGTATATTAATCCTGAAACAAAGGATACTGAAAATTAATCCTGAAGCACAGGGCCACTGCATATTAATCCTGAAGCAAAGGGTACTGCGTATTAATCCTGAAGCACAGGCCCACGGTATATTAATCCTGAAGCAG
This sequence comes from Synaphobranchus kaupii, assembly GCA_029718625.1. Classification (NCBI taxonomy): domain Eukaryota; kingdom Metazoa; phylum Chordata; class Actinopteri; order Anguilliformes; family Synaphobranchidae; genus Synaphobranchus; species Synaphobranchus kaupii. Next base: position 33,004,127 of record CM056386.1, read on the forward strand.
AGGGTATTGCATATTAACCCTGAAGCACAGGGCCACTGCATATTAATCCTGAAGCACAGGCCACTGCATATTAATCCTGAAGCATAGGGCCACTGCATATTAATCCTGAAGCACAGGCCACTACATAGTAATCCTGAAGCACAGGGCCTCTGCATATTAATCCTGAAGCACAGGCCACTGCATATTCATGCTGAAGCATAGGGCCACTGCATATTAATCCTGAAGCACAGGCCCACTGCATATTAATCCTAAAGCACAGGCCACTGCATATTAATCCTGAAGCATAGGCCACTGCATATTGATCCTGAAGCACAAAGCCACTGCATATTACTCCTGAAGCACAGGGGGCCACTGCATATTAATCCTGAAGCACAGGGTAGTGCATATTAATCCTGAAGCAAAGGATACGGAATATTAATCCTGAAGCACAGGGCCACTGCATATTAATCCTGAAGCATAGGGCCACTGCATATTAATCCTGAAGCACAAGCCCACTCTCTATTAATCCTGAAGCACAGACCGACTGCATATTAATCCTGAAGCATAGGGCCATTGTATATTAATCCTGAAGCAAAGGATACTGAATATTAATCCTGAAGCACAGGGCCACTGCATATTAATCCTGAAGCAAAGGGTACTGCATGTTAATCCTGAAGCACAGGCCCACGGCATATTAATCCTGAAGCAGAGGGTATTCCATATTAATCCTGAAGCACAGGCCCACTTCATATTAATCCTGAAGCAAAAGGTACTACACATTCATACTGAAGCACAGGGCCACTGCATATTCATCCTGAAGCATAGGGCCATTGTATATTAATCCTGAAGCAAAGGATACTGAATATTAATCCTGAAGCACAGGGCCACTGCATATTAATCCTGAAGCAAAGGGTACTGCATATTAATCCTGAAGCACAGGGCCACTGCATTTTAATCCTGAAGCATAGGGCCACTGCATATTAATCCTGAAGCACAGGCCCACTCCCTACTAATCCTGAAGCACAGACCGACTGCATATTAATCCTGAAGCATAGGGCCACTGCATATTAATCCTGAAGCACAGGCCACTACATAGTAATCCTGAAGCACAGGGCCTCTGCATATTAATCCTGAAGCACAGGCCACTGCATATTCATGCTGAAGCATAGGGCCACTGCATATTAATCCTGAAGCACAGGCCCACGGCATATTAATCCTAAAGCACAGGCCACTGCATATTAATCCTGAAGCATAGGCCACTGCATATTGATCCTGAAGCACAAAGCCACTGCATATTACTCCTGAAGCACAGGGGGCCACTGCATATTAATCCTGAAGCACAGGGTAGTGCATATTAATCCTGAAGCAAAGGATACGGAATATTAATCCTGAAGCACAGGGCCACTGCATATTAATCCTGAAGCATAGGGCCACTGCATATTAATCCTGAAGCACAAACCCACTCTCTATTAATCCTGAAGCACAGACCGACTGCATATTAATCCTGAAGCATAGGGCCATTGTATATTAATCCTGAAGCAAAGGATACTGAATATTAATCCTGAAGCACAGGGCCACTGCATATTAATCCTGAAGCAAAGGGTACTGCATGTTAATCCTGAAGCACAGGCCCACGGCATATTAATCCTGAAGCAGAGGGTATTCCATATTAATCCTGAAGCACAGGCCCACTTCATATTAATCCTGAAGCAAAAGGTACTACACATTCATACTGAAGCACAGGGCCACTGCATATTCATCCTGAAGCATAGGGCCATTGTATATTAATCCTGAAGCAAAGGATACTGAATATTAATCCTGAAGCACAGGGCCACTGCATATTAATCCTGAAGCAAAGGGTACTGCATATTAATCCTGAAGCACAGGGCCACTGCATTTTAATCCTGAAGCATAGGGCCACTGCATATTAATCCTGAAGCACAAGCCCACTCCCTACTAATCCTGAAGCACAGACCGACTGCATATTAATCCTGAAGCATAGGGGCATTGTATATTAATCCTGAAGCAAAGGATACTGAATATTAATCCTGAAGCACAGGGCCACTGCATATTAATCCTGATGCAAATGGTACTGCATATTAATCCTGAAGCACAGGCCCACTGCATATTAATCCTGAAGCAAAGGTTATTGCATATTAATCCTGAAGCACAGGCCCACTTCATATTAATCCTGAAGCAAAGGGTACTGCATATTAATCCTGAAGCACAGGCCCACTTCATATTAATCCTGAAGCAAAGGGTACTGCATATTAATCCTGAAGCACAGGCCACTGCATATTAATCCTGAAGCATAGGGCCACTGCATATTAATCCTGAAGCACAGGGTAGTGCATATTAATCCTGAACCAAAGGATACTGAATATTAATCCTGAAGCACAGGGCCACTGCATATTAATCCTGAAGCATAGGGCCACTGCATATTATTCCTGAAGCACAAGCCCACTCTCTATTAATCTTGAAGCACAGACCAACTGCATATTAATCCTGAAGCATAGGGTCATTATATATTAATCCTGAAGCAAAGGATACTGAATATTAATCCTGAAGCACAGGGCCACTGCATATTAATCCTGAAGCAAAGGGCACTGCATATTAATCCTGAAGCACAGGTCTACGGTATATTAATCCTGAAGCAGGGGGAATTGCCTATTCATCCTGAAGCACAGGGCCACTGCATATTAATCCTGAAGCACAGGGCCATTGTATATTAATCCTGAAGCAAAGGATACTGAATATTAATCCTGAAGCACAGGGCCACTGCATATTAATCCTGAAGCAAAGGGTACTGCATATTAATCCTGAAGCACAGGCCCACGGTATATTAATCCTGAAGCAGAGGGTATTGCATATTAACCCTGAAGCACAGGGCCACTGCATATTAATCCTGAAGCACAGGCCACTGCATATTAATCCTGAAGCACAAGCCCACTCCCTACTAATCCTGAAGCACAGACCGACTGCATATTAATCCTGAAGCACAGGCCACTGCATATTCATCCTGAAGCATAGGGCCACTGCATATTAATCCTGAAGCACAGGCCCACTGCATATTAATCCTAAAGCACAGGCCACTGCATATTAATCCTGAAGCATAGGCCACTGCATATTGATCCTGAAGTACAAAGCCACTGCATATTACTACTGAAGCACAGGGGGCCACTGCATATTAATCCTGAAGCACAGGGTAGTGCATATTAATCCTGAAGCAAAGGATACTGAATATTAATCCTGAAGCACAGGGCCACTGCATATTAATCCTGAAGCATAGGGCCACTGCATATTAATCCTGAAGCACAAGTCCACTCTCTATTAATCCTGAAGCACAGACCGACTGCATATTAATCCTGAAGCATAGGGCCATTGTATATTAATCCTGAAGCAAAGGATACTGCATATTAATCCTGAAGCACAGGGCCACTGCATATTAATCCTGAAGCAAAGGGTACTGCATATTAATCCTGAAGCACAGGCCCACGGCATATTAATCCTGAAGCAGAGGGTATTGCATATTAATCCTGAAGCACAGGCCCACTTCATATTAATCCTGAAGCAAAAGGTACTACACATTCATACTGAAGCACAGGGCCACTGCATATTCATCCTGAAGCATAGGGCCATTGTATATTAATCCTGAAGCAAAGGATACTGAATATTAATCCTGAAGCACAGGCCACTACATAGTAATCCTGAAGCACAGGGCCACTGCATATTAATCCTGAAGCATTGGGCCACTGCATATTAATTCTGAAGCATAGGGCCACTGCATATTAATCCTGAAGCACAAGCCCACTCTCTATTAATCCTGAAGCACAGACCGACTGCATATTAATCCTGAAGCATAGGGCCATTGTATATTAATCCTGAAGCAAAGGATACTGCATATTAATCCTGAAGCACAGGGCCACTGCATATTAATCCTGAAGCAAAGGGTACTGCATATTAATCCTGAAGCACAGGCCCACGGCATATTAATCCTGAAGCAGAGGGTATTGCATATTAATCCTGAAGCACAGGCCCACTTCATATTAATCCTGAAGCAAAAGGTACTACACATTCATACTGAAGCACAGGGCCACTGCATATTCATCCTGAAGCATAGGGCCATTGTATATTAATCCTGAAGCAAAGGATACTGAATATTAATCCTGAAGCACAGGGCCACTGCATATTAATCCTGAAGCAAAGGGTACTGCATATTAATCCTGAAGCACAGGCCCACGGTATATTAATCCTGAAGCAGAGGGTATTGCATATTAATCCTGAAGCACAGGCCACTACATAGTAATCCTGAAGCACAGGGCCACTGCATATTAATCCTGAAGCATTGGGCCACTGCATATTAATTCTGAAGCACAAAGCCACTGCATATTACTCCTGAAGCACAGGGCCACTGCATATTAATCCTGAAGCACAGGGCCACTGCATTTTAATCCTGAAGCATAGGGCCACTGCATATTAATCCTGAAGCACAAGCCCACTCCCTACTAATCCTGAAGCACAGACCGACTGCATATTAATCCTGAAGCATAGGGGCATTGTATATTAATCCTGAAGCAAAGGATACTGAATATTAATCCTGAAGCACAGGGCCACTGCATATTAATCCTGATGCAAATGGTACTGCATATTAATCCTGAAGCACAGGCCCACTGCATATTAATCCTGAAGCAAAGGTTATTGCATACTAATCCTGAAGCACAGGCCCACTTCATATTAATCCTGAAGCAAAGGGTACTGCATATTAATCCTGAAGCACAGGCCCACTTCATATTAATCCTGAAGCAAAGGGTACTGAATATTAATCCTGAAGCACAGGGCCACTGCATATTAATCCTGATGCAAATGGTACTGCATATTAATCCTGAAGCACAGGCCCACTGCATATTAATCCTGAAGCAAATGTTATTGCATATTAATCCTGAAGCACAGGCCCACTTCATATTAATCCTGAAGCAAAGGGTACTGCATATTAATCCTGAAGCACAGGCCCACTTCATATTAATCCTGAAGCAAAGGGTACTGCATATCAATCCTGAAGCACAGGGCCACTGCATATTAATCTTGAAGCAAATGACCACTGCATATTAATCCTGAAGCACAGGGCCACAGCATATTAATCATGAAGCACAGGGCCATTGTATATTAATCCTGAAGCACAGGGCCACAGCATATTAATCCTGAAGCACAGGGCCGCTGCATATTAATCCTGAGGCACAGGGCCACTGCATATTAATCTGAGGGGGGGAGGATGAGAGACTCACAGGGATGTATTTAACGGTTACGGCTAGGACAGTGACAACCTTAACTGGAGAGGTATTGGAAGTCAAATGCCACTGCGGGAAGATGTGCAAAAACGCGAAGGGGCTAAAGATACACCAGGCAAAATCCAAGTGTGGAAGAGGGGAAACACAGGTACAGCACATAGATACAGCATCTGGTGAGACGCAGGAGAATTCCAAGCAGGAAGTACCCCACAGTACTGGAGATCTCTCAGCACCGATGTTTCCCCTAAACCACAGGAGGGACCAGGACAATGCCTCCCCAGAAACCCTACCACAACCCACAAGGGAAAGGATCAAATGGCCTAAAATGAATGACACAAAAGAATGGACCAGACTTGATAAAGACCTTGAAGGAGTTCTCGAAGCCACACTAGCAGGAACAGTAGAGCGGAAAGTGAACACCCTCACAGCCATCACCTACAACCTGGCAAAGGAACGCTTTGGCACAGAAAAAAGAAGGAAAAACAACAAAGGGTCAGAAAAGCAGCCAAATAGAAGGGAAAGGGAGATCCAACATCTGAGGAGTGAGATCAAAGCCCTGAACAGACAGTACAAAAGGGCTAGCGCAAACGAGAGGGAAGGCATCAGAGAGCTGACTTGCGGCCTCCGGGACCACCTCATCAGATTGAAGAGAGCAGAAAGGATGAGGAAGATGCGGAAAGAGAAAGATCAGAAGTGAGCGCAGTTTATCAAAGACCCTTACAGATTCACAAAGCCACTACTTGGTGAAGCCAAGTCTGGGAAATTGATGAGCTCCAAGGAGGAGGTGGAGGAGTTCCTGAGGGAGACCCACAGTGACACAGCAAGGAATGAGCTCTTAGGTGCAAACCCAGATACTTGCAGCGCAGAGAGACCAAGCAAGGCACTCAGCATCACCGAGCCATCTTGGAAGGAAATCCAGGAGGTAGTGAAGAACGCAAGATCAGCCTCTGCTCCAGGTCACAGCGGTATACCGTACAAGGTGTACAAGAAGAGCCCAAAATTACTTCGGAGGCCATGGAAGCTTTCTCGGAGGATTTGGACAAAGGGCACCATTCCAGCAAGCTGGAAAAGAGCAGAAGGGTGCCTTGTCCCCAAAGAAAAAGACGCCTCAGCGATCAACCAGTTCAGAACCATCTCTCTGCTCAGTGTAGAAGGAAAGATCTTCTTCTCAGTGCTGGCTAAGAGGATGACCATGTACATGACGGAGAACGGATATATTGACACCACTATCCAAAAGGGTGGGATTCCAGGTTTTTTAGGGTGTCTGAAACACACCGGAGTTCTCAGTCAAATGATCCAGGAAGCTAAGGCAAAGTTAGGTAACCTTACAGTTATCTGGCTGGACTTAGCTAATGCATATGGATCCATCCCCCATGCCCTGATCCAAGCAGCAATGAACCACTACCACATCCCAGATCACATCAAGGGAATGATCACCAGCTACTTTAGAGGCATTGAGTTATGGTTCGGAACCACCAGCTTTACAACACAGTGGCAGAGTCTGGAGAAAGGAATCGTAACTGGGTGCATAATCTCCCCCATCCTGTTTATCATGGGAATGAATTCATGATGACCTTACTATCACAACCGCAACCCATGTACAGGCAAGGTGGGTCTGATCAGCACTTGAACGCATGGCCACATGAGCCAGGATGAAGTTCAAGCCCAAGAAATCAAGGAGCTTGGTGATCAAAAAGGGGAAAATCACCAATAAGTTCAAGCTGCTTGTGCAAGGGGAAGTCATTCCATCGATCGAGGACAACCCTATGGCAAGTCCCTATCAGACAGCAACATATCCTGAAAAACAAGTAGAGGACTGGCTGAGGAAAATAGAGAAATAGAGAAGTCTGGACTCCCAGGGAAGTATGGCTTTACCAACACGGCCTGCTGCATATGCATCCTGAAGGACAGGGCCATTGCACATTACTCCTGAAGCACAGGGCCACTGCATATTAATCCTGAACACAGGGCCACTGCATTATATGCAAAACAATGCATTATGCAGGTAACAATGTATTACTATGCCTAACAATGCCTCAGACCCCCCTAACCTCCAGCCATGTCCCCCGATCATGTGTTATTGCGTTTCCGTGTAACAACGCGCTATACGTGTGACAATGTGTTATATGCGTAACAATGCATTATACGCATAACAGTCCATTATACACATAACACTATGCCTAACAATGCCTCAGCCCCCCCCCCTCAACCTCCAGCCATGTCCCACGATCATCCTCAGTAGCAGCTGTGCTTTAATAATTGAGAGATCTGCTAAATTAATCATGGCCTGCATCCCGCGCCCCTGTTTATACATGAAATCTATTAAGAGTGACTGGAGTTAAACGCCCCGAATGGATACATGTGGTAACATGGCATGGCAATGTTTAACGCACCATGATGTGGGGTTTGGGGGGAGGTGAGGGTGACACTGCAGAACCCCAACACTAAACTCACTTGCACTTGCTCTTTATTAACGTTTTATTTTCTTTATTTTTTTTCTTTTTCCCTGTATCTTGTTGTAAAGCACATTGCATTACGATTGACTGTATGAAATGTGCTATATAAATAAAGTTTATTATATATTATTATTAATATTATTATTATTATTACAAAGCATCACACGGGATGCATGGTTGACATGCCAGAGAACCGCCATGACGATGAGGCCTGTGAATATCTATATTGCCAGAAACACCGTTCCAATCACCTCACATGAACCCACCCGCTTAAACAGACACCTAAATAAGTAAAAAGAGCAGCCATTGTAGCCCTAATTCATGCATTAAATTCATATGCTATGATGGCCAGTCATGACCATAGTAATTGCACTGGTATTAATTGGTATTAACATCAATGGTGGAAGTAATTGTTTACAATGGAATGAACAGCTGTGGTTTAAAATGAGTTTTGTGGGCAGTTAAGCTTTTTTAAAAGCAGGCGTGTGTCACTGTGAATTTCCCAAAATGCCCTGCCTTCCATCTGGTGTGATTCCATGAAGACGACTGTCTTTGACTGGCCGTTGTCATGACAAAAAGACAATGCTCATGGCAAGGGGCACTCACCTTTAGCAGGAGATGGTACTTCAGCACCCTCTGCATGGGAACCACCAGCAAGTCCTGGAGTTTAAATTTCCCTTCCTGAACCTTCATAGTGCACTCCTGCAATGACACACCACCAGCTCATTAACATCTATGGTGCCTTTATACTACACCACTATCTTATTCATATCATTCATTAATATCTATGGTGCCTTTAACACCAGCAGCTTATTCATATCATTCCTTTACATTGGTGTTCTCATACAACATCAACATATCATTCATTAACGTCTACGGTCCATTCATATAACACCACCAGTTCATTCAGACAACTTCTATGGTGCACTCATACAACACTAACACTGAAATCATTTTGGTCTTGAACCCACACAACACAATTCATTATACAGTCCCAGAATATTGGTAGCGCCCCCAAACAACAGCAGCAATAGCTTACTGACACCGTTTCTGGCAGCTCACAGTCACAACTACACAAACAGCTGATTGTATAATTCCCAGCGTACTCCTGCTACGACACAAACACTCCATTACAGCCCTCAGGCACTCTCACAGTGAATTCCTAAATAAAGAGGAGTACAACACTTATACAGACAGTTACTTTTCTCAGAGGAATTAAGTTGATTATTTTTTAGTAAGATTATCAGTGCAGATGTCTTTCTCGTTAGGGGATAACGCTGGAATGTCTCACGTGCCATTCAGAGTAAGGTGGGGGCGGGGGTGAACAGGAAGATAAGCCCACTGTGGCAATTAGAAAAGCCCTGCTTCCTGTCTCTGATAAGGGATGATAATCATCTCCATTTGCTGTCGGGTTTCTGAAACAAGTTCAGCTGCTACTCCTCCCTCCTCCTTCTCTAATAAATGGTGATAACAGGCTTTGCAGGGCGTGCTGTGTGATTCCGCCTTTCCTGCCCGCGGAGTGATCTGACCCTAAATCTAGTGCACTCTCTGCGGGTCCCGGCACCGGCCTGTGGGGGCGATCAGGGTTCTGGGGCGTTCACAGACTCTGGCAGAGAGGCAGAGACGGTAACATTCCAGTGGACCATGAACCAATAGCGTAACGCTGCTGTGCTGAAGCAGGGTACAGCATACAGGGCACTGGCTTGCTGAGGGGGGGGGGGGTACATTTAGGGGGGGCTTGTTAGAAACCGGGGTCACAGAGGCGAGGCAAGGTATGGCGAGGGTGCGGTACCTCCACTTTCACCCTGACGTCGTCCCGCGTGGCGATGAGCTCGTCCAGAGTCTTCTGGGCGTTCTCCATCTGGCTGCAGTACTGGCCGTATATGAGCAGCCTGCAGGACACACAGACACACACTCACACTGGCCGTATATGAGCAGCCTGCAGGACACACAGTCATCTCTCAATTCGGCTCATAACCACCACTTGGGGCCACTCTGGGAGCACATTAAAAACTCAGGGAAAGGCCGCTGTAGGCCATGCCAAAACCATTACAATCAGTCCGGCGAGAGCCTGGGCGTGCTCCCTATCCCCAGGGTCTATTTTAAAGATACACATTGACTTTATTTCATGAAGAGCTCAAATGAACTTCTCAATACAAGATGCAAGTTAATATGTAGTGGTCAATAAAAGTAAGAAGCAGGCGAGACGTGAACCGTGCAGTCCATAGGGCGGCCAACTGTCGACCCATATACTAATCTCTCCCCATGTGCTCGAGGGTTTGAGTCCCCACCATGGTACCTTCTGGCCTGTCACCATGTCGATCTGTTACCCTCTCTGTTTTCTACCTGTCTGAATAAAGTAGAACAAAATACGAAAGACTCTCCACTCTCCTTTAAAAAAACAAATGTTTTAAAATAATAAAGATAAGACACAGAGAGCCAAAGGTGGCCCTGTACTAATAGACAGGCCATAACCCGTACAGAGCGACACACATGTAGCGTGACACACCCGTCCCCTTTCCAAGATCCATGAAGAAACAAAAAATACAAACATAATGAAGGGGTTAGAAAAAGACAGACCATATGCGTCACATCAATCATGATTAGACCATACGCTTCACATCAATCACGATTAGCCCATACGCTTCAGATCAATCATGATCAGAGAAACCGTACTGGAAAGCCGCACATCCTCATTAAACATGCTAATTTTAACCAGCTTTACGGATAAGGCTTTTCCTCCCGAAAAATAGGCTGCTGAAAAGAAGAGGGACGGGTTTATTCCCTGCGATCACTGAGACACACCAGACAGTCTGGGAAGTAGTCAGGAAGCCTAGAGCAAGATGGCCCGGCTCTCAGCACACGTATCCTTCTGGCTGAAATAGGACAAGGACACATGGAGGGGGGGACCTCTGCCTTTAACCTGGCACGGGGCCCACTGGTACCATGCAGCATGATCCCCATTTAAAGCCTTGCAATAAGAGACACTTCAGCGATGCTGAGATTAAATATGCATTAATAAATACCCAGGTGACTCTTCAGCATTGGATCATGTACTCATACTTCAGCTAATTAAGGCTGACAGAGTCAGAGATATCAGGGCTGTGATGTCATATCCTGGCCCCCTGGGGCTGCGGAGCGACCCCCTGCTGTCCTCCCTGTCTTTATAACCTGACCCCCCCCCCCCTCCCCCATCAAGCTAACAAGGTGCTCATTAAGGCCTGATCACTGCCAAAAGCCTCTCACAGTTCTGCTCCGCAGTCAGGAAAGCGAAGAAGATTAACGGCAGCTTTCCGCAATCACCCCAAACTTAGCCGTAGCCCCATTGCAAATTCATACCGACAGGTTGAGATCCAGGGGCAGGTGCCAGAGTGCTGTTATAATAACGGATGTCCGGGATGTAATTGAACATGAAGGCCTCCTTGCAAAGCAGATTTAGCACTAAATATTTAAGGTGGGCTGGCTTGAAAGAGCGACGATGTGTCTTTAACCCAGTCCACTATAAATGTTCTGTACTACGCCTGCTATTGTTGTGATCAAAGAGGTCTGTATAAACCATTAAAAGTCTTTTATTTGATATCTCAGATCTTAACAAGGAAATATTCCACTGTCGCATTCTGTTTGAATTCCCTTCATCTTATGTGCACCATTGAGTGGATTTAATAGCCAGGAGGTTGTGACACAAGAACAGTTAAGAGGATATTTCTCATAAATACAATTTTAAATCTAGCTAAAAGAAGTTAAGGCAAATTAAATTTGCCGCAATATCTCAAAGCTAATTACCCCACTGTGGCACATTCTACATTATATACAGTCAAGCCGGAAAGTCTGCACACCCCTTTCACCTTCTCCACGTTTTATTACGTTACAGACATATTCTACAATAGATTGAGTTCATTTTTTGTCTCAAAATTCTACACACATAATGACAGTGAAAACAGGTTTTTAGACATTTGTGCTAATTTATTAAAAATCAAAATGTAAAATATCATATGTACACAAGTGTGCACACCCTTTGATATGACACCCAAAAGTGAGCTGAGGTGCATTTTGTTTCCACTGATACTGCTTGCGATGTTTCTACAACTTAATTGGAGTCCACCTGTGATAAATTCAATTGATTGGACATGATTGGGGATTGCCAACACCTGCCATTACAGGCATTTAGCAGACGCTCTTATCCAGAGCGACTTACACAACTTTATAGCATTTTTTACATGTTATCCATTTATACAGCTGGATATATACTGAAGCGATTCAGGTTAAGTACCTTGCTCAAGGGTACAACGGCAGTGTCCTACCTGGGAATCGAACCTACAACCTTTCGGTTACAAGGCCAGTTCCTTAACCATTATACTACACTGCCGCCTGTATAACACTGCCTGCCTATATAAGGTCCCACTGTTGACAGTGCATGTCAGAGCAAACTCCAAGCCATGGGGTCAAAGGAATTATCTGCAGACCTCAGAAACAGGATTGTGTCAAGGCATAGATCTGGAGAAGGGTACGGAAAAATCTCTGCAGCTTTACAGGTCCCAAAGAGCACAGTGGCCACCATCATTCGTAAATAGAAGAAGTTTGGAACCACCAAGAATCTTCCTAGACCTGGCCGCCCGGCCAAACTGAGCAATCGGGGAAGACGGGCCTTGGCCAGGGAGGTGAGCAGGAACCCGAGGGTCACTCTGACAGAGCTCCAGCGTATCCTTGTGGAGATGGGAGAACCTTTCAGAAGATCAACCATCCAGGCAGCACTCCACCAATCAGGCCTTTATGGTAGAGTGGCCAGACGGAAGCCCCTCCTTAGTAAAAGGCACATCACAGCCCGCTTGGAGTTTGCCAAAACGCACCTAGAGGACTCTCAAACCATGAGAATCAAGATTCTCTGGTCTGATGAAACCAAAATTTAACTTTTTGGCCTGAATACCAAGCGTCACGTCTGGAGGAAACCAGGCACCGCTCATCACCTGGCTAATACCATCCCTACAGTGAAGCATGGCGGTGGCAGCATCATGATGTGGGGATGTTTTTCAGCAGCGGGAACGGGGCGACTAGTCCTGATAGAAAGATGAATGCAGCTAAGTACACTGAGATCCTTGAAGAAAACCTACTCCAGAGCGCTCTGGACCTCAGACTGGGGCGAGGGTTTACCTTCCAACATGACAACGACCCGAAGCACACAGCCAAGAGAACAAAGGAGTGGCTTCGGAGAAAGTCTGTGCATGTCCTTGAGTGGCCCAGCCAGAGCCCAGACCTGAATCCAATTAAACATCTGTGGAAAGAGCTGAAAATGGCTGTGTACCGATGCTCCCTATCCAACCTGACGGAGCTTGCAAGGATATGCCAAGAGGAATGGGCAAAAATGTCCAGAAACAAGTGTGCCAAGCTCGTAGCTTCTTTCCCAAGACGCCTTGAAGCTGTAATCGCTGCCAAAGGTGCAGCAACCAAGTATTAGGCTAAGAGTGTGTACAGATATGTCAGTAAAATAAAATTGCATATTTTCTAAAAACCTGTTTTCACTTCGTCATTACTGGCTATTGTGTGTAGATGTTTGAGGCAAAAAATGAACTCAATCTATTGTAGTATAAGTCTGTAACGTAATAAAACGTGGAGAAGGTGAAAGGGGTGTGCAGACTTTCCGGCTTGACTGTATATATTTAAAGCACAACATGCCTGAGCAGTATTTGAGTTGCCAAGGCGATTTTAATTTACCCTGACTTCAGTCGACCTCATGGTGACTTTGCGGAAACTGTTATTAACGGCATTCTAATCGTGCAGCCATTCTAATGACATTCTTATCATGCAGAGGCTCTAATGGCATTCTAATCCTGCAGCAGGTTTTGTGACATTTCTCACAAAGGCAGCAAAAGGTTAATTACAGGGATATAGAGAGAAGAGCCAGGAGAGACAGTTGCAGAGCAAGAAGCTTTTTGTATTTTATAAAGGAGAGCGGGACAGATCGCCCTCCTCTTGTATTTTATAAAGGAGAGTGGGACAGACCGCCCTCCTCTTGTATTTTATAAAGGAGAGTGGGACAGATCGCCCTCCTCTTGTATTTTATAAAGGAGAGTGGGACAGATCGCCCTCCTCTTGTATTTTATAAAGGAGAGTGGGACAGACCGCCCTCCTCTTGTATTTTATAAAGGAGAGTGGGACAGATCGCCCTCCTCTTGTATTTTATAAAGGAGAGTGGGACAGACCACCCTCCTCTTGTATTTTATAAAGGAGAGTGGGACAGATCGCCCTCCTCTTGTATTTTATAAAGGAGAGTGGGACAGATCGCCCTCCTCTTGTATTTTATAAAGGAGAGTGGGACAGATCGCCCTCCTCTTGTATTTTATAAAGGAGAGTGGGACAGATCGCCCTCCTCTTGTATTTTATAAAGGAGAGTGGGACAGATCGCCCTCCTCTTGTATTTTATAAAGGAGAGCGGGACAGATCGCCCTCCTCTTGTATTTTATAAAGGAGAGTGGGACAGATCGCCCTCCTCTTGTATTTTATAAAGGAGAGTGGGACAGATCGCCCTCCTCTTGTATTTTATAAAGGAGAGCGGGACAGATCGCCCTCCTCTTGTATTTTATAAAGGAGAGTGGGACAGACCGCCCTCCTCTTGTATTTTATAAAGGAGAGTGGGACAGATCGCCCTCCTCTTGTATTTTATAAAGGAGAGTGGGACAGACCGCCCTCCTCTTGTATTTTATAAAGGAGAGTGGGACAGATCGCCCTCCTCTTGTATTTTATAAAGGAGAGTGGGACAGACCGCCCTCCTCTTGTATTTTATAAAGGAGAGTGGGACAGATCGCCCTCCTCTTGCATTTTATAATTGGAGAGTGGGACAGACCGCCCTCCTCTTGTATTTTATAAAGGAGAGTGGGACAGATCGCCCTCCTCTTGTATTTTATAAAGGAGAGTGGGACAGATCGCCCTCCTCTTGTATTTTATAAAGGAGAGTGGGACAGACCGCCCTCCTCTTGTATTTTATAAAGGAGAGTGGGACAGATCGCCCTCCTCTTGTATTTTATAAAGGAGAGTGGGACAGATCGCCCTCCTCTTGTATTTTATAAAGGAGAGCGGGACAGATCGCCCTCCTCTTGTATTTTATAAAGGAGAGTGGGACAGATCGCCCTCCTCTTGTATTTTATAAAGGAGAGCGGGACAGATCGCCCTCCTCTTGTATTTTATAAAGGAGAGTGGGACAGATCGCCCTCCTCTTGTATTTTATAAAGGAGAGTGGGACAGATCGCCCTCCTCTTGTATTTTATAATTGGAGAGTGGGACAGACCGCCCTCCTCTTGTATTTTATAAAGGAGAGTGGGACAGATCGCCCTCCTCTTGTATTTTATAAAGGAGAGTGGGACAGATCGCCCTCCTCTTGTATTTTATAAAGGAGAGTGGGACAGACCGCCCTCCTCTTGTATTTTATAAAGGAGAGTGGGACAGATCGCCCTCCTCTTGTATTTTATAAAGGAGAGTGGGACAGATCGCCCTCCTCTTGTATTTTATAAAGGAGAGCGGGACAGATCGCCCTCCTCTTGTATTTTATAAAGGAGAGTGGGACAGATCGCCCTCCTCTTGTATTTTATAAAGGAGAGCGGGACAGATCGCCCTCCTCTTGTATTTTATAAAGGAGAGTGGGACAGATCGCCCTCCTCTTGTATTTTATAAAGGAGAGTGGGACAGATCGCCCTCCTCTTGTATTTTATAAAGGAGAGTGGGACAGATCGCCCTCCTCTTGTATTTTATAAAGGAGAGCGGGACAGATCGCCCTCCTCTTGTATTTTATAAAGGAGAGTGGGACAGATCGCCCTCCTCTTGTATTTTATAAAGGAGAGTGACAGACCGCCCTCCTCTTGTATTTTATAAAGGAGAGTGGGACAGACCGCCCTCCTCTTGTATTGGAGATGGAGATGCGCAGAAACCTCCTCATCGAGCCACTACTTACTGACTGATTCTCCATGCTCTGTTTAAATCACACAGGCTGCACGAGAAAGCCTTCCAGCAACTAGCCTTTGGCAGCCCACCATGCTGGCTCTCCAGCAGAGCCAGAAGGATATTTCTGATTTGGAACAGCACTGTTTTGAGAAATGGCCTTTGGCCTGAAAGGCGTGGAACCACTGCTTGCACAGCAAAAATAAATCACTCCAGTAGAGGTCTAATCAAAACTGGAGCATTCTGAATGAAAAATAAAAAGTTGTCATTTTTGATAGTGTGCCTGTTGTCTTATGGTCCTCTGGTAGGCACGTGCCCAGCAGAGCGCATTACTGCACGTACCTAACCGTTCAGCACAATCTGTTAATTTATTGAGAAACATTGACCATGGCAACCTCCAGCTCAGAGTAATGCTGACAGAGACATGGGGGTACAGATGTGCAGTTCCCACTCGGTTGTATTAGTGGGGTACGGAATCACCGATTCCATGATTGGCTGGGCAGTGAGTGGGGGGCGTTGAAATGAAGGCGGAGCCATAGTGACTCATCGCTGTGAGCGATGTACAACAATATATTATGATCTTAATATGATTACATTATGATCTTAGCTATTAACTCTCTAACAACTGTCGTAAAATGTACAATTAAGGACGGACTCCTCTTTAAAAACATCAATAAAACATGGGCTACAAACAAAATATTTTCAACCTCTTTCACTTGCAGTGGGGCCCTAAAGGATGGCACACCAGACCACCAGTATTTTCCCCCGCATGCCTGTTTTCTGCGTAGAAACAAATGCCTGGATTCAAGATCATTAACCTTGACTGACAATCAAATGGCAGTGTTAATCGTTATATTCATGAGGTCACTAAAATGAACAGTCTAAACGGTGTTTGTGAAGAAAAGTCTCAGGTAAGGACAAACGTTACGGTGACACGGTAGAGCCAACCGTAGGGATATTGGTTAAGATCTATACTAACAAATGATGGTTTGGAGAAGATAGGATTTCAGTGATACACTTACAACAAAGGTTTAAATTCACAAAGCAGAATCAGACTCAATACCACTCAGTTGGTCAATATTCCTCTCAGCAACAATTCAATTTTAATGAAATTATACATGTGAAATGTGCCTAGGTTGTACCAATGTAGCGAGGTTTACCTTCACAGAAAAGCATTTCTGGCAGTGATAACAAGACTGCTGAAAAGCCCGGAACGCTCGCAGCCAAAGGCAGCTGCAGGCGCTGAAGAGCGCAGAAGATCTTCACGTTCGCTTGTGTGAGCCGTTTCTCGGGGAGTCACCTGGAGGGGTCCCCCGGTAAGGAGACGAACCTTTTACTGACAGCAGCAGAAGCCGGAGGTCCCAGGGGATCAGAGAGCGGACCGGCCGCTGCCGGTCCAGCGCGGACGCGGAAAACGTTTGAGACGCGGGGTGTGAAAAAGCCAAGCGGCCAGGCCGGGGAGAGCGCAAAACTGTCCACCCATTCCGCATCACGCTTCAACGCTCCCGCCTTCAGATTCACTTCCCTCTGCCCTCAATGCACTTCCGCAGTACGGAAACGCCATAACACATGTTACTCCAATAAAAATGTTTAAAATAAACGCCCACCTCTCTGACCCCTGGAGAGCCTGATAAAACGGAGATGACGGGGTGTAAGAGTGAGATAATGCTCCCTGACATACAGCGTGGAAACCCTCTCACGCAGAGCCTGAAGAACTACAGGACCCATGGACGACGAACAGGAGCGGGTAATGAGGATTAGCGCTGGGTTTTCCCAGGTAAAAAAAAATGTAAGACTAAGGCAACGTTAACACGTTAACTCATGCCATTCATTTCAACAATTCATGTGTAAAAATATTTTTATTAATATATAAAAAAAAAGGTTATATATATATTTCTTAGGGCTTTTCAGTTTTAATGGACAAAACAGTGTAGAGAGTCAGGAACAATGGGTGTGTGAGAGATGGAAAGATGTGATAAAGGTTGCGCGGTTGTAATGAGCATGTGGACATGTACAAAGGTTGTAATGAGCATGTGGACGGTGCTCTACAGGCCACGCCACCGAAAAAACCACACGTTAAACTTTTTTAATGCAAGTAATCGCATTTTATTATTTTTTTGAGTTAACATGTTACGGCCAATACCTTAAAGGTGCAGTAGACAAGATTCTTTCGATATAATCTTGGAAAAATTATTAAATTTACTCATTGTATTCCAGCAGCTATCAATTAATCCGGTTTCTGTGAGTGTCCTGGGCTCTGTATTAGGCTGTCAAAAAATCTCAACTGGGTCTTCTAAAAACCAACCAATCAGGGCTAGCTATGTAGCTACCAATCAGGGCAACTATCTACAAGCAAAATGTGCTCCCCGTAGAATAAACCCCTCCCTGTCTGCCTGTCTCCGCACGTGCACTGGAGCATCAATTGGTGGGAGAGGCTTAGGAGAGAGATAGGAGGAAGGAGAGCAAAAGGGGGAAGTCTTTTTGCATTGTATATTTTCAAACTTGCCTACTGCAGCTTTAATGCATTAACTCATGCGATTAATATTTAATGATTGACGAATACAACTTTTAATCCCATTTTCTCATTTTGGCCGCGGCGGCCCCCATAAGCATGGGTCTATGACCAGATTTCCCATCTACCATCATATCTTTAACCATTGTAATTAATAATTGTAATTAAAATTAGTCATACGAGTTAACGCGTTAACGTTGGCAACCCAAAAAAAAAAAAAAAAACTGCCATCTGACGACTCAAATCAAATTTAGATAAAGCGGCACAATCCTGGGCGACAGGAAGCCAGCGAAGCCGCTATAAACGCCGGAAACCATCGCGCCAGCGCAGGCGAGATGACAAGGCGCCCATAATAAGAGGCTGACATTTTCAGCATGGCTTTCCAAGTGCGGTAGAGAAATATAAAATAGAACATCCAAAAGCCTTTTGTTGAAAGCGTATTGTTGGAAAGGTCACCGGAACTCACATCTGCAGATAACTCAATTAATTAAACTGAATGGAGGTCCTTGGAGCGAACGATTCCACAGCATTCCCTAGGTTACTCTCCTCCACCTCTGATTCTAAAGGGGCAAACGGGGCAAATCGCAATGATGCAAGGAGAACTGTCAATCAAACACAGGAAACACTGAAATGGAAGCACAGAACCAAAGGCAGAATATGTATAATAATATATTATTATAAACACATCAGTGTCAGATGAACGGAAATGTTAACCTACTGCGCCTGTGTCCTTGTAAAGACAAAGAGAATTATAAATGAATAGAACGGATAGGATGGATTTAATTTACAAAGCGCTTTTCGCAATCACGAAGCACTTCACGGTGAAACAGGAACGCTCACTTCAGCCACCACAAATGACTGTTACCCAATGGCCATTTTGCTCCAAATCGCTTACCCACAGACATTAGATAAATAGGTATTGTGTGTCTTGAAATCATTGTTTCTGAG
Organism: Synaphobranchus kaupii; assembly: GCA_029718625.1. Classification (NCBI taxonomy): domain Eukaryota; kingdom Metazoa; phylum Chordata; class Actinopteri; order Anguilliformes; family Synaphobranchidae; genus Synaphobranchus; species Synaphobranchus kaupii. Next base: position 33,023,233 of record CM056386.1, read on the forward strand.
ATTAAAATACGGCGCAGTCCCCCAGTGATTCGGTCAGGAGGGAAAATGAGGCTTATGGTTACGGAATTTCCAGTGGGCTCACTCATGGTGCGCTGACCACGGAGAGGTGCTTCCGTAGAGACTGCAACCGTCACACTGACCCGTCCGATAATAACTCAATCAGATCAGAACAGCACAAAACAACAAAATAAAATAGAGAAGAGTGAAAGAAAAAAGGGAGTGAGATTGAAAGATGGACAGAGAGTGAGAGTGACTGAAAGATGGAGGGTAAAAGAAGGAGAGTGAAAGCCAGAGAGAGAATGAGAGAGAGAGAGAGAGAGAGAGAGAGAGAGAGAGAGAGAGAGAGAGAGAGAGAGAGAGAGAGAGAGAGAGAGAGAGAGAGAGAGAGAGAGAGAGAGAGAGAGAGAGAGAGAGAGAGAGAGAGAAACACCGTAGTTGTTCATTAGAGCTCTGAGGCTCTCAGGACACACTGCAGCTAATTACACATACAGTGCAGTCCATAAGTATTTGGACAGTGACACAATTTTTGTTGTTTTGGCTCTGTACTCCAGCACATTACTCTGTATTCCATTTCAGGGGACCAAGAGTAATTTGTTCAATTATCATAATCTGAAATAAAGTTGTCAAATTTAGTACTTGGTTCCAAATGCTTTGCATTCGATGACTGCCTGAAGTCTGTGACCCATAGACATCACCAGACACTGGGCATCTTCCCTGGTGATGCTCTGCCAGGCCTGTACTGCAGCTGTCTCCAGTCCATGTTTGTTTCAGGAGATTTTTGCCTTCAGTCTTGTCTTCAGCAAGTGAAACGCATGTTCACTTGGATTCATGATGGGTAATAGACTTGGTTAGTCAAGAATATTCACATTTTTGGCCCTGAAAAACTCATTGTCCTGCTGCAAAGTGAAGTGCTGTCCAATGAGTTTTCAGGCATTTGGTTGGATCTGAGCAGAAAAGATGTTTCTGTACAGTTCAGAATTCATCCTGCTGCCGTCAGCAGTCACATCACTAATTAAAGACAAGTGAACCGGTTCCAGTGGCAGCCATACATGTCCAAGCAATAACACCCCCATCACCAAACTCTAATCTGTTCTCGAGTCTTACCAGTGGTTTGCATCTTGCAGTGAACTCTCTGAGGTTATGCTGGTGTAGTCGTCTCTTTGACACACCTATGCCCACATCCTGGAGAGTGTTCTTGATCTGTTTGACAGTTGAAAATTGGGTATTTCCTCACAATTAAACGTATGCTTCGGTCATCCACTACAGTGGTCTTCCGTGGTCTATCAGGTTGTTCGGTTTTGCTGAGCTCACCAGTGCGTTCTTGCTTCTTAACAGTGTACGAAACAGTTGATTTTGACACACCTGATGCTTTGGCTATGGTCTCTGATTTATTATGATTTTTACACCCCATGATGGCTTGATTTACTGGCATTGACACTTCTTTGGACCTCATGTTGAGAGACAAACTCCAAATACAAATTTCACGCCTAGCATCAACTTTAGACCTTTTGTGAGCTTTCTTGTGCATGAACTAATGATGCAAGAACACACAGCTGGCCAAGAAACAGCCGAGCAGAAAATTGTCCAATAACATTTGGTACCCCAAAATAGGGGGGACTATGTATAAAAAGGGCTGCAATCCTACATGGTTCACTCGATATGGATGTAAATACTCACAAATTAAAGTGGACAGTCTGCGCTTCAACCTTATATTAATCGTTTTATGGATTGTTTTATCAAATCCAATTTACTGGAGTACAGAGCCAAACGACAAAGATTGTGTCACTGTCCAAATACTTACGGACTTCACTGTAGATAAGGAGACACAGCGAGTGGCCCCACCCTCCCATTCAGGAAGTGAGCCAATATGTGTGTGAGAGAGAGGGCGTTTGAATGTGCGATGGTGTGTGTGCGTGAGTGAGTGTGTGTTTATAAGTGCGTGTGTGAAAGAGTGTGTGTATGTGTGTTCAATTATCAGATTTCTATAAAACACAGTGCAGACAGGAGGGTGCTGTATTCAGCAGGATTTGGCCGACCAGCTTCGGAGGCCAGAGGGGCTGGTACAGAAGGGGACAGCATTCCCAGCATTCCGGGGCAGCAGAGGTTGCAGTTCGGAAAGTGAGGCCCATCATTACCATTACTGACAGGAGGCCTGAATCTCACAGGGCTCTCATCGTCGGACAGCCCAGACATGGCGAACTCACTGTCCCATCCAGTGGCGGAAGCTAGTTATGTCAGGCCTCTGTGCAAGATTTTATACAAGCCCCCCTCCCATCCTCAGACGCGGGCACACACATGCCACACCATTAGGATTATATATCTTACATTTTTACATTTTGGGTTGAGTTAGGCAATTGGGAAAGTAGGCCAGGGTAGACTTTAGAACCATGAACAGTGCTCAGCCCGGACAAGCAGGCGGAAAACGTAAACAAACGGTCACTGAGTCAAACAACATCCCAACTAGCTAGGCTTATAGCTTTCTTATGCCTATACAACACAACACGTCAGACCAAAAAGCACAGAAAGGAGGCATGGTTTGGCACGGCAGTGCACGTTGTAGTATGCTAGGCTATGTCTAGGCTACAATGAGTATGTTATTAATTTCCCCAATGTTGCTATGATGTGGATCATAAAGAAATCACCGTTTCTTATCCATAGTAAGCAATTTTCAGATCAAATTTACAGAATAAATTACTTAATTTACTAAAACACATTCACTCACCCTAATTATAGTCTTGGATCTTGAAAATGATCTGGTGCTTTCACTTTAAGAAATGATGCATGTGGATTACGGTTATCCTTAACCAAAATGTTATGATCACGGTTTACAGTTACATAGCTTGCATTGTGCAAAATCATCAGCAATCTCCTTATAAAACATTATATTATATAGAATTTATAGCCAGTCCATCTAGTCTTTCCTGTCCTATGCTGTTCCTATGGTAGTTCTTGAATAATTTTAGACAATTTATTTTAAAAAAGCAGCAGTGCAATAGCCTACACACCTCAGCGAAGGTAGACTTTACTGGAAGGTCTTCCGCAATAAGCATTTTCGCAAGTTGGGAGACTGAGGTGGGTGTTGAGCGATCTGAACAGGTTCTGAATGAGCAGGGAAGCTTATTCATATATGCTTACGGCAGTGGTCAGACAGACGTTTTGAAATGGTTAAGTCGCGGGGTCTGGCGACTGCTTTTAAAAAAGCGACTGCTTTTAAAAAACGGACCTTTTTCTCCTGGTGCGTTTTCCCTTTTCAGATCCACTTTTGGGTTTATAAGCCATTTTGATTAGCTTCGTTGTAGCAAGGGACTCTTTCCTTACTAGCTAACCTTAAAATTTTGCTGCCAAAACTAGCTAACGGTTTTGTAATTCTGCATCATCAAATGATAAAAAATAGACACCTAACATTAGACAACAACATACAGAGGTATTTCCCAGCAATTTTTGCATATCAGAAAATAACATTAATACCAAAGAGATGACCAAAAATTATATAGTTACATATAATATATATAGAATAGTTCATACAATATGTTTTCTGTAAAATAGATATAGTTTGACATGATCACACTATTGTACAAAGAAAGTGTAATAACCATGATGGAGATGAGTTTGCTTATTTAAGGATATACCACTGGTCCCATCGTTAGAAACGCCAGCACTTTCCTGCTCAGACTGAGATACTCAGCACAGGCTCCTCTCTAGCAGGAGAAAACATACCCACCAGGAACCCCACAGATGGTTTAATATGGTAATGGGAGCATGGCAAGAGCTGCTCTGGTGTGAGCTGAGTTTTACTGATCTATTGCGCAACCTTCTCCATGCTAAACAAATCCCCTGAGGTAGCCAGGTGGTCTCTACAGAACAACAATACCAGATTTACACCACTTTCTGTGCCACCAACTGACTGTACCCCCAACTCACCACCACCTAATCCACCGTACCCCAACTCACCACACCCTCATCCACCGTACCCCAACTCACTGTACCCCGACTCACCGTACCCAAACTCACTGTACCGCAACTCACCCGCACCCCAAACTCACCACCCCCTAATCCACCGTACCCCAACTCACTGTACCCCGACTCACCACCACCTAATCCACCGTACCCCAACTCACTGTACCCCCGACTCACCGTACCCAAACTCACTGTACCGCAACTCACCGCACCCCAACTCACCACCCCCCTAATCCACCGTAACCCAACTCACTGTACCCCAACTCACCGCACCCAAACTCACTGTACCCAAACTCACTGTACCGCAACTCCCCGCACCCCAACTCACCACCCCCTAATCCACCGTACCCCAACTCACTGTACCCCGACTCACTGTACCCCAACTCACTGTACTGCAACTCACCGTACCAAAACTCACCACACCCTAATCCACCGTACCCCAACTCACTGTACCCCAACTCACCACCCCCTAATCCACCGTACCCCAACTCACTGTACCCCGACTCACCATACCCCAACTCACTGTACCGCAACTCACCGTACCCAAACTCACCGCACCCCAACTCACCACCCCCAACTCACTGTACCCCAAATCACCACCCCCTAATCCACCGTACCCCAACTCACTGTACCCCAACTCACCACCCTCTAATCCACCGTACCCCAACTCACCACACCCTAATCCACCGTACCCTAACTCACTGTACGCCAACTCACTGGATACCAATTCACCGTTCCTCACAGTACAAACATATTATGAGGGTGACTTTTGCCATGATACGTACATGTTTCCTAGATTATCCCTGCCATTCACTAAAGAAGCAGTGACCGTTCCTGTGCTCCGATAGAGTGCAGTACACCCACCCCCCCTTGAGTAACAGTCCATCTTCACTGTGGTACAGGACATCACAAATCATTTTCATTTTGCATCTAAGTAAAGAAGGTCTTGGGTATAAGTCCAACCTGGTTGAATTTGAAAATACAGCAATATTACAGTTCTCAGAAGTGAGGCTCCTCTGGCTTTGGCTTTTCAATCTGAAAACATCTTATTGCATTCTGTGCTGTGCTAATGCTCAGGCTTATTGATAAGTTGAGTTAAGGCTTGACTTTGGGCCTAGGAAAAGGTAGTAAGGTCAGGATTAAGCCATTCCAATTTAAAAAAACGGGCGAATACCCAGCCCCTCCACAGCTTTCGACAGGGATCTCCCAGATGTTTGCAGAGATACGCAGTGACCGTTTGCACAGATACTGACCTTTCCTTGAAATCCAGGAAGATCTTTCCCAGACCACCACCACCACCCACCATGTTCATGTCAATGGCTCTCAGCAGGGAGAAGTGGACTTTAATCACATCCTGCAAAACACAGCACATTGGTCGACACAAAACACGACACACCTTATTTCAGCTCGACGGTCACCACGGCCGCTGGTCAAGGTCAGGTGACTAACAACTATGTGATTCAACAACGCAAAACAAAAATTTCAACCTAATTCAACACAATAAGCCAATAAGAAAGTAGCAAGAACAATCCATGTTGTCCATCAGTCAACACAACATGCCTGACAGAAAACAAAATATCACAATGTTATTACACAGGAGTCAGCAAAGCAAATCAGACAACAAGACACGGTTATCGGAAGACTACCGTGAAATAATAAGTCACAATATTAGACAGCCACTGGTACTTGCCTCCAGATTAACAAAAATGGCTTCCATGTCTTGAGGACTGAGGACTTGCTTCAGTGGAATCATATAACTCTGAAGAAAAAAAAGATCAAACAAATTACTGAATAAACTTCAGCATTAGAATATATCTATAATATATGTGCCCTCTCTGACTGTACATGATTACTTGAAATTGATGCCTTTGATTCGTTAATTAATTACAATCTCTTTCTGTGAAGACTTTCCTTGAAAAGGCAGATTTAAATACTTTTAATCTATTTGACAGTTCCAAGTATAGTGGAAGCAGTCCAAATTTATGTGCTGGCTTTTGTGCTCGCTCCCATCAGCTTGAGTTCCAAGTAGAATCAATACTGTGGCACAAGCACTGTCACACTGAATTCTGCCCCAAGGCAGCAAATGCAGTCCTGTACAGTCTCCAATGACCCATTAAAGTTCACAACATAGAGACTAAAGAGCTGCCGAACATGTCGAGTGATCTAAAAATCTCCACAGGATGAATTAACATGGTGTGCACTGGACTGTGTGCATGCAGGTGCATGTTTCTGTGTGTGTATGCCTGTGTATTATCAGTGTATGCTGTGTTGTGTTTCAATGTGTCACAGAACACATTTTTATGTGTCTTGCGAGTATGTGTGTAAGAGTGTGTGCATGTGTGTGTGTGTGTGTGCATGTGCGTACAATGACCTTCAGTATGCACTTATTGTACGTCACTTTGGATAAAAGGATGTAATGTAATGTAATGCATGTGTGAGTATGTGCATGGGTGTGTACGTGTATGTGCATGTGTGTGTGTGTATGTGTGTTTGTGAGGTCCAACCAGAGCTCTGATTTCTGCATTACACCCAGCAGCTGAAGGCCAGTGCCAATGGCAGCCTATCGATCTGTGCCATTAACATTGACAGCCGCTCCCCCTAATCAACCTGCCAATATTGGACACCATCAGACCACGACCACACGTGACCCCGCCCCGTTGAGACAGCCAATATCTTCAGAGCACCGGCCCCACCCACCTTCTCAATATCCTCCAGGGTTTTGTAGTACTTGGCCTCTGTCTCGTGAATCTCCACCAGACAGCAGTTACGTTTGTCATCCTCTGTCATCCCCATTTTCTGTTTCACGGGTTCAAAGTAGAGACACGACCCAGGGAAATGAGAAGATTTGCACACCTTAGACCAACTCATACTCTCCGATACACATCAGTGGGCACTGTCCATGAGCGACGCTGACACACATAACAGAACACTCAGTACATAGTAAGACTGTGAAGCAATTAAAATTAGTGCTGATACAGCGTCCAAGCCCACGCCAGCACAGCTCCAAATAAGCTCCACCAAACATGCAACACGCTCGGCTAAATGCAATTCATTCATTATGAAGTAATTGCTATAATCAACTTGTAATTTCATACTTGTGGTTTCACATAATTGCTGGGTCAAGTTCCGTAATGCAAGTGATTAGGTGCTGTGCGGAGAGTGGTGACACAAAAACTAAAGTCCTGCTATTGCTTGCAGCCAGGCTCTGTTAAACATCTGTCCATTTATATCTTTGAACATCTGGGCTCTACACAGCCAGGCCAAGGAAAACCTGATGCATCTAAGCAAGTTAGTGAATGAGAGAGAGAGAGAAAAATAATTGCTTCATTACGGTATGTCTAAACAGACAACAGAAACATCGCAGATACTGGGTAGCTAATTGAACAGCTGCTATTGTTGCTTAAAGCGAGACTTCAGCTTTAAAAGACACAATTCTCACTGAAGAACAAGCACAATGGCCAGAGAGATGAGAAATACTAAGCCTGGGTACACTTTAACCACAGGCACAGTGCATGACAAAATAAACAGTGCTCATTTTCTCTATCCTGTTAGCAGCTTGGCACTCATGGAAATGAATGAAAAGTACATTGGCAACAACAACAGAACATGACACTCAATTCCATTATTCAAAGGTACAGTAATGACTAGAGGACGGCTCAGAACTTCAAGAGCTGCGGTCACGATAACGCAGCGTATCAAAAGCGCGGGATAGTGCCCGCGATGATGTGGACACATTTAACCAATCACTGTCGCGCTGAGACATCTAATTTCATTAACAAGGTGTAGAACGCACAGCTCAGAGAGGTGGTCCGACACCGACTCATTGCGGACACTTCAGTTTGAGGTTTGCTGGAAAAATGGGGTGACATGATAAAATGGCACGTAAAACTCCATCACTTACCTGCATATACCTGATCTGCAGCATAGAGAGATCAAAGCAACAGAGGTCAAAAGGCAATGCAGCACACACAGAACTGAGTTACTCAATTAGAAAAGGCTGTTGGGGGTTAGAGAAATTTCATTATATATCTGTATCTAATGATATATTATCGTCAAAACTACTACTAATAATAATAATAATGATAATGATAATAATAATCACCTGTAGATCTTTAATAATATTAAATCTTCATTATTTACTAATAGTCTGCAGATAAGATCAGTAGGCCTTTCTCACCATAGGCTGTCGAACCTCCACCTTGATGATGTCCTCATAGATGTCATCACCATCGTCCTCACACGGTACGCAGTCGTAGATGTCATCTTCTCCAACATCATGCTCGCTGGAGAAGAGATCACATGCATGAACAAACATTCTTTGGCGAAACACAAATACTTTAACAACAACGAGTCAGAGGAGAACTCTCTCTCTCTCTGTGATTAACTGAAGCCAGTCTTTACTGTTACAGAAGGTCACAAATCTCCATGATGATTCCCAAACATTATACCTTACATTAGGGCTGGGTGATATATCGCAACGATAATTATCGATTGCAATAACGGCCGTTACCATCATGTGGGGTATTGCCTTTCTTTTCTTCTTTTTTTCTTTAATTATCCCTGATGCGGTCGTAATCTAAACTTCAAAGCCCGCGTGAAATTCTTCCAGGAAAAAAACGTCATCACTGTCTACTGTCTGGGCGTTGCACCTTTCATGTGATTGACGAAAACATATCACATGATCACGTGGAAGCTGTACGACTAGCTGCTGATTGGCTGTGTTATCAACACTCAATAGATATCAGCGGTGATGTTTCTTTCCGGAAGCATTTTCATGTATCAAATGCAATAACGCCCGTCGCCACCGCGTGGGGCGCTGTTCTTTAAGTTTGGACGTGTACTGCAGTATATGGGGTATACTTAAAGAAAAAAAGACAAAAAGAAAGGCGCCGCATGTGGCGGGGACGAGCGTTATTGCAGTCAATAATTATCGATGCTGTATATCGCCCAGCCCTACCTAACATACAATCACCCTCACCCAATCAGAGGGCAGCTTTGCATACAATCACCCTCACCCAATCAGAGGGCAGCCATACATACAATCACCCTCATCCAATCAGAGGGCAGCCTTACATACAATCACCCTCATCCAATCAGAGGGCAGCCTTACATACAATCACCCTCACCCAATCAGAGGGCAGCTTTGCATACAATCACCCTCACCCAATCAGAAGGCAGCCATACATACAATCACCCTCATCCAATCAGAGGGCAGCCTTACATACAATCACCCTCATCCAATCAGAGGGCAGCCTTACATACAAACACCCTCACCCAATCAGAGGGCACCGACAATAATAATAAAAAAAAACATTTTCTTTTAAAGCCTGAGAGGACAGTGCAACACAGCTTAATGGGCACTTATTATTCGACACCCTCTATTCTTCCCCTTCTGCATAAAACAAATGGAAACAAAGTCTTTCCTTTCTTTAAAAAAGCCCAAAACCAATTACATCAGCCATTGACTTTCCAATCTAACTGAAAAAAAAAAAAATTCAGGAGATTTTGAGACGTTTTTTTTTTTAGTCGTGTCTTTGCTAGCTGATAGGAGGCAGATTTAGAGGCAGGGTTAGAACAGAAGACAATCCTGTGGGCAAATGGCGTCTGGGCTAATGTCATTCTCAGGCTCTCTGAGACATTTTTCAACGTGGAATAAATGCCCCCTTTATGTCTGAGTCCCTTGCTAGGGATTACTTGAGGTGAGACAGGAATAAAGGTGGAGGTCAATGCATCGGGATTATGAGTTTCTATCTTCCGTGTGTTCATGAATGGGCAGAAAAGGGGCTGGGTTTCTGTTTCAAATCCATGTGGCTGTCCACCTGGTTAAGGTATGCGCACAAATGTCTAGCTGTATAAATGGATAAGATGCAAAAACTCGACACACCTTAGTGTATACAAGTTAATACAAAATAACAAATAAACACAATTCATACAATATAAATTACTTTTTATGTTCATCCACTTCGTGTTTGAAACACTCCGATTATGAAATGCTCTAATATCTAATATTTTGGAGCATGGGGCTACTATCAGACGCTGCAATCCTTTAGTCACAGGCAACGCAAGTGACACAGAGAATAAATGGAATGCTATTAAAACAACGTGCACGTCAAAACTGGGATGAGACTTACGGATGGTCATATTTCAACATCACATTTTAAACATAAATATTCATGAGTCAAAATTTATGACGTATATATTGTGAAGCCCATGACACAATAAAAATTTCATACAATGAAACGGCAGCCTAAAGTTCTTATGTATTATGTTCAATATTTCACAATGCACAAAAATTGCCTTTAGAAGATTCAGTGTACAACAAACTGGAATACTTAAGGGCTATATTCAACTGAAGATGGGCAGAATTAATCAGGGCTTGGAGCAGACACTGAAACGGGCGTGTTTAAACCTATAAAAGGATGTAGAAGCGTTCGGCAGACAGAGCCACAGCTCTGAATGAGGAAAGAAAAAAGAACTTCCTTCTTTTCACGTCCTGTTTCTCCCAGCAGCCTTTGATGTGCTGTCCTTAATACGTCAGCACAAACTGCAATAATCCAGTTCTTTCACACCTTTCTCATCGTGCCCCCTCCCCCCCTCTGTTTGCTGTCATGCATATATGCACCGCTGCAGGGTTTCCAGTGCGTGGCATTTCATAATGGTCACAGTGGGTTTTGGGGTCAAATCCCAGTCATAGGGCCTGATTTACTTACACCTTTAGCAGACGCAAAAAACCAATAACACGACCAATTATTGGTCATGGTATTTGTTTTGCACCAATCATTGGTTGTTATTGGATTTCCGTGTGCTAAAAGGTTTCTCACATGTTAAAGGTCTTGGTAAATCAGGCGCATAGTCTATGGAAAGGCTGCTGTTCTGTGTTATGGTTGACAGATGCTCCCGCTGATCTCAAAGATTCCCAATAAACTGGTTAAAGTTAGACATGTGAAAAGCAACAGAAATGATATGTTTTACCATGGAAAGTCCCCTTTAAATGCAAACAGTCAGCATGTAAAACAAAGCACAAAGCACCTATACATCTGTATGGGTTTGTCTGCAGTGAGCGGTCTGTGGTTTGACACCCACACCTCAGGACGCGCGGTCGCTATAACTTCCTAACTCGCTCCGTGTCTCCAGCGGTCAGATCCTCATTTAACCGTGCGCCGACTCCTTCCCAATGTGTTACATTACCCGCTGAGCACAGAGTCAACTACTTAACTCCAGAGCAACCCCGATTCATTCGAACAGCAAGAAACGGCTGTGAAAACCAGGGGAAAAAGGACAGTTACTTTTAAAGTGGCCACCCTTTCAAGACTTTGTGCTGGAAACTGGAATCTGAAGCAGAGTGTTTCGTCGCAGGGGAGAGTTCAGACAATGCACCACAGATTAGTTAAGAAAATGTGACTGATTTTCTTCTCATTACCTTTTGGGGGTAAAATATTTTGTGGTCTCTTACGCCTGCTTTTGCCTTCAATTAACCTGTATGCATGCATGCTTACGTGCGTGTTATGACCCCCGGCTCAAAGGGGCCGCAACACAAATGATTTCAAACACAAACAAGGAACCGACAAAATGTTTTTATTAAAATCTCCCCCATTGTAGCGAGTCTCAGTGTTTACACAATTACTTCAGAGTATCAGGCGAGTACATCAAATAAAAGTACTCCGTAAAACACAACTAGCTTTTACAAGGGACAAAATACAACAGCAAAGTAGTCAAAAACTAACAAGCGAATATGCTCACACAAAGCAAAGTCAAAACGTCTTCCAAATGGGGAATCACGCAGAAGCACAATCGGCAAACGCGCACCCCTACAGCATGGTAACACAGCCACGACAAACTCCAAAAAAGTAAGCGCTGCATACTACCTAAAACAAACACCACAATGCTACTTTAAAATGCGGTTCAGCACGGCAGCAAGCTGGCAACGTGCATGAAGTTATACCAGAGATACAAACTGAAATACAAACTGACTTCAAGCAAGAGAACGCTGAAAATACACATGCTCTCTGGAAATTCACAACAGGTGTCTGCAATCTCCAATCAAGACTCAGGTGAGCCGAAGGAAACTCATTAGCGTACAAGAAATTTAAAGGGCCGCACTCACAAGGTAGCACAGCGTGCATGCGTGCGTGTGTGGTTTCTTTGCATGAAAAATAAACATTGTATCTGTATACAGACATTGCGTGCATGGTATGTGTGTATGTGTGTATGTTTGTGTGTATGTGTGCGTGTGAGGTTGTGTATGTGTATGTGTATGCATGTTTGTGTGTGTGTGTGGTTTATGCAGGGATATAAAAGCCTGTAGGCCAGGGGTAGGGAACCCTGGTCCTGGAGAGCCGCAGGGTCTGCTGGTTTTAGTTGTTACTCGCCACTTAATTGATCAATTAAAGCAGTTGATTACACAGTTAACACACCTCACCTCACCTGGTTTCTTTGGTCTAAGTAGTTGCTGTATTTAAGGTGAAAACAAAAACCAGCAGACCCTGCGGCTCTCCAGGACCAGGGTTCCCTACCCCTTCTGTAGGCAATGCACCCGGTACTGTGATGTTTTTTGACGAGGGGAATCAGTTGTGTTATTACCTGAATACCCTCACTGTGCTAAGCGGGGGTTAAACGCGGCCACCCTACCCAGTCTCAATCACTGTCATTCTGATCCTGCCAGCAGTGCCCCCCCCCCCCCACACATTTTGTCTCCACTCTGAGTTGTCTGACAGAATCACATCAGGGCCTAGTGAGTGAATGGACACTGCCCCGCAAATGAACCCAGTGGCTCCCTCAGGCCATAGGCGGTCCCTGTGCCTAGACAGCTACCAGTCTGCCCCCTCTATCCCTCCAAATAAATATGTAGGCCACTTCTCCAAATGATATCAGCTGCCGGAAGTTGCTGCTCACAGCTGTGCTACAGACAACAATCCGACCAGTTTGTTGTCTCTGAAAGGGGAGACGAGGGCAAGATGCATGGAAAATCACTGAGCCACAGTGAGAAACACAGTGAATAACACAGTGAGCCACAGTGAGAAACACACTGAGCCATAGTGAATAACACACTGAGCCACAGTGAGAAACACAGTGAATAACACAGTGAGCCACAGTGAGAAACACACTGAGCCATAGTGAATAACACACTGAGCCACAGTGAGAAACACAGTGAATAACACAGTGAGCCACAGTGAGAAACACACTGAGCCATAGTGAATAACACACTGAGCCACAGTGAGAAACACAGTGAATAACACAGTGAGCCACAGTGAGAAACACACTGAGCCATAGTGAATAACGCACTGAGCCACAGTGAGAAACACAGTGAATAACACAGTGAGCCACAGTGAGAAACACACTGAGCCATAGTGAATAACACACTGAGCCACAGTGAGAAACACAGTGAATAACACAGTAAGCCACAGTGAGAAACACACTGAGCCATAGTGAATAACGCACTGAGCCACAGTGAGAAACACAGTGAATAACACAGTGAGCCACAGTGAGAAACACACTGAGCCATAGTGAATAACGCACTGAGCCACAGTGAATAACACAGTGAGCCACAGTGAGAAACACACTGAGCCATAGTGAATAACGCACTGAGCCACAGTGAGAAACACAGTGAATAACACAGTAAGCCACAGTGAGAAACACACTGAGCCATAGTGAATAATACTCTGAGTCACAGTGAGTAACAATGTATTTCTCACAACAGCACAAGAACATTTCCAAGCCAATCTCTTTGGGACGAGCAGCACGTCTCGCTGGGATCAAAGGGTTTACAGCGCAGTTTTGTTTTGTGTTGTTTTGTTTCCGCCAGGGCAGTGGCGTTCCTCTGAGACCAGTGGGCTTGTCAGGCCCACAACATTTATCTCAGACAAACCACATTTTCAGGGCAGCGTAATTTCCATCTCATCGGTTTGTGCATTGAAGAGAAAGTGGGAAAGCGGTCCCAGTGGAGACAGTGCTCAGTCTGCGCTGACAGCCCCTAGGCACAGCATAGCACCTGACGCAGGATTTTAATAACCACCTGAGAAAATCAACCCCATTTCTCCTCCACGCTCAGCTGAAGCCTTGATGTGGCCGTGGCTCAGATTGTGAGCTGCCACTGGAACCCACCCTAAGAACAGCGGCAAGGAAAAGCTGCTAAATCTTACTGCCGTTTAGTAAGGCTCAGGAAGCAGGGCAGCCAGATCTGTTAACAGATTGCAAAACCACACCGTCTCCATCCGGCAAGCAGCTTGCATGAACAAACGTCAGAATGGTAGACTGGCCCAGCGGAATATGTTTCCTATAGTTCCACCTGCTGGCCTTGTTCTGTGGGGGTATACTTACAGTACCAGTCAAAAGTTTGGACACACCTACTCATAGAAGGTTTTTTTCCGTTATTTTTACTGTTTTCCACATTTTGGAATAGTAAAGACATCAAAAATATGAGATAACACAAATTAAATTATGCAAAAACCAAAAAAGGGTTTAACAAATTTTAAAAAGTCTTATATTTTAGATTCTTCAAAGTAGCCACCCTTTGCCTTGATAACGGCTTTGCACATTCTTGCCATTCTCTCAAACAACTTCTGTGGTAAACAGGTATTCCACAGGTAAAAAGGTGATGCCATCATGACTGTATAAAATGATATCAAAAGACTCCTGATATCTTATTTCCAGGTACTCTTAGAAGCGATACTATAACCTCTGCATTTGAATGGATCTTTATGGGAATTGGGGGGTGGGACTAGATTTAGCTTTAAATTACACTGGAACAGTGTGGAACACATGGTTGGCTAAATGGATCTAAGTCATCAAGGGTCTGACGTATCAAACAAGCCTTAAACCATCACTCTGCTGCCAGAAATACAGTAGATATGGATGGATAACTTAAAGGGTTTCTTCTCCTGACTTATTTTTCCATAGAGTTCAATAGGAAAATTTGTCAGGAGAAACAACCCTTCAAGTTATCCATCCATATCTACTGTATTTCTGGCAGCAGAGTGATGGTTTAAGGCTTGTTTGATTCCCATAGAGATCCATTCAAATGCAGAGGTTATAGTATCGCTTCTAAGAGTACCTGGAAATAAGATATCAGGAGTCTTTTGATATCCTTTTATACAGTCATGATGGCATCACCTTTTTACCTGTGGAATACCTGTTTACCACAGAAGTTGTTTGAGAGAATGGCAAGAATGTGCAAAGCCGTTATCAAGGCAAAGGGTGGCTACTTTGAAGAATCTAAAATATAAGACTTTTAAAAATTTGTTTAACCCTTTTTTGGTTTTTGCATAATTTAATTTGTGTTATCTCATAGTCTTGATGTCTTTACTATTCCAAAATGTGGAAAACAGTAAAAATAATGGAAAAAAACCTTCTATGAGTAGGTGTGTCCAAACCTTTGACTGGTACTGTATGTGTTATGCTGCCCTTGTTCTGTGGGGTATATAGAGTGGACAAAATATCGGAAACACCAGAAACGAAAAAAAACAGTTTTTCATAAAACATAAAACAGCTGCTATATGTTTGCTCCCATTTCTCTTACCTATATTTCCTGCACTGGCATGCCATGTATACATTTTAGTTTCTGTCTTGTTTTTTTATTAGCTTGATAATGAATCATAATTAGCCATTAATCATATTATTATCAAATAATACTAATTTGTCAATTAAATGCTGCTTTTGTGACAGTAATAAGTGAGAACATGTTAGAGCTAATGTAGGACAAAAACTGAAAGCATTTTGGTCCAGGACAACCGGAGATGTGCACCTCTGCACAGCTGTGGGGAGTGAACACCTCTGCTCAAAGTGAAGTGAACAGCTGAATAAAATAGAATATCTTTGAAACTGGTCTAGAATCCAACACTTGCACATAACATGAGTCATAAATATGGCCCAATTGTTAATTATTCCTTTTCAGTTAAGTTTTTCACTAATGTAATCACATTCCACTGTACTACATAGAGGAGATCAACTCCAGTTGTTGTGGACCAAAATGTTTCTTCTTAAACATTTGTTGAAGTGTAATCACTTATTACTTATATAACAGCGACATGTCATTTAAGATTTATTACCATTACATAAAAAATATGACTAACAGGCAATTATGGTTGATTGGCATAATTATAAAGAAAAACAAGTCATCATATAAAATGTACGCATGGCACAAGATTCACAAAACAGCATAGATAATCAGGTTAGGAACAGAGGTTGAGGTTTTGCATAGAAAACATTTGGCAGCTGTTTTTTGTTTTCTGGAAAACTGGTGTTTCCGATATTTTGTACATTATGCATTATCATCAACTTTACTCATAACAAACACATTACAAAAAGAAGTGATATCTCAACACAAAATGTTTGAGCCCGTTTGACGGTAAAGCCCCACAGAAAGCAGTGTGGAGCAGATTTATCGTGCGATTACACCGCCTCCATTCATTTTCAATGAGAGGCGATTCCTCGTGTCTGTAAAGCATGTTGGGATTGCTTATGATGCGAGGCGTCCAAACGAGACGGGGAACGTGGCGCAATAAGCAATCAGATTAAAGATTGTGTGAGGCGAGAGCGATGGCGTGCAATTTCACCACTTTCTGTGGGGCTTTGCCATATATCTAGAAAGTTGCAATGTAAAACTTGTAAATTTTGGAAAATTAACTTGACAACCAAGCATAAGCCTTTCTGGACTGTAATTTGTCCTCAGCTGTTTACAGCATTCATTTAAATGATGCCTTCTTCATCACTTAAGTGAATGTTGCAATTTGTGTGATTTGACACAATTTGTGTGATGTGAAGCAAAGTTTGAATGTCCACATTCTGTTCAGATGGTAAGATGAAAAAACACAGGGCCAAGTTACATTAAATAATTTAGGAAACATTGGGTAGCATTGCTTTGGAATAGAACTTGTTTAATTTGTGTGAGCTAAGACAGCTAGTATTGTTTGTTGTAACTTGGCTTCATTTTGATATCAATACTTTTAATGGCAGACCTAGACTTTGTTAGTTTTGTTATAGACATTTTTTGTTGAGATACACACTACATGGCCAAAAGTATCCGGAGACCCCTTGGTCTGGGGCTGTTTTTCATGGTTCGGTCGAGGCACCTTAGTTCCAGTGAAGGAAAATCTTAACGCAACATCATACAATGACATTCCAGGCGATTCTGTGCTTCCAACTTGGGGAAAATCCAAGTTTGGGGAAGGTCTTTTCTTGTTTCAGCATGACAATGCCCCTGTGCAAAAATCTAGGTCCATACAGATATGTTTTGTCGAGATCAGTGTGGAAGAACTCAGAGCCCTGTCCCCAACCCCGTTGTACACCTTTGGGATCAAATGGAAAGCTTACTGCAAGCCAGGCCTAATCGCCCAACCTCACTAATGCTCTTGTGGATGAATGGAAGCAAATTCCCACAGCAATGTTCCAACATCTAGTGGAAGGCTTTCCCACAAGAGTGGAGGGTGCAAATGGATGGTGATATATGTGTTCTGCTGGCCTTGTTCTGTGGGGTATATATGTGTTCAGCAGGCCTTGTTCTGTTGGGGTATATACAGTATGTGTTCTGCTGGCCTTGTTCTGTGGGGGTATATATGTGTTCTGCTGGCCTTGTTCTGTGGTGATATACATGTGTTCTGCTGGCCTTGTCCTTTGGGTATATATTTGTTCTGCTGGCCTGTGGGGTATATACAGTTGAAGTCGGAAGTACATATACTTAGGTTGAAGTCATTAAAACTCATTTTTAACCACTCCACAGATTTCATGTTTGCAAACTATAGTGTTGGAAAGTCAGTTAGGACATCTACTTTGTACATGACGCAAGTAATTTTTCCAACAATTGTTTACAGACAGATTATTTTTACTTTTAATTCACAATATCACAATTTCAGTGGGTCAGAAGTTTACATACACTAAGTTGACTGTGCCTTTACACAGCTTGAAAAATTCCAGAAAATTATGTCATGGCTTTAGAAACTTCTGAAAATTGTGGACCTCCACAAGTCTGGTTCATCCTTGGGATGAAATTTCCAATTTCCAAACACCTGAAGGTACCACGTTCGTCTGTACAAATAATAGTACGCAAGTATAAACACCATGGGACCACGCAGCCATCATACCGCACAGGAAGGAGATACGTTTTGTCTCCTAGAGATGAACGTGTTTTGGTGCAAAAAGTGAAAATCAATCCCAGAACAACAGCAAAGGACCTTGTGAAGATGCTGGAGGGAACAGGTACAAAAGTATCTATATCCACAGTAAAACTAGTCCTATATCGATATAACCTGAAAGGCTGCTGAACAAGGAAGAAGCCACTACTCCAAAACCGCCATAAAAAAGACAGACTACAGTTTGCAACTGCACATGGGTACAAAGATCTTACTTTTTGGAGAAATGTCCTCTGGTCTGATGAAACAAAAATTGAACTGTTTGGCCATAATGACCATTGTTATGTTTAGAGGAAAAAGAGTGAGGCTTGCAAGCCGAAGAACACCATCCCAACCGGGAAGCACGGGGGTGGCAGCATCATGTTGTGGTGGTCCTTTGCTGCAGGAGGGACTGGTGCACTTCATAAAATAGGGAGGAAGGACAATTATGTGTATATATTGAAGCAACATCAAAAGAAATCAGCCAGGAAGTTAAAGCTTGGTCGCAAATGGCTCTTCCAAATGGACAATGACCCAAAGCAGACTTCCAAAGTTGTGGCAAAATGGCTTAAGAACAACAAAGTCAAGGTATTGGAGTGGCCATCACAAAGTCCTGACCTCAATCCAATTAAAAATTTGTGGACAGAACTGAAAAAGCGTGTGCGAGCAAGGAGGCCTACAAACCGTTACACCAGTTCAGGAGGAATGGGCCAAAATTCCAGCAACTTATTGTGAGAAGCTTGTGGAAGGCTACCCGAAACGTTTCACCCAAGTTAAACAATTTAAAGGCAATGCTACCAAATACTAACAAAGTGTATGTAAACTTCTTACCCACTGGGAATGTGATGAAAGAAATAAAAGGTGAAATAAATCATTCTCTCTACTATTATTTTGACATTTCACATTCTTAAAATAAAAAGTTGTGATCCTAACTGACCTAAGACAGGGAATGTTTACTAGGATTAAATGTCAGTAATTGTGAAAAACTGAGTTTAAATGGATTCAGCTACAGTGTATATAAACTTTCAACTTCAACTGTATGTGTTCAGCAGGCCTTGTTCTGTTGGGGTATATACAGTATGTGTTCTGCTGGCCTTGTTCTGTGGGGTATATATGTGATATAATAATTTTTTTCCAGTATGTAAACCTCCGACTTCAACTGTATGTGTTCAGCAGAAAATTATACGGTTTAGAAATTATAGAACCTTTTGTACATAGCCCCTCCCCATTTTTGGGCATCAAACAATATTGGACAGTTTAACATAATGTAGAATAAAGTAATCATTTTAAATATTTTGTTGCATATCCTTTGCATGCCATGACTTCCTGATGTCTGTGACCCAACAACATGAAAAGACTCTTGATATCTTATTTTCATTGTATACTATCAAACTCAAAGTGCTAGAGTACAGAACCAAAATAACAAAAAATGTGTCACTGTCCAATGAATTATGGAATGTTTTCTGGTGGCCTTGTTCTGTGGGGGCATATGTGTTCTGCTTGTCTTGTTCTATTGGGGTATATACAGTATGTTTTCTGCTGGCCTTGTTCTGTGGGGCTATATGTGTTCTGCTGGCCTTGTTCTGTGGGGTATATGTGTTCTGCTGGCCTTGTTCAGTGGGGGTATACATGTTCTGCTGGCCTTGTTCTGTGGGGGTATATGTGTTCTGCTGGCCTTGTTCTGTGGGGGTATATGTGTTCTGCTGGCCTTGTTCTGTGGGGGTATATGTGTTCTGCAGGCGACAGCCACTTTGAGCATGAAAGCCAAAAAGAGCTCCTGAAACATCTGTGCTGGATCTTTCCCTGATTTTCCCTGGGAGACTCTGCCCAATGGCTCCATTTCATGCTTTGTCAACTCCTCAATGGAGGTTTTAAATATGGAAGTAGAGGACTTTGCAGGGAGCTCACATTATGGCCCCAAAGGGAGGGAATAAGCCATTAGTCTGGGAGATTATCCTTAACAGATACAACTGCAGGTGAAAACGCATACAAGAACACACACACACACACACACACACACACACCTTATGTTCTTATGTCACAGAAAATCTTCAGTTCTGTCACATACAAAGGGCATGTGATCATATGAAAGGCATTTCTGCTCCAATTAACTTTGATATGATATTTTAATTACATATATGAAAATTATACCCTCAAGATCAGCTGATCTAACCCTAGGGAGGTCGAACGTTCTGCCCGCAATGTAATCACAATGGGCATTCCACACACAAAACAAAAAACAAAATTAACGTCTGGGCTCATTTCAACATGTCAATATTGCGAATGGGTGTTTTTTTAAATTAACATGAAAAGGGAACATGCACCTTATAGATTCCGAATCCAAAAACTGAGAATTCTGATAACCAGTGCCAGCTAAAGTCGCTAGCTGCTATGTTTTTCTCTGGACCATATCGCCGGTAAACTCCATATGAACAACGACATTTTTACATGTAGACCTTCATCAAAATCTCGTCTACAGTATGGTATAAAGCATTTTAATATTACGAATGGGTGTTTTTTTTAATTAACATGAAAAGGGAACATGCACCTTATAGATTCCGAATCCAAAAACTGAGAATTCTGATAACCAGTGCCAGCTAAAGTCGCTAGCTGCTATGTTTTTCTCTGGACCATATCGCCGGTAAACTCCATATGAACAACGACATTTTTACATGTAGATCTTCATCAAAATCTCGTCTACAGTATGGTATAAAGCATTTTAATATTGCGAATGGGTGTTTTTTAAATTATTAACATGAAAAAGGAACATGGGTCAGACCCAGACGCATTAAGTAGGCTAATCAATGTTACTGTTGCGAATACAGTGGAATTCTGAAGCCGCGGGACGTTTGGCAAGTATGGTGTTTTGGGAGTACATATTTAATTAAATACAACACGCCATAACAATATATGTGAGTAAATGTGTAGAGTATATTAGTTTCCCTGTACGAATACCACAAAATATCGGTTCTTGTTGTTGAAAAAATAAGGATAACGGTATCCTAAAAGCAGCAGAGATGATGATGTGTTTCAGTCCAACGAGAGTGATTACACGGAAGTGAAACGGGCTAATTTAAAAAATAATTTTAAAGCGAACAAACGTCCTTTTTCTGACAAGCTAGCAATTTATATATTGTTATTTGATTATATTGTAGCATTTAGGACAATATACATGAAAAATAAGCTGGCAAAATATGTTTTCTGAAAAATCACGAAAACGGGTTTGACCTCCCTACGAAATGCACCTATGCAGAGAAAGTCTAACAATGTAGGCTTCACAAACTGTCTTCTTTCAACAATCCCATTATATGGCCTACAGCCATTGAACAAGGTTAAAATGTGCACATTGCTTTTAAACAGTTACTGAAAAAATTCAGATGTTCTTGCCATATGCTAGAGGGGCACTTTCTAGACTGCTGCCCTGACCACTACACGGTAAAATGATCAGTGTTAATTTAACTCTAACAGAGTTAATTTGAGTCCAAAAGGGATCAATTACACTCTACCAGAGTAAACTGTACTCTACCAGAGTAAGAATACTCCATCAGAGAACTCTCAGATGTACAGTCAGAGTTGATTTAACACTGCCCACTTTACTGTGCATCCTACATTGCAGCTCTGGACCAATAGCCTAAATGGCCAATGCAGTGTAACCTATGTAGATTCCTGCAGGAACCCCAGAGGGGCGGGGTCTCAATCCCCAGGATGTCCCCCAGTCTGGCCCTTATCCTGCAGGCTAATTTTTCCAGAAAAGCACAGCTGGTGCTGATAACACTGCAAGGCATAGCTGGTGTTGATAACACTGCAAGGTACAACTGGAGCTGATGACACTGTAAGCACAGCTGCACCTAATAACACTGCATGGTACAGCTGGTGCTGATAACACTGCAAGGCACAGCTGGTGTTGATAACACTGCAAGGTACAGCTGGAGCTGATAACACTGCAAAGCACAGCTGGTGTTGATAACACTGCAAGGTACAACTGGAGCTGATAACACTGTAAGCACAGCTGCACCTAATAACACTGCATGGTACAGCTGGTGCTGATAACACTGCAAGGCACAGCTGGTGTTGATAACACTGCAAGGTACAGCTGGAGTTGATAACACAGAAAGGCACAGCTGGTGCTGATAACACTGAAAGGCACAGCTGGTGCTGATAACACTACAAGGCACAGCTGGTGCTGATAACACTACAAGGCACAGTTGGTGCTGATAACACTGCAAGGCACAGCTGGTGCTGATAACACTGCAAGGCACAGCTGGTGCTGATAACACTACAAGGTACAGCTGGAGCTGATAACACTGCAAGGCACAGCTGGTGCTGATAACACTGTAAAGCATAGCTGGTGCTGATAACACTGCAAGGTACAGCTGGTGCTGTCCCTATGGAAAAAGAATATGCTGCAGTATATTGTAAATATATCAAAATTATCTTCACAATATATTTAAAATATACTGCAGTATATTACATTTCCATATGGGTGATAACACTGCAAGGTACAGCTGATGCTTATAACACTGCAAGGCACAGCTGGTGCTGATAACACTGTAAAGCACAGCTGGTGCTGATAACACTGCAAGGTACAGCTGGTGCTGATAACACTGCAAGGCACAGCTGGTGCCGATAACACTGCAAAGCACAGCTGCACAATGACACCAGCAGTCAGATTTTACACGATAACACCCGCTGCGCTCAGTGATAACACTTCAGGTTTGAGTGCAGTCACGTGATTACATTACATTACATTTATTTGGCAGTGAGATCAGTGAGAACGCTTTAAGTTTGAGTGCGGTCATGCACTCAGGGAAAATGAGTCAGGTTTGAGTGCGGTCATGCACTCAGTGAGAATGCTTCAGGTTTGAGTGTGGTCATGTGATCAGTGAGAACGCTTCAGGTTTGAGTGCGGTCATGTGATCAGCTCCTCCTCAGAAAGAAGACCGTGTAGCTTTAGCTTGCTAGCTTCTCAAATTAGCGTCATCTGCTGTGAGTGTGGCTTTCATTGCTCAGGCTTTGTAGACACTGCAGGAGGGTAATTTATTCAGACGGCAGCAGGGAGATAGGGGTTGTCATTCATGAGGATGGTTTTTGCACTCGCAGTGATAAATGGCACCTATCTGGTCGGAACACCTAATTATTTTACATTAATCAGACAGAATGGGCTCTGTCATAGCCGCCTCCCTCTCTCTCTCACTCTCTCTGTAGCTTTCTCCCCTCCTCTCTCCCTATCTTTTCCCCTCAATATCTCACTTGCTTTCACTCTCTCCCTCTCTTAATCTCTGCCCCTCACTTTCTTTTTCTCTCTCCCTGCCTCTCTCCCTCTCTCTCTCTCTCTCGCTCCCCGCACAACAGCGCCGATCAGCCGCCCAGCACCCCATTCTCGTGTCACTATGGAAACCTCGAAGTGACTCGAAGTGGGCGTACGTGCGAGTAAGGTGACGCAGGTGGCTGGGGATGGAGCACGACCACCTTGCTAAGGAACGGGCACAACGGCATGGAGCCATGGCGCTCTACGGCACATTCCTTCCCGGTTTTGGCTGAAACGTTCCAAATTTCTGCTAAAATGGCTGAACCACGGTACTCAGGTGCTTCAGAACATTTGCTTCAACAGTTTCAGAAAGTGAGATTTTCAATGCCATGGAAACAGTTGCTTATTTTTTGTTACAGTTGGTGGTGTGACTCACTCTGCAAGCTCCTCCAGACTACGATACACGTCGTCTTCGTTTACCGCCGTGTCCTCCGACGGGAACGACCTGAAATGCACGGAAAAACAGAGATATTTATTTCACATGGAGACAGTTCCCTGAAACACATCACCTGTGTGTATAATACTGCACTGCCTTAATTATTCCCCCCTCTCTACCTCAGCTGATGTGTGGTGAGCATTCTGGCACAAAATGGCCGCCTACCATGGCTCAGATGAAGGTTATATATGAGCTGTTTCCCCCATCATGGCCAAGCACTTTGAGACCACCACAGACTCCAAACAAGTGAAATCCATTTATTATTATTATTATTATTATTATTATTATTATTGTCATTGTTATTATTATCATTAAATACTACATATGGTCCAAACAAACTCCTAAATAAATGAATATAAAGGCAACAAATGCAGTTTTTGAACATAGGAATGACAGCGAGATCCGTTGCGATCTAGTTGTTGTGTCTGTTGTCAAAACGAGCACTCCAACATGCGAGCGCAACATGCACTCTTCCACAGGACAGTGGTAAAGCACAGCCACTCCCAGGCCTCTCTCTGGGTTTAATTAAATTAGAGGCCGCATGGAAAACGACCCCGGACTCGCACATGGGGGCTTGCTCTGTTAATGGGCACCTTGGGCTCTTTCAGGAAATAATCATTTGAGCGGATGACCTCACAGGTATATACCCAAGCATCTGACTGGAGCTTCAGTTTCTTTTGAAGTTTAAACTCCAGGGAATATGTGCACTTTGATGCACAGAGAGAACACCAATGGCCAAACTCATAAAACTAAGATCAACAAAGATGTTTTCTGTAATCTCAATGTGTGCATCTAAAAATGGACCCGAGGTAAAATGGGTGCAACTAAGTAAAGTTTGATTCAGTGCCCCACCCCCACACAAAACAGTTCTGCATGTGTAAACCCCATTGCACAATAACCTGAGAACATACGGCTAAATGCTGCTCTTTATGCAGAAGGTAAAAGCGCCCGGTAGACGTCCTGAGTCTGGTGTTCAGTGCTGTGCAGGAAGCCAAGGTAAACACAAATGGGGGTAGTCTCCTTAGCGACCTGGGTTAATGATGGCTGGTATGGTGGTATACCTTCCTCACTCCAATCTGCCAGGCCTGATCTGATGGAAGAGCGGCAGTCCCTCTCCAAGCGGAATGCCAGCTTTTTCCTGCCATGGGCTGAGGAACGTGGAGCCGGATATGTAAAGCAGCGTGATTAAACGATGCGCTCGATAACGCTCGTACAGTGTTGCAGGGCTAAATCAGGTGGATCAAATTGGATTTGGATTTTCTATTGCCTTTTTCAGAGATTTGGAAATGTGCTCTGAATATCTGAGGCCTTGATGTGGGAGTTCATCCATTATGTAACCCGCTTATTCCTGGTCAGGGTCACGGGGGTGGGGGGGCTGGAGCCTATCCCAGCATGCATTGGGGGAGAGGCAGGAATACACCCCACACAGGTCGCCAATCCGTCACAGGGCACACACACCATACTTTATGCGTCCCCACTTAGCCTAACCTGCATGTCTTTGGACTGTGGGAAGAAACCTACGCGGACACAGGGAGAACATGCAAACTCCACACAAAAAGGCCCTTGGCTGCGATTCAAACTCAGTACCTTCTTGCTATCACACAAAAAATGTTCCACACATCATACAATGTTACACATCCTATATCTTCACTGCAAACTGATTGCTTCTGGCAGAAAAGCGCTGACAGGAAACACCTGAAAAAGACACAGGTGCTCGAAAAAATGCTTGAGCTTGAGAATTAGCTTGAGAAAAATAGTACACTGTTAGGCTAGTCCATGACATGTATGTAAGGCAATAGCTAGGCTACTGCAATCTTACCAAAGGTTGCCACAAGCGTTGCCCCTCAGTTCTACACTTAGAGGACGATTTACTAAAGGTTTGCTAAAGGTGTATAAATTACATGTAAAACTGTTACCACCTGCAAAAAATGGTCCGAGGTGATCAACGAAGGAGGTGCAAAGAGGACTGAGCCTGAATGAATATACAAAATTGGGTGTCCCTACGTTATTTCGCAAAATAGTGGGAGGACGTGCGAATAGAATACAAATAGAAAGGAAGTTTGGGAAAGGTATTTGTGCGTGCATTTTTTATTCTTTTCATTTGTTTCTGTTTTTTTCCCCATTTTTCTCCCAATTTGGTAGCCAATTGAACCCCTATTCTAATTCAATTCCCCCCGTGTAGCAACCGCTAGAGAATCGCCGCTATACAACTCTGTCAGCCGGTAGTAGGAAGGAGGGCGCCACGTCCTCTGCAGTGGTGTCCTCTCTTCCTCACTTTAATACCATAAGCCTGGTTTGAACTCCTCGAGCTCCTGACCGTGATTCAACTTGCCCAGGCCGTTCTGTGCGCAGCTGACACAGGAACTGTTTGACCCTTGACCCCTACACAACTCATGAGCCCTTGGATCTGACCTTTATATGGGGGAAACCTGGGTTATGCTCATGCAAATATCACACAATTAATATGTGTGTTTCCTTTACATACATATGACCCATTTAAATCAGAACCCACATTTATTACATTTTCCAGGCTATTTATAATTTACTGCCATTCTTGTCATGGGCCATTCAGTTGAATTCAGTTGAAAGGAACATAATTTAAGTTGAATAATTTAAATAAGGCATGGCATGCCTTATTTATGCATATAAATATAGGAATGTTAATAGGAATCCATCATTTATCCGGTCAGCATAGCAACCATCTTTCAGAGTTCAATGTATGTGTGGAAAGGAGGTGCACTAGAGCAGGGTCCTGTGCCTCACCCCAGTTGTTTCATGAAATATCTAGTTGTATAACTGGGTATGTATGAGCTACACAGATGCTCTCGTTTGTCTTTATGGTGTCTGCTGAACATAGGTAATGGAGTACTGCACACTTGGCTAATGGGTTAGCACACAGCACAATGTACTGCACACCTGGCTAATGGGTTAGCGCACAGAACAATATACTGCACACCTGACTAATGGGTTAGCACACAGGGCTATGCACTGCAAGCCTAGCTAATGGTTTAGCGCACAGTGCAATTTACTGCACACCTGGCTAATGAGTTAGGGCAGAGCGCAATGTACTGCAAGCCTGGCTAATGGGTTAGCGCACAGCTCAATATAGTGCACGCCTGGCCAATGGGTTAGTGCACAGTGAAATGTACTGCATGTCTGCTAATGGGTTAGCACACAGGGCAATGTACTGCATGTCTGCTAATGGGTTAGCACACAGGGCAATGTACTGCATGTCTGCTAATGGGTTAGCGCACAGTGCAATGTACTGCAAGCCTGGCTAATGGGCGAGTGCACAGCGCAATGTACTGCCTGTCTGCTAATGGGTTAGCACACAGGGCAATGTACTGCATGTCTGCTAATGGGTTAGCGCACAGGGCAATGTACTGCATGTCTGCTAATGGGTTAGCGCACAGGGCAATGTACTGTATGCCTGGCTAATGGGTTAGCGCACAGCGCAATGTACTGCACACCTGACTAATGGGTTAGTGCACAGCGCAATGTACTGCACACCTGACTAATGGGTTAGCGCACAGCGCAATGTACTGCACACCTGACTAATGGGTTAGCGCACAGCGCAATGTACTGCACACCTGACTAATGGGTCAGTGCACAGTGCAATGTACTGCAAGCCTGGCTAATGGGTCAGTGCACAGTGCAATGTACTGCAAGCCTGGCTAATGAGTTAGTGCACAGTGCAATGTACTGCAAGCCTGGCTAATGGGTTAGTGCACAGCGCAATGTACTGCATGTCTGCTAATGGGTTAGCGCACAGGGCAATGTACTGCATGTCTGCTAATGGGTTAGCGCACAGGGCAATGTACTGCATGTCTGCTAATGGGTAGCGCACAGGGCAATGCACTGCATGTCTGCTAATGGGTTAGCGCACAGGGCAATGTACTGCATGTCTGCTAATGGGTTAGAGCACAGGGCAATGTACTGCATGTCTGCTAATGGGTTAGCGCACAGGGCAACATACTGCATGTCTGCTAATGGGTTAGCGCACAGGGCAATGTACTGCATGTCTGCTAATGGGTTAGCACACAGCGCAATGTACTGCAAGCCTGGCTAATGGGTTAGCGCACAGGGCAATGTACTGCATGTCTGCTAATGGGTTAGCACACAGTGCAATGTACTGCAAGCCTGGCTAATGGGCGAGTGCACAGCGCAATGTACTGCATGTCTGCTAATGGGTTAGCGCACAGGGCAATGTACTGTATGCCTGACTAATGGGTTAGCGCACAGCGCAATGTACGGCAAGCCTGACTACTGGGTTAGCACACAGCGCACAAACCGCCATAACGTGCTCAAAGGCTGTTTCACTCCTTCAGGGAAACGGATATTGACATTTTTAATTCATTGCAAACCGCGGTGATGAATGTGGGTTTTAATCAACACCAAACACATTACTTTACTGCGCGAAACAAACGAACCAATTATGCAGACACATCACCCCACGCATGCTGATGTTCTTGCTCTGCTGGCTTCCAAGAAAGAGACAAACCGCTGAAAGGGAAAATAAGTGTGCTATCGGCTCAAACAGCCTTATGAGGACAATATTTGGTGCAGTAAATCTGACTAATTGCTCTGAATCACAGAGGAGGCAGAGATGAAAGCCTTCAAAGCCCAGTTACCTCCGCGATACCTGCTCCTAAATCAAAGAGACTTTCACAAACAGGTGTAAACCTTCAGACTCTGAAAGAACACAGGGGAGCAGGAGGTTGAGGAGGGAGGAGGGGAAATGAAGGACACAGACGAGGGGTGGGTAGCTGGTTGGCCGAGACGAGCTCACAGTTACATTTGAAACAACCCGCTCCTCTATCTAGACTCTCCTCGGCCCGCCACTGATCTCAGATCAGCACTCAGCATCTCAGTTGAAGTCTTCACCCAAGATGTCCATCACTATAAATAAACCACATGGTCAGCTCTTCCACCTCCATATGCCTCCTTATTCTGCATGGAAACTGAAGATTTAGGATTTGTCTGCAGTGCAAGACTAGCTCTGGATGCTTTGTCATGAATATTCATAACGGTACAACAAAGTAGTACACTTCAGCGACACCAAAACAAAGTGTGGGCAGTGACAGAGACAGAACTTTCAAAGTTTAGAAAGCGGTGTAGAACATCTCTTGACAAAGTATCGACTTCCTGTGGCAACAACACCTTCCGCCCACAACCCTCCTGTCAATGGCCAACAACTGCTTGAAACTGCTCAGAGATGTCTGGATACCATAGAAACCACAAACTGTGCATGAGTGTGGGAGTCCATGCTAGTCAGAGGCAGAAACTGTGCTGTTTCAGGTAGTAGGATGGCTGATCTCAGTAGAGACTGGTTACTGCCTGAATCAGCATCCCATCCAAACTACACGCTTCTCTCTTATCTCCACTATCATCCTGTAACTCATTCTGTGGAATCACCAGATACTGAGTTAGGTCTGTATTTCTTAACACTAATATCTCAATAAGCTGAAATATGAATAATGCTCAAGGATAACACAGTGGTAATGGGCAATTCAAACAGACTAGAAAAAAAAGCAAAATAAATAAAGTATAATAACAATCTTTGTTGTAATTTTCAGTATAAGACCCACAACCCAAGGCACTCACGTAGGATGGAGCTCACAGTGGCCATGGACATTCTGTCCCTTGTACTATTCATAAACTGTAATATAGCACTGAAAACTCATGGTAACAACTGGACATACCTGGAGTCAGGAACCAGAGAGAGGGGAAGGAACCCAGGAGCTGCCCATCATACGAGTCTCCGTGTGGAGGTTAGAATCAATGCAGTGTGTGTGTGTGTGTGTGTGTGTGTGTGTGTGTGTGTGCGTGTGTGTGTGCGTACTCGTCTACCTATCCAACTGGGGGCCATGGTATCATTACACATATACGATAATCCCCTGTTGGTAATATAGACATGTATGTGTGTGTGTGTGTGTGTGTGCGCGCGTGTGTGAGCGTGTGTGCATGTGACAGTCTGTATGAAAGAAAGGGGTGTAATTGCCATTTGGCTAAATAGCTTGGAAAGTGTTATCACAGCCTTCTCACAAAAACCATAAGCCTAGTTTGAGCACGGCTCACTTTAATGCCATGAGCCTGGTTTGAGCACAGCTCAGTTCAATACCATAAGCCTGGTTTGAGCCCAGCTCAGTTTAATGCCATAAGCCTGGCTTGAGCACAGCTCACTTTAATGCCATAAGCCTGGTTTGAGTACAGCTCACTTTAATACCATAAGCCTGGTTTGAGCACAGCTCACTTTAATACCATAAGCCTGGTTTAAGCACAGCTCACTTTAATACCATAAGCCTGGTTTGAGCACAGCTCGCTTTAATGCCATAAGCCTGGTTTGAGTACAGCTCACTTTAATACCATAAGCCTGGTTTGAGTACAGCTCACTTTAATACCATAAGCCTGGTTTGAGTACAGCTCACTTTAATACCATAAGCCTGGTTTGAGCGCAGCTCACTTTAATGCCATAAGGCTGGTTTGAGTACAGCTCACTTTAATACCATAAGCCTGGTTTGAGCACAGCTCGCTTTAATGCCATAAGCCTGGTTTGAGTACAGCTCACTTTAATACCATAAGCCTGGTTTGAGTACAGCTCACTTTAATACCATAAGCCTGGAAGCCTGGTTTGAGCGCAACTCACTTTAATGCCATAAGGCTGGTTTGAGCGCAGCTCACTTTAATACCATAAGCCTGGTTTGAGTACAGCTCACTTTAATACCATAAGGCTGGTTTGAGTACAGCTCACTTTAATACCATAAGCCTGGTTTGAGTACAGCTCACTTTAATGCCATAAGCCTGGTTTGAGCGCAGCTCACTTTAATACCATAAGGCTGGTTTTTGGTTTTTAAGCGCAGCTCACTTTAATGCCATAAGCCTGGTTTGAGCGCAGCTCACTTTAATACCATAAGCCTGGTTTGAGCACAGCTCACTTTAATACCATAAGCCTGGTTTGAGTACAGCTCACTTTAATACCATAAGCCTGGTTTGAGCGCAGCTCACTTTTATACCATAAGGCTGGTTTTTAAGCGCAGCTCACTTTAATACCATAAGCCTGGTTTGAGTACAGCTCACTTTAATACCATAAGGCTGGTTTGAGCGCAGCTCACTTTAATACCATAAGGCTGGTTTTTAAGCGCAGCTCACTTTAATACCATAAGCCTGGTTTGAGTACAGCTCACTTTAATGCCATAAGGCTGGTTTGAGTACAGCTCACTTTAATACCATAAGCCTGGTTTGAGCACAGCTCGCTTTAATGCCATAAGCCTGGTTTGAGCGCAGCTCACTTTAATGCCATAAGCCTGGTTTGAGCGCAGCTCACTTTAATACCATAAGGCTGGTTTTTAAGCGCAGCTCACTTTAATACCATAAGCCTGGTTTGAGCGCAGCTCACTTTAATACCATAAGCCTGGTTTGAGTACAGCTCACTTTAATACCATAAGCCTGGTTTGAACGCAGCTCACTTTAATACCATAAGCCTGGTTTGAGTACAGCTCACTTTAATACCATAAGCCTGGTTTGAGCGCAGCTCACTTTAATACCATAAGCCTGGTTTGAGCACAGCTCGCTTTAATGCCATAAGCCTGGTTTGAGCGCAGCTCACTTTAATGCCATAAGCCTGGTTTGAGCGCAGCTCACTTTAATACCATAAGCCTGGTTTGAGCGCAGCTCACTTTAATACCATAAGCCTGGTTTGAGCGCAGCTCACTTTAATACCATAAGCCTGGTTTGAGCGCAGCTCACTTTAATACCATAAGCCTGGTTTCAGCACAACTCAAAAAAAAGAAGAAAAAAAAAGGAGAGCCTCACCCATGATTAATGTGTCCAGTTTTAACTATGAAAGAGGAAGCAATATTTTCAGCCCTTTATCGTGCTACAAACATTTTATATACAAACTAAATCATGCTCTGCGCTTAGGACATAAAGCACCATTAGACATGCACTGTGTAAATGTGACATCAGTGATTTCCCCTCTGTTTCACCACACATTTACTTAGAGATCTCAGACTTGGACAGGAGGCAGGGCCTTTCTAACAGGCCACGCCCCTCATTAGGAGTTCAGCGGTTAGGAGAACAGACAAGTAATCAGAATGCTTCGTTGTGTTCTTGAGCCACGTAATTGAGCCAGATTGCTTTAGTAGATTTTCTGTTGTATAAACAAATAATTTGTACGGGTACATGTCGCACGACCCAGAAGGTCTACCGCAATGTGCCCACAAATCTAATGCTTAAAACATGTGGAAGGTCCAACAGAATTAATGGTGATGCTTTGACTAGTTCTGTCCATGATAATTAATGTACCGTCACACCTGCAGTACATTCAGTCCAGTTCCAGTGAACATCGCTTCACTGAGTCCTGTTTCATTAGCTTCACACCGTCGTTTCCGCCAGGAAGATGTGTCACGGTTTAGGACGACTGGAACTTGATGAGGGATTGAGCATGGCTAGCACAATCGAGCATGTCGGCGGAATCGGGCCTGTCAGTGGCGGAGTCGGGCCCGTCGGTGGTGGCATCGGGCCTTGCCCACTTCCCGCCGTGTTGCCTGACAGGGGCTTAACACCAGCTTACTACAAGCTGGATAACATCAGGGTGGCCACTGGCCTTCAGCACATACACACACACACACACACACACACACACACACACACACACACACACACACACACATCCCATATATAAACACACACACACACACACACACACACATCGTCACAGTCTGCATGTGTGTAGGATGTCTGGAGTATTAAACACAACCCGTCATCACAGTCTGCATGCGTGAGTGTGTGGAGTATTAAACACGACCCGTCATCACAGTCTGTATGTGTGTAGCGTGTGTGGAGTATTAAACACGACCCGTCATCACAATCTGTATGTGTGTAGCGTGTGTGGAGTATTGAACACGACCCGTCATCACAGTCTGCATGCGTGAGTGTGTGGAGTATTAAACACGACCCGTCATCACAGTCTGTATGTGTGTAGCGTGTGTGGAGTATTGAACACGACCCGTCATCACAGTCTGCATGCGTGAGTGTGTGGAGTATTAAACACGACCCGTCATCACAGTCTGTATGTGTGTAGCGTGTGTGGAGTATTAAACACGACCCGTCATCACAGTCTGTATGTGTGTAGCGTGTGTGGAGTATTAAACACGACCCGTCATCACAGTCTGCATGTGTGTAGCGTGTGTGGAGTGTGTGGAGTATTAAACACAACACGTCATCACAGTCTGCATGTGTTGTGTGTAGCGTGTGTGGAGTATTAAACACAACCCGTCATCACAGTCTGCATGTGTTGTGTATTAAACACAACCCGTCATCACAGTCTGCATGTGTTGTGTGTAGCGTGTGTGGAGTATTAAACACAACCCGTCATCACGGTCTGCATGTGTTGTGTGTAGCGTGTGTGGAGTATTAAACACAACCCGTCATCACGGTCTGCATGTGTTGTGTGTAGCGTGTGTGGAGTATTTTTCCCTGCTCTTGGTTTCCTGCCACATTCAATATATGGCTGCCAAACACATTTTAGCACTTCAGTCACTAACCTTTGACAGTATTCATTTAATCACGTTTGGCACATTTATCAGGCATGGGTTATGGGTCACGGCTATAAACGCACGGCCACAGCCAGCCATTCCTACAACGGTTATCTCAACATACACACTATTTATGTTTCATCTAACATTCTCGTGCAAACTACACACGAAAGGTACGCTAAGCAAAGTTAAAATATGTCTTTCTTTTCCCAAGCTCTAGTGATTTATACTTCCGTGCTTATTATATTGCCTTATGGCATTCCCTGATGGCTTTAGGGTTATCCGCACTCTGGACTTCATGAAAGGCAAGGCGCTACATTATTACTGCTGGTCACACAGCTGGATTAAAACCTACCTGATGCCTTTGATCTGCGCGACACTGTGATGGGAGATTCGGGACAGGGCTGAAATGACCTGAAACAGAAGGAGAGGTGCTTTAATTAACACACTGTCACAAGCTGCACCCACGCAGCCACCAAGACGCGCCGGGAAGCACATCAGTTTCTAAGCAACTGCAGAAAAATCCCGTCTTGTCGTTCTGGGGTGTATCGAAGGCCAATAAGTTAACAAGGTTATCTGGAGGCGCTGTGCGTGAAATACCCCTACCCCCCCCCCCCCTCGCCCCCCGCCTGATGCTGATTGCCACTTCTGGAGACCCACCCCCCCCCCCCCCCCCCCATGTGCATTATGCTGTAATTGCAAGGTTAAATGCGGGTGGTGTTTAAATTGATTTAATACAGCTGTAAGTCACGTGCGAGTAGGCTTATGGGGGCGTTTCTGGGGGGCGTCCAGATGGCGCTACGCTTGTGTGAAATGAGGAAGGTCCTCAGAGCGTAATACTAAGACTGGGCGGGGTGTGTGTGTGTGTGTGTGTGTGTGTGTGTGTGTGCGCGTGGGGGTGGAGGGGGGGGGGGGGGGGGTTGCACCCCTCTGAAATACTCACAAATCTCCCCTGGTGGGTAGAAATGTTAGCATGAAGACAGCTTGCTGCCGCCACTCCCTGCAACCTGGCCCACAACCTGGCCCTCTTTCCCTTACTTTTTCACTCTCTCTCTCCCTCTCTGTTTCTCCTTCTCTCTCCCGCTCTCTCCCTCCCTCTCTCTCTTTCTCCCTCCCTCCCTCGCTCCCTCTCTCCACAGGCTGTGTCTCAGAGGAATCTGATGCGGATTTTTGAGCTAGATTTCATGCCTATGATGAACAGCCACTCCCCGGTGAGCGGTCAGGCGCATGCAGAATGAGATCTTTCACAGTTCAGCAGCTCTCAGTCCTCTATTAACCAGAAACACCCCTTTCCTCCTTCACCAATCATGCAGGGACAGTGCACTTTGCCCTAGAGAAGCAGTCACACTTACCTGCCTAACTCAAAAAACGCTGCAAACAATTTGATAAAAATCTATGAATTTATTCACATCGTAGCACACCCTCGCTTTTGTGCTTAGTATTTATTATGGAACTATGCACATATTTTACATAGAAAATCACTTATCACGTTTTCATTTTGTTTTGTCTACATTTCTCTCTATGCATAATTGTATTTGTAGGCCCGTCATCTATCGATTAGAGGGAGACGAGTACGTGCGCAACCAGCTCCACAGTCCACCAGCGGTATGCTCGCTGTGCCGGTAATGAAAGTTTTAGGTGGACATTCTGTCCGACAGCTCTATAAAAGCACTTGCATGTTACACAGAAACAGCACGGGTCAGTGTGCCAGTGGTTGTTGCAGCTAATGGCTGAGCACAGACAGCTCATTTGATAAGTAGCATTCATGCCAATTGACACACGGTCGCACCCAAGCTGGGGACGCACACTTTAGAGCTCGGCTGAATTTCCCTGTTTTACCAATTTTCCCGACAGTTCAAATGGTGGAAAAATCATAATAGAAATCAATCACAGTTTGCAACCTCATAAAACACAAGACCTCACAATTCCTTCCAGGAGCATTGAAGAGGAAATGAAAAAGGGAATCATACTAACAACATAACCTCTGCAAAGCATACTAACATTGACACACGTGATGTTATTACATTACAAATGCATGGTAAATTCTTAGCCATTGCCCTCGTCCAGGAAGAATTACATATTATGGATCACATTTTACTCTGTGTAAAATGGCAATTTACTCTGGGGGCAATTGTAACAGGGGTCAATTGTAACACAACTTTTTGTTACAATTGCCCCAACCCTGAACACATGAAACTAGCTAGCTTGCTGGATAGAATCTCAGCTCTAGCTTGTTTCAGATTGGTGCAATTTTATGGTGTTGCAATTGCCCCCTGTTACAATTGCCCACAGAATACTCTACATATTTACCCATTTACGCATCACATATTTTCTTAATCCATTAAGTGCCTCGGGCGACATAAGTCAACAAAAATACCAACGTTCTAAAGTGCCAATGTCAACCAAAAAACGTGTGAATAGTGAATAGTGAAAAAACCCAATCAAAATGCTGCTACTAGCTAATGCCCAAATGTTATCTGTATGGCTGTACGAGTGGGTCGAGCTCATAGCAGAATATTTTTAGACTCCGGTTCGGCATATACGCAACTTGTCGAGAGTGACGAATGAATAAATAATCAGCCGTCCAATTCAAAGCATCTACTCCTGTTTGTTTAATGGTACATTAAAACACAAGGTACAAACACAATGACATGCCTAAATTCTGCACATAGTCCAAGGTAACATGTGGGCTGGCTGTTAATGTTGAGTCATGTCTGAATGAACGTTCTGGAACAAACTTGACGGATCGCAACAGCTCTGATTTATTTGAATAAGAAACGGTTTGGTGACAGTCAAGATTTAAATGAGCATATCTGGTTTAATATTTGTAGTAGAGAGATAATATTGGTATCACCAGAAAGCGGAGACTCTCCTCTTTTAAAGCATATGGTTCTGGGTCAAAGCGACTCAGAATTATGCAGCAGGTCACATACAGTATGTGTTAAGTTTACTGTTTATCCATCTACTCAATTAATACAAAGCACTTGTGGTGTGTCAAAACAGATACTGTCAAACTGTCCAGCTGTGTAAAACTTAAAATCTCACAAGCAAGAGCTGATTTTGATGGAAAACTGTTTTCACTATGATACATCACCAATGATTAACAAGTAATTCTGTTCAATATGTAAAATAATGTGTTTTATTAGAGGGTCAATCTAAAAATGTTGAATCTTGGCAGCCATATTGGCTAAGCACTGCAGGAATTCTTGTGTTCTGGAACACTCTGGCATTGAATGAGTTTAAGACTGTAACAGCTGTTGTACTAAAGAACTGAACCTACACCCCTTTAGGCCAGAATCCAAGTTCTATAATCCTAAACCAGATTTCTGCCCCAAATTAAACTCAAATGCATCTAATACATACAAATACACACATACACACACACAGACAAACATACACACACATTCACACACACACACACACACACACACACACACACACACACACACACACACACACACACACACACACACACACACACACACACACACACACACGTGCACACACACACACACACACACACACACACACACACACACACACACACAGGTGCCGGGTTTATTGTTTTACCAGGGGGTGCCCTAAATAAAATTCAGCCACAGGCAAAAAAAAAATTTTAAACAACCATATAGCCTAGTTAAGCGCGTAAGCATAATAGCCTATTTCTGACGGTTTTGTTTCCATTTCATTTGTTTGTTATTGCATAGGAAACACAACCTTAAATGCTTAACCTCCTTTCAAAAAAATATTTAATCTCGCCGTATGTAGCCTATGCAATACGTCACATTTTACCTATGTTCATACAGTTGAATGCCCGCAGCAATAGCCTAACTAAAAAAATAGTTGACTACAATCGTGGCACATCAACTGCAACGGCTCAAACCTTAACATGCAAGCTGCCTTGAGTTCAAAAGCGTTTTTTTCCCCTCATTCTCGTAAACTATGACAGAAATAATAACGTCATTTCAATCTATTTGTGTATTTGCTG
Organism: Synaphobranchus kaupii; assembly: GCA_029718625.1. Lineage (NCBI taxonomy): Eukaryota > Metazoa > Chordata > Actinopteri > Anguilliformes > Synaphobranchidae > Synaphobranchus > Synaphobranchus kaupii. The sequence goes on from CM056386.1 coordinate 33,060,560, forward strand.
TGTTTTACCGAAGCAATTTATTATATTTTGCATCATTTACTGTAGCCTAGGCTACATATTTCATGTCTGAGAAAAAGCGTCCAATAAAACAGTACATCCCATTTTCTGTGCAAAAACAGGCTCAGAGAGAACAATAGCCGACAATAGGCCTACAGAAAAATCCGTTACAAGCACACTGACTGTTCTTGTATCATCTCCTCCTCGCGTCCTCCATTTGATGGAGCTAAGGAGCGAGGAAAGGATGCAAGGAGTGAAAGTAAACGATTGGAATGAATCCGAGATGTCTAGAGGGGTGAAAATATAGAATATGAGATTTAGCTCAGGTTTTACGAAGATATAGAATGGCTACATTCTAGCCGGTTAAAAAATATTACAAACTTGTCCATCTCTAGAGAGCCAGTAGTAGCCTATAGTCTATGTAGGATAACTCAACAAATAGCGCTTTATTGGTTGCTTGTTTCGCGTTTATGTCACATGCTTCATGTGTGCATCGAACCAGATTAAACCACCTGTGACCCGCATCAAACTATAACGTCACTCTGCAATATGAGTCACCTTTCAATATGATTTGTCCGTGGGCGCCCAGGCCCCTGAGCACCCACAAGATCGGCACCTATGCACACACACACACACACACACACACACGCCCGGGACGCGTTCCATGTCTGGGACTGAAACCTACACTGTTGAGGATGTTGGGCGCAGGTGCCTAAATGACTCCATAAGGACACTGTTTGCAGACAGCGTGTGGATACGCTAGTGAAAAGGTAAGGGCTTAAGCTTTGAGAGCCGGCGCGCAGCGGGACTGCAGACCCAGGTAAATGTTAATGACACACCTCGTTGAGTCTAACAGCTCAACGGTGACTAAGCACAGCTGTGCGGCGAGATATACCACACTGAGCGCTCTCGGGAGGGGGGGGGGGCGGCTGCTTTCATGTGTCGCAGCGCTCGGGGGCGGGGGGGGGGTACCTGTGCACGCAGCACACCTGGGTCTCAGAGTGCTCATTGACATTAACAGGAGGATAAGGCTGCAGGAATCATCAGCGCTGGGCCACTCCTTTACCCCAGCTCCCCACTCAATGCCGTTCCCTTGCCAATTTACCCTTTCCGCATTTCACAAGCCTAACGACTCTGAAAAGGAGGTGTTCAGTGACAACACACCCGAGAATTCCTGTACTATAACCCCCACCCCAGCCCTGTCTCCATCAATGGCCACCAAGTTCCCTGTAGTAGAGCTATCACTGCAACAATCCCCCCCATCTGGCTTTAAGGCGCTGGGGAGCTAATCACCTGTCCTCCACCCCCAGGTGCCTGCTGGGTATGAGGATATCGTGGGGAATGAGAGGGGTATGTGGGTATTGGGGGAATGAGAGGGGTATGAGGATATTGCGGGAAATGAGAGGGGTATGTGGGTATCAGGGGAATGAGAGGGGTGTGAGGGTATTGAGGGAATGAGAGGGGTATGTGGGTATCGGGGGAATGAGAGGGGTATGTGGGTATCGGGGGAATGAGAGGGGTATGTGGGTATCGGGGGAATGAGAGGGGTATGTGGGTATTGGGGGAATGAGAGGGGTATGTGGGTATCGGGGGAATGAGAGGGGTATGTGGGTATTGGGGGAAAAGAGAGGGGTATGCGGGTATTGGGGGAATGAGAGGTATGAGGTTATTGGGGGAATGAGAGGTATGAGGTTATTGGGGGAATGAGAGGGGTATGTGGGTATTGGGGGAATGAGAGGGGTATGTGGGTATTGGGGGAATGAGAGGGGTGTGAGGGTATTAGGGGAAAAGAGAGGGGTATGCGGGTATTGGGGGAATGAGAGGGGTATGTGGGTATTGGGGGAAAAGAGAGGGGTATGCGGGTATTGGGGGAATGAGAGGTATGAGATTATTGGGGGAATGAGAGGGGTGTGAGGGTATTGGGGAAATGAGAGGGGTGTGAGGGTACTGGGGGAATGAGAGGGGTATGTGGGTATTGGGGGATTGAGAGGGGTATAAGGGAATTGGGGAAATGAGAGGGGTATATGGGTATTGGGGAATCAGAGGGGTATGTGGGTATTGGGGGAAATAGAGGGGTATGTGGGTATCGGGGGAATGAGAGGGGTATGTGGGTATTGGGGGAAATAGAGGGGTATGTGGGTATCGGGGGAATGAGAGGGGTATGAGGGTATTGGGGGAATGAGAGGGGTATGAGGGTATTGGGGGAATGAGAGGGGTATGAGGGTAGGACTCGGAGAGGACTGCCACGCTGCCCGAGGGGTGCATCACATCACGTCAGAATCCACAACACTCAGCTTCTTCTGTTTATCTCCGTAGAACACTGCGCGGAAATAAAACCTTTTCTTCACCCCGGGAATGCCCTCCCTGCTCCCACTAGAGGGCACTGTTCCCCAGTGTCCAGACGACCAGGCCTTTTCACCTGGATGAGTAATCTCCTGTGCGTCACTCACGTCTCACTGTCCGGCTTCAGGTCTTTGTCTACATGTGGAGCTTCTATCAGCAGAGGCTGAAGGGGTCGATTCTCAGAAATTAAAGAAGGGTGTAATTCTCAATCGAGAATTAGTCACCTGACGCATCTGAATAAGTATATATATATCACAGTGTATGGTAGAGAATTAGTCACCTGACGCATCTGAATAAGTATATATATATCACAGTGTGTGATAGAGAATTAGTCACCTGACGCATGTGAATAAATGCCGGCCGATGGATATACTGGTTCTGGAGCGGTGCTTATGGGTCAATGACATGGTTGGGGGGACACACCTCGGACGGGGTGGGGGAGAAGTAGGGGGGAAACGGTGGCAGGAAGAGAAAATCCATACGCTCCATCAGGGTGGGGCAGAATTGAGTCATGTGGCTTTGCCGTTAGCACACCTGCATCACACAGGTGAGGAAATGATCGGGGGGAGGGGGGGGGGCAGCCATGTTTCACCACGGGGGTCATGGGACATCCAGAACAAAAAGCACTCCAGCCTTCAACTCCCATAATGCACCTGTGCAACTCATTGCTCAGGGGGTTTGTTTCTGGTAACACTGGAGGGCTTGACTGAAAGGCTGAGTATGTATCAGCAGGTATTCTGTGGCTATATTCCAACACACACACACACGCCTGTGTTTCAGGCACATTTGTCCAGCAATGAGGTGGAAGGAATGACTGAATAAGCAGGGTTCATTCCCCGCTCCGCTCAGACACTGAACGTGATTCTATCACACGCTCTGCACGGTTCCCCCACTCTGTGTGTGTGTGTGTGTGTGTGTGTGTGTGTGAGAGAGGCAAGGAGATGAGGACCAGTGGAGACACACAACATGGCTCACTGGCTCTTGCATTCCACCATCTTGGAGAAAAAAGAACAGACATGGCATTCAGCAGTGACAGCAAGGCTGTACAGCGTCTCCGCTGGTCCCATAAAAAAAACAGGTTTCCACCTTTCTGTCAGTCCCAGTGAAATGGGAGGAGGCTTCAAAATCCACTCGTGTGTCGTCTACGTCGACATAATTAGCTTCTCTGCTACGTCAAGATAGGTGTCAAGATCTCTGGAGTCAGACAGTTCTTAGAGGAGGGTAGTTTTCATGCTGAGAATAATAGGCATATGTGTGCGTGTGTGTGTGTGTGTGTGGTCATATGAGAAAACGTGAGAGGTTGTGTGCGCGCATGTTTGTGTGTGTGTGTAATGGTATTTGAGATAGTGTGTGTGAGAAGTGAGGGTGTATGTGTGCATGTTTGTGTGTATGTATGTGTGTGTGTGTGTGAGAACATAGTCTGTGAGTTCTGAATCTAATCCCCCACTACCGGCGTAACCTTGACCAGGGAAACAATGTTTCATATTCCAGCTGCACCAGTGACTCACAGAACACAGGTGTGACTAATGACCGTTACCCTGGGAATAAAAGCGCTGTCCATCTGACACGCATAATAACATAAAAAGCTGCTAAATGAGGGGTGACAACCAATCAAACCTGAGCGCGTTCTTCCGCTTCTGACAGCACTTTCTACGTGTGGAGTGTCACCGAAGCTAGTTATGTCGGGCCCCTGTGCAAGATTTTATACGAGCCCCCTCTCACCCTCAGACGCGTGCACACACACGCCACACCATTAGGATTATATATCTTACATTTTTACATTTTGGGTTGAGTTAGGCAATTGGGAAAGTAGGCCAGGGTAGACTTTATAACCATGAACAGTGCTCAGCCCGGACAGGCAGGCGGAAACGTAAACAAACGATCACATGAGTCAAACAACATCCCAACTAGCTAGGCTTATAGCTTTCTTATGCCTATACAACACAACACGTCAGACCAAAAAGCACAGAAAGGAGGCATGGTTTGGCACGGCAGTGCACGTTGTAGTATGCTAGGCTATGTCTAGGCTACAATGAGTATGTTATTAATTTCCCCAATGTTGCTATGATGTGGGATCATAATAAAACCACTGTAGGCTATACATTTCTTATCCATAGTAAGACATTTTCAGATCAAATTTACTGACTAAAATACTAAAACCCATTCACCCACCCTACTTATAGTTTTGGATCTTGAAAATGATCTGGTGCATGTGGATTACGCTTATGCTTAACCAAAATGTTATCATCACGGTTTACGGTCACATACCTTGCAAAATCATCAGCAATCTCCTTCAAATTCAGAAAGCATAGCCAGTCCATCTCTCCTGTCCTATGCTGCTCCTCAGGTAGTTTTTAAAATAATTTTTATTTAGAAAATGGGGGCTCTGCTGTTGCAACTATACAGGTGTGTGTTGAGTGATCAGAACAGGTTCTGACATTTTGAAATGGTTGAGTCGCGGGGTTTGGCGACTGAACTTAGCTACCTTTTTTCTCCTGGTCCGTTTTCTCTTTTGAGATCCACACTTTGATTTGAGGACTCTTCCCTCACTAGCTAGTTAGCTGACATTAAAATTTCACTGCCAAAACTAGCTAACAGTTCAGCATCATCAAGTGATAAAAAATAGACACTTCACATTGGACAACATACACAACATACTCAGAATTTGCCAGCAATTTTTGCATATCAGAAAATAACACTAATACCAAAGAAACGACCACAAATTCTATTATGGGTCAAATGAATAGTTTATACAATATGTTTTCTGTAGAATAGATATAGTTTGACATGATCAGACTATTGTACAAAGAAAGTGTGATAACCATGATGGAGATGAGTTTGCTTATTTAAGGATATATAAAACAAATAGCACTTGAAATACAGAAGTACGTTTTCTCTGACGCTTAAAGAGTGTCTCAAATTTAAGGGCCCGCGTGAGAACGGACTCGATGCAGGGCCCCTCTCAGACCAGGGGCCCCCTCAGACCACGGGCCCCAGTGCAGCTGCACTGCCTGCACCGTCTATATCTGTGTTTCCGCCAGAGGAGTGTTTCCGTCAGAGGACTGTTTCAGTGCGGAGCGCTTCGGGTTGTTTTGGGCGCTGTGGACGGGGAGGTTTGTCGGTAAACAGGGCGGTAAAAGCAGGTCTCCGCTGCCACTGGGGAGCCCCATATCTCACCACAAACCCTGTGACTCAGCAGCCAGTGCCTGCGCTCCACTTTAATGCAGCTGCTGTTTCTGCTGACCAGGCAAAAGCTGCACGCTGACGGGCCCCAATGTTCCTCTCTGAGTGACAGCACGTCTATATTATCATTTTTGGTGAGATTTTGAATAAATGACATCCAGCCCCATCCCGCAACTTCCCTTCTACCAGTTTTACCCCTTCTACGCCCTCTCGTACCCCCCCCCCCCCTCCAGGAGAGGTAATTAGCAGTATCCAGGGGGCAGTTACCATATATTCTAAATTCTGTACTAGTGATGGCAGTATACAATAGGTGGCGCTACCTGTACCATGTACCTGTCAGTCACAGATAGGTGTGAACCAAGAAAAATACTTGTCACTTCAGCAAAACAGTCTGCTTGGTTAAAATCAGTAAGACCACATCCTGGGATTCATGAAACGCTTTTTTACCAGCACAGCTTTTTAGCTGTTTCCACGGTACCCAAACCAATGAGTGGCCACGCCCTGGATCCCCTTAGATCTTTAATTTGATTGGCTGGAAGACAGGAAGTGCACGCATCACATGACCAGCCCAAGAGAATACAGAGGTAGCGCGTTCTAGCGCTTTCCTCAGACCTGGTGGTCAGAGGCACGAGCTCATGAACAAGCTGCCATCTTCCAGGACAATGATGCGGACACAATGGCGGACGTTTCCCGCTCTGAAAACACTGCGGCCCCCACAGAGTACTGGCGTGTGTCCAAGCCGATGAACCATCAGCGTTACAGCCTTATGAACTGACAATTTCCTCACAATTTTGAGGTACAACAAAATGGAAAACAACTAATTCAATCTCTCATTTGTCAGTCCATTTCAGCTAGGCAATTACCTTTGACTAATCAATGGACAATATCCCTAAAACGTACATTTCAAAGCTATACGGGAAAAATCACATCAGTCATTAATGAAAGAACAGCTACCGCCTAGAGCCAAAATGAATGATTGAATAAATAAATGAAGAACGTGCTCTCTGTAAACGCTGTGAAAGCACTTTCTCTTTGTGGGTGTAAGCGGAGAGAAATGGGACTCTTTCATCCAGCACAAATTTCCTGTTGAGAAATTGTTGTGGCGTTCTTATCGGATCAAATTTTCTCGGCGTGCTGGCGGCGGCTTTCTCGTCGTTTATGCACGCGTTCTGCCGCACGATCGTAACCCGTTAGCCGCAGACACTTTGAACAAAACGCCTTGTTTTCTGAACCGGCGGCCACCTCAGCCGGAACGTGCCGGTGAAACAAATGCACTGCAGCAGACAGGTGTGATTCTTATTACCAACTGAGAAACACGCAGCAGCGGATGGATCCAATTTTGCCGATTCTGACGCTGTGTGAATAATATATAAGGTTAATAGATCCTCAGCAGAATGCAATTTCAGAGAAGAACAGAAAGAGGAATTGGTGAAATAAAATAGGGTGGTGCAGAAAGTGTTTTTATGTCATTTTAGAAGCCAGAGGGAGTCACGTGGTTGCACAGACTGTAAAGGTGCGTTTATGTGAGATCAGAGGTCAGGGTCCAGACGTTTTTAGTCACACGTTCTATTTACTCGAAGGTGAAAGATCATATTTACTCAATTCATACTGTTTGGATGTGCTGGAGATGTGCTGTGCTGGTTATGAATGAGATGTGCTGGATATGACTGAGGCTGTGTGGTCGTTTATTGTCACTTTTTAAAATAATATTCATGTTGTGGCAGAGGGGCCAGAGATGACGGCGTGGCCTTCCCGTCGAGCCGCCATGCATTTCACACAGAGCGAGAGGCTGAATAACTGTGGGCCATACCCGGATGTTAGATGTACAGAGAACAAGACAAATAACGTTCCTGGGAGCTTAGATTCCAGCAGTTATTTCTTCTGCTATCTGCGGAAATGAAAGATTAATTTTCACAGATGAAAAAAGAGAAACAATGTGAGCGCTTTTTTATTTCTTAATCTCCAAAACGGCCATGGCGATGGATGACTCCGGCTGGCCTGCATGTAAACTTGTGCTGCATTATTATGGGAAAGTTCCCCTGACAGCTGATTCTATTTCCCTGGAGATATTCTGCCTGGGGGAACTGTTTTGAGCCATTTTGCGTAATATCCTGTTTGTGGGAGAAATTAGACATTTTTTTGGGGCTCTTGTGCCTTGCGCATATTTCTCAGAAGTGGAATTCAAGCTTTGCTGCAGGATCATCTAGAGCAGATGTGCAATGCTGGAACCAATCTAATGCGATCTAGTATGATCTATCTCTATGTCCGATCTATTTCTATCTGCGATCTATCTCTATGTGCGATCTATCTGTACGTGTGAACTCTCTATTATCTATCTCTATGTGTAAACTATCTATACATGTGAACTAACTATTTGTGTGAGCTATCTCTATGTGTGATCTATCTCTATGTATGCCTCTGTGGATGAGGTGCCTGTGCTAGGGTCCTCCCAGCAACTCCGCACGGCGTTTTAAACACCCTGTAGGCTGCCCCGTTTGCATTAAATACAGAAAATAACAGCCTGGTACTATTTCCCCCTACAGGAGTGAAAAAAGTGTAAAGCCCAAGTGATTAAACCCCTGCATGTTTAATTATCCCCTCCTCAGCAATCAGCTTCATAAAGAGGCTGGAATGCAAATTTAAAGCTGGAGTACGCAACTTTTTTTCCGAAAAATATCACGGAACGGTCATGCTCAGTTGGTAGCAATCATAGAAAGAACTGTTCTGAGAGAAATCCAGCACCATACGCTGTGTTTACTTTATACCCTCAAATTCTGCATTCTAAAACCAGCAATTTGGCCTGAATGTTTTGTTTTAAAAACAATGTGGCTCATGACTCATACCAATCGAAGAGATAGGCCGGTTGCACGTTCACAACGAGGTCTGTGGAAGCAGTGGGGTGGGGGGTGCGTCTCTTTCTCTGTGGGCCAAGGGATGTTATGACTTTGAAATGTTTTGACAACAAATGCGACCGTTGCAAAAGCTGCATATTCCATCTTTAATTACCTCCCTCAGCAAAGCCAATCAGCTTCATGAAGAGGCTGGCCTGCATATTTAATGATCTCCCTCCTTCGCAACGCCAATCAGCTTCATAAAGAGGCTGTTTTCAGGTTTGCAAATACTCTGTACGGAGTGATAATGAGGTGAACCAGGTGAGAATCTCCTGGGCACCTCGTGATGGTAATTCTGGGGCAGCTGTTCCCCTGGTCTTATCTGAAGAGGGCACTCGGTCTCTGTAAGGGTCTGGGGTGCACAGAGTCGGGGGGGGGGGGTGGAGGGTGATGCAGAGCAAAAGGGATTATCCCACATGTAATCTCAGCCTCCTGAAGGATGAAAGTGGGGCCGGGGAGAGGGAGGAGGGTCCTGGTGTCACGCGCCTCTGTTGTACAGAGATAAAGGGCGACGAGCTCAGTTTAAATCCCCTTGTCAGCGATCCTCAGGGCGTCCCAGGAACGCGCGACGCTGTGTTTGACGGGGGGTTCTCACGTCTCCCCCAGCTCCCCCCCCCCCCCCCACCCACTTCCTCCGTCCCGCGGCTCTCCAACAAAAACAACAGAGGACTGTTACACTCGCCAGTTCTGCAAGGACACTATCCAAGAGTTCATTTGTTTTTTCCAGATCGGTGCTTGAATGCAGTGCTTCACACAAGGAAGTGAAAATGTGGTCAAAGCAGAGCTGGGGCTCATGGGAAGTGACTGGAGCACCGAACCCCACAAGCTCCAAACTCTTCTTCAGACCACAGGGTTTGAGGGCACACTCAAACACACTCTTTCTCACACCCACTTCCTCACTCACACACACACACACACACACACACACACACACACACACACACACACACACACACACACACACACACACACACACTGTCTCACACACGCACGCACGCTCACTCTCTCACACACATTCTCCCACAAACATAGTTACAGCTTCATAACATTTGAATATTATGGGTTTTTACTGCAGAATAAATTTTTTTACATTAAAAACATATTTTCAAAAAACTGGATAATAACACAACATATTTCCATATGAAGGGTGCCTTCTCCTGAAGAAGCTGGTGTGAGTCTGAGCATTAAAGCAGCATTAATACAGAGGCATCCGCTTGCTGACAGTTTTCAGGGTTAGATTAATGGACCACAAACACAACCCAATGAGCAAACAGAAATGAGTTATCGCTGAGTTTTCTTCTCTTTTCGGAGCTGCTGCCTTTAATGATCGAACGTTAAGACGCCATGACAAGCTGCTCAGGACCGCTGGCTGTGAAGTGCACATTTCTGGAGATTAAACCGAGTGAAACTGAGGACAACCCACGGCTTTCCCCGCATCTAGTGCATTGTGGGTACTGGCTCCTTCCATTAGAGTTTGGCACAAGTTCATGAGGTGATTAGTCTGTAGCGGCCGCATTAAGGATCTGCTCATTTCCTCCCCAAACTCACTACAGTGCACTTCTACTGACAACTGCTGGGGAAGATCACGTTAATCGAGTGCAAGTCTAAATCTGTCTAAAAGATGCGCTCGGACCATACGCACAAGTCAATTTATGCCAGACGGAATTCAGTGTCAGAAAAATTGCAACAAAAAAAAAGCACAAATCAGTGGGCAAGGTCCATGACACCCAGTGTGAAAGGAGGATCCAATCCTCAACTGATATCATTTTTAGTGAACTTGGTGGTGGTGGGAGGATGAACTTCGATATTTTCAGCAACAAAAAAACACAATCACAATAAACCCATCAAATGCTGGGTAAATCCAGAGCACAGGAAGGAAAATGACATTTCTCTCCTCAGAGGTTGCACCAGTCAAATGCTGGGTCACGTGATCAGTCCTGGAAGACATCTTGATTGAGGCAATGAAAGTGACAGAAACAGGGGGTTCTATTAGGAATGTACCCCCCTCCCCCCAATCACAGAGCTTTGTAGCAGCCACGCCACTACAGATAGATACCTAGCGGGATGTCACATGACACCTGACAACCAATTAGGGAGATGACTGTGTCAGTGGAGGAGACGGCTCCTTCAGAGAGACAGAGAACAATGCTTCTGTATTACTCACATCTCCGGCTATCAACATTTTACTGCCTGTATGATATACATTTTGTCAGCTGAAGTCAGGCTCTTGTGCACATTCGCTGCGAACGCCGCCTTTCCTCGTGCCCTCCGCCGTTTCCAATCACTATCAGTTCAAGCACTTGACTCACTCACTTGAAACTCGTTATCATTCTGAATGGAAATGCGATGCGGGCCTGTCTTGTCGTGAATATTCATGACTGTAGCGATAAGGAGGTCTTCCGCCAGGAATCATTTAGCAGCGACAAAACTATTTAGCAACAGAGGAAGGGGCACAGAGCCACTCCGTGCAGCATCGCTGATTACCCCGGTAATCACTTCCACTCCTCCCAATGCCCCGATTCAGTGCCCTGACCTGAAACGTGACACAGACAAACTGGGCTTTTGTTCTGTTACTAAATAAAATCACACATAAATAACTTCACAATTACTGCCGCTGGTCTTTAGAAGAGGCGATCGATTTTTTTTTATTGTACACGTGCGCCGTATCAATTGTTGCTATTAATTCACAGAAATATCTATAGAATAGTGGCCCACGGGAAAAGGGGGAAAGATCAGCTGTATAAAACATAAAAAGATTATCGATGATGAATAATTCCCACTGATCCTGATGACACAGATCAGGAAAAAAAATAAATAAAAAAAAAATAAAAAATAAACTTAACCCCCCCTTCTTGCAAAAAACCACAGTAAACCCTCTTACTGTTTACAAGCTTATGACTGACTGACAGAACCCTCGGTGCGGACGCCACCCTGTTCCCAGAGAGGGACGTGAAATGATGCGCTTAATCAGCCCAAAAGCGCGTAGGACTCAGCTTGGCTCGTCTTGACGGGATTTAGCCGACCTGACGGCCCCCCGCTGGACGCCGGGGGGAGAAGGGGGCCACAGTTAGAGAGATGTGATTGAATGTGGCAGCAGCGGAGTGCAGTAATCCAAGGATACTCTGCACTGATAACGTTATAATGTCCCTCATGTTTCAGTGTTGGAAAGGGCTGTGAAGACGTCCTCAATCACTGAGGTTTCCACACACACGCACGCATGCACGCACACACACGCACGCATGCACGCACACACACGCACAAATACAGCAGACACATACACAATTATTATTATTACTATTATTATGATCATTATTATTTGAATTACTTAAATCATTTATGTCAAGCACTTTGACTAAAAGACTAAAATAGCAGTGCCCCACCTGGGATTTATTCCCACAGCCCTTGGCTGCTCTAAATCAGTTCCCTGTCTCTGTGGAATAAGCTCTGCTACACGTACACAGTGATGGAGCACAGCGTGGGTTTGTCTCTGTGGAATAAGCTCTGCTACACGTACACAGGGATAGAGGACAGCGTGGGTTTGTCTCTGTGGAATAAGCTCTGCTACACGTACACAGGGATAGAGGACAGCGTGGGTTTGTCTCTGTGGAATAAGCTCTGCTACACGTACACAGTGATGGAGCACAGCGTGGGTTTGTCTCTGTGGAATAAGCTCTGCTACACGTACACAGTGATGGAGCACAGCGTGGGTTTGTCTCTGTGGAATACGCTGTGATACACGTACACAGTGATGGAGGACAGTGTGGGTTTGTCTCTGTGGAATACGCTCTGCTACACGTACACAGTGATGGAGCACAGCGTGGGTTTGTCTCTGTGGAATAAGCTCTGCTACACGTACACAGTGATGGAGCACAGCGTGGGTTTGTCTCTGTGGAATAAGCTCTGCTACACGTACACAGGGATAGAGGACAGCGTGGGTTTGTCTCTGTGGAATAAGCTCTGCTACACGTACACAGTGATGGAGCACAGCGTGGGTTTGTCTCTGTGGAATAAGCTCTGCTACACGTACACAGTGATGGAGCACAGCGTGGGTTTGTCTCTGTGGAATAAGCTCTGCTACACGTACACAGTGATGGAGCACAGCGTGGGTTTGTCTCTGTGGAATACGCTGTGATACACGTACACAGTGATGGAGGACAGTGTGGGTTGTCTCTGTGGAATACGCTCTGCTACACGTACACAGTGATGGAGGACAATGTGGGTTTGTCTCTGTGGAATACGCTCTGCTACACGTACACAGTGATGGAGGACAGCGTGGGTTTGTTTCTGTGGAATAAGCTCTGCTACACGTACACAGGGATAGAGGACAGCGTGGGTTTGTCTCTGTGGAATACGCTGTGATACACGTACACAGTGATGGAGCACAGCGTGGGTTTGTTTCTGTGGAATAAGCTCTGCTACACGTACACAGTGATGGAGCACCAGCGTGGGTTTGTTTCTGTGGAATAAGCTCTGCTACACGTACACAGTGATGGAGGACAGTGTGGGTTTGTCTCTGTGGAATACGCTCTGCTACACGTACACAGTGATGGAGGACAGCGTGGGTTTGTTTCTGTGGAATAAGCTCTGCTACACGTACACAGGGACAGAGGACAGCGTGGGTTTGTCTCTGTGGAATACGCTGTGATACACGTACACAGTGATGGAGGACAGTGTGGGTTTGTCTCGGTGGAATAAGCTCTGCTACACGTACACTGTGATGGAGGACAGTGTGGGTTTGTCTCTGTGGAATAAGCTCTGCTACACGTACACAGTGATGGAGGACAGTGTGGGTTTGTCTCAGTGGAATACGCGGTGCTACACGTACACAGTGATGGACGACAGCGTGGGTCCAGACAGAGCTATAACTCAGCCTGGCTCTGAGACACGCATGACCTCATCTGTCTGAGAGCCTTCAGCTGGCCCTGGTGACGAGGGGGCGACGAGGGGTGGGGGGGGGGTGGGGGGGGGGGGGGGGGGGGGGCGGGCGGGGGTGCTAGTAGGTGTGAAATAAAAAAATCAGATCAAATGCTATAAATCAGAGGGAAAGGGGAAATGACAGACGGAGGAGGCGGAGTGATGTGCGAGTTGGTTGCTACGGCGACACAGGGTGGGGGAAGTGGGGGTTTGGGGTGGAGTGAACAGCTGTGAGCTGGCCCTCCTGACATGGCCACGCCATGCCTTGGGAGTGGGGATAGACCCGTATTCTGGGACATGCCGCTGCACGGTCAGCTGGTCACCTGTGGCGGCCCCGCGGGACACCATCCCAGAGAGTCTCGGGTGGGTAGATGTCACGCTCGCTGGAGCTCCCCGGCCGGGATAATGGGGGTCAGGAGGGGGGCGCGTCCTCAGTGTTAAACGACAGGAGAGGTGTCCAGCAGCGGAACACACCACAGGCTCTCTCTCATTATGTCCGCTCTAATTTCAGTTCACAGTCGCAAGGATCAAAGAGGCTTCCTCGCTTATTAATGCTCCTCTACACCACAGGTTTGCCTGGAGGGGCGGGTGCACCGAGGCGGGAGGTGGTGACGTGTGGGTGACAGTCTGGGGTTTTACCGCAGCTGTCAACTGAGCCACCTGACAGGGAGAGAAAAAATCCCCAACATGGCGGTAATGTTTCACGGTGTGAAATCACTCATCTCAAGACGGCGATAAGAGCGATTTCACGCAAGACAGTGGGAGCTAAGCACTGGTTAGCCTCTCAACATGGAGCTAAGTGTTTGTTAGCCTCTCAATATGGTGCTAAGTGCTCGCTAGCCACTCAGACTTGAGCTAAGCGCTTGTTAGCCACTCAGAATGGAGCTAAGCACTGGCTAGCCTCTCAGAATTGAGCTAAGCACTCGTTAGCCTCTCAGAATAGAGCTAAGCACTCGTTAGCCTCTCAGAATGGAGCTAAGCGTTTGTTAGCCTCTCAATATGGCGCTAAGTGCTCGTTAGCCACTCAGACTTGAGCTAAGCACTGGTTTGCCTCTCAGAATGGAGTAAAGCCCTGGTTAGCCTCTCTCAGACACAATATTGCTGTGTCAGAGGGGAAAAGCCTCCAGCCGCCACGGCTAACAGACCCTGCACTGTTCATATATTCAGCGCATTAAATCCGGCATGTTCTACAGACGCCGCAGGCAAACCAGACCAGAAATGGGGGGGGGGGGGGGGGGGGGGGTAAAGGAGCAGAATAATACATGCTAACGAGCAGCCCAGCCAGGCTCCTTCACTGTTTCACCACTGGCATGAAAGCTTGGTGGCCGTGGATTCCATGGCTAATTATTCTCTCTTAAGGGACACATGAAAGCAGCCTTTACTCAGTTCATGCCCATCACACATCTCCTGTGGGGGAGGGGGTCAACATCACTGGTACAAAGGCGACAGAGAGACAAGATCCTGGACTAGGTTGTAGATGAGACATTATTTCACATGGGCAATGCATTTCATATTGTGCAAATTTCATATGTCAAACATCAAAATATATCTCTTCAAAAATGCCCTGAGGATGCTGGGTGAGCGGTCCATCGCACGGAATGGTGCGGCTACACTCTCATTGTGAAAGAGATTCTCCTATAGCCAATATAACAAGAAAAACTGCTGGGTGTAGACTGCCGCCTGCCAGACCCCTACCCGCCAGAACACCACCCGCCAAGCCGCCGGCTACCAGACCACCGCCTGCCAGACTGCCACCCGCTAGACCACTGCCCACCAGACCCGCACCTACCAAACCGCCGCCAGAATGCCCGCCTGCCAGACCGCCGTCTGCCAGAAAACCTGCTGGTTTGTGGCCTGGCAAAATTTTGAGAGAAACGTCCAGAGGGTGGGGGGATTTTGGAGGGGGGCTATGTGCATCATCAAACAATATGAACCAACGAAAGAAGGAAGCTCTAAAAAGAAATTCTGGGATTTTGACCCTTTATTTGTCGTTGCTATGATGACAGACTCAACAAAGGCCGTTTTCCACATTATGTGTGGCCTGTGGGTGCTGCGACAAAGTGTCCAAAGTCTGGCACCATAATACGGCCAAAGTCTGCCCTCATAATGCGGCCAAAGTCTTCTGTCACAATACGGCCAGTGTCTCTACTGTCACAGTGAGAGTAACGCCCCCCCCCCCCCCCCCCCCCCGGCCCTGCACTGTGAGAAACCCCCCTCAACCCTAACCCCCGCTCTGTGGTCAGCTATAACCACCCCATCACACAGTCATGCTTTCTGTGAACACCATCAGTCAGGGGAGAATGTGATAAGCGCTTTTCCCCAATTACGGGTTTAGCAGGCAGCGGTTTGACCATGAATATGTAACTATCTGCCGAACCGCCACCTAATTTCCCCCCAACGATCTGTTCCCACCATGGTCACATATGACAATGGCCCGCCTTTTTTCTGGCTGTCCAATCAGAGAGAAATGGAGACCCCCCCCCCCCCCCCCCCCTCCCGTAGTCGGTAGTTAGTCAGGCCCCCCTTCACATGAAACAAGCCCACAAATTTTTAATGAATCAAGCGCTGTTCTGTCTGAAGCGGGAACAGCGGGTTGGTTTAGATGAAGTCATTTTGACACGTCATTTTGATACGTTCGCCTCCTTAGCTGCAGGAGCCAGATCTGTCCAGACTAGACAAACTCCAGAAAAAACCCGCCATACCGACAGCGTTACGAGCCGCGTAATCCTGGGATTCCCCGCGCCGTCTACCAGCCGTGGGGAACATTACGTCACGGTCAGATTTCAAAATTCAACCATCTACCCTGAGAGTCCTGTGCAATGATAAAGGAAAGGGTCTGAGTGCCTTCGTCTTAATCGCAATATTACTGCGGACTGCGCTCTCTCACCCCCCCAAACACCTGCGTCCACTAACAGAAAGGGGTCAGGGGTCATTCCTCCTGTCACCTGAGCCTTTGGGTCACATGATCCCAATGGACTTAGCCCCCGCCCAACACAAAGAACAAAGAGCAAAGAGCGGAGAGGAGCCAAATCCCCCCCCCCCCCACTCCTCCCGGCCTCCGTCCAAGGGGGGCTTCACTGGGACCAGATGACGGTGTGTGTGGGGGCAGGGGGGTGTATATACTATATCCTAAAATGAAGACAGATAAAGGTTGCATGAAAGGAATCCCATGCTGCTCTTCCTCTTCATCAGCCCACACTGTGGATGGCGGGGGGGGGGGCATGTTTTTCCTCAGTCCATCATCACCACCAGAGGCTGCCTTTATAAAGCTGAGTCCCACCCTCCCTTCTTTCTCCCTCATCTCTCTTTCATCCTCCCTCCCTCCCTTCCTCTCATTCCCTCCCCACTGTCTCTCTCTCTCTTTGTTGTCGTCCATTCCTGGGTTGGTTACGAGAGATCTTTACTGACAAAATGCCACGCGGCCCGCCTCTGATGATAGAGCTGGGCTCTGGAGCCAGCGGCTACTGTTCTGTACTGCTCCCCATTAAGGAGGAAAAACAGGACTGGTGTCAACTCTCCCCGGGTGCCGCGGAGTGTGTGCAGGAAGCTCTATCCTGGACAGAGGCAGCAAGCGGCAGGCCGGACGCAGGAAATAAACGCCGAATCACTGCCCCAAGTCTCCTGCGGCACTTCAATTAAAAAAAGAATCACAACAACTTGGCAGAAACGGTAAGGCATGGAACCTGCTTCCAGCCTCCCGGCGACCTTTTAATAAAATGCATCCTTCGGAAGATTATTATTATTTTTTTTTTAAAACTCGGAAAATCCATTAAGATTTCAATTGTTGAGGGTTAGAAAGGGACGCACTGGACCAACCTGCGTGCTTTAGTGCTGAACTCTGGCGGTAATCGCGTAAAAGCACTCAGAGAGAAGAGCTTTGCTCACTTGGGCTTGCCCTTGCCCCCCCCCCGAGGCAAAGTACCCTCTCAAAACGCAGCCATTGTTTGGATATCTGCACATATTGCATGAAATACTGCAGGATGCGCAGGCCTTTGTGTGAGAGAACACAGAGCTATGCATCAATCATAGA